>JALJCO010009553.1:0-443057 GCA_023101725.1 Atherinomorus stipes | reverse complement strand
AGCTGCTCCCAACTTTTTCTAACTGGTTGATGAAAGTGCAACGCTCCGACTGATGGATTCGAGTGTTTTATTACAGGATTTTCAATCATATAGGCGCCCAATACCACCGTGAACACTGAAAGAGAATGCACGGTGGCAAATAGTCATAAGTGAAACCGTCATGTTCCCTTATATCAAACTGAAACTTATCAAACAAAAT
Source organism: Atherinomorus stipes (assembly GCA_023101725.1). Taxonomy (NCBI): domain Eukaryota; kingdom Metazoa; phylum Chordata; class Actinopteri; order Atheriniformes; family Atherinidae; genus Atherinomorus; species Atherinomorus stipes. Next base: position 442,858 of record JALJCO010009553.1, on the reverse strand, counting down.
ATACATTCTTTCAAAATCACAATTTACATACATACAAACACAAGATTATTTCCATTAATTGTCCATACCGTATGCCTCCAACCAGAAGGTTAGGAGTTGCTAGTCCATTTCTTCATCAATATGTCACAGTCCTTTGTCTTTACTCTTGCACTTGCACACGCCGACTGAGTATGAAACGAAACTCAGATTTCTTAATCAAAGCGTCAATGACCAAGCATGATACCCAATGCTGACGTCTGACATTATTAATCAACAATATTTCCCAAAATTATGTAAATATAAATCAAAAATACACAAAATATGAAATGGATATTGAAAGTAAAATATATTCATATTCACAAAATAAAATAAATTCACACAGAAAAAATGCTTGTGTAACTGCGTTCGCTACACTGCCACCAAAATTACAAAAGGTTTACTTTCACCATATTCAAGAAATAAACTTGTAATTTTCAATAACTTGAAACTTAACCTTTACCCATAATTTCAATCAATAGCTGTTATATAGGGTGACTGACTGTCATTTTCATGTTCATTTTGAGCTATTTTGAATAATGTTCAACTAACACAACTAATTTCTGCACTGGACGCTCAAGAAATGAAGGTTGTGTTAAGCGCTCACCTTTTGGTCCTAGCTTACTTTGACCTACTTGTATTTTCACCTTTCGCACGAGACCATCATCATCTTCCTGTGCCTCAACTACTCTAGCTAGTGGCCATTCATTTCTAGGAGAGTTTTCATCCTTAACAATGACTACATCTCCAACCTGCACGTTTCGTCTGGTTGTATGCCACTGCTGACGAAGGTTGATGTTGGTTAAGTATTCTCGGCGCCACCGGTTCCAAAACTGTTCTGAGAGATACTGCACTTTGCGCCATCTTTTTCTAGCATACAGATCTTCTTGAACGAATTTTCCTGGAGGTGGAAGGGGTGTCATAGGCTTCATCGTAAGCAAGTGATTGGGTGTCAAGGGTTCAGCACTTTTGGGATCAGTGAGGGTGTTTGTTGTCAGTGGTCGACTGTTGACTATGGACATGGCCTCATAGAAGAACGTTCTTAGTGAGGAGTCATCCAGTCGTCCTTTAGCCTGAGCAAGGACAGAGCTCATCACGCTCCTTGTCGTCCGAATCTGACGCTCCCATATGCCTCCCATGTGACTGGCTTCGGGAACATTCATAAGAAAGTCACATTCCTTTCTTGCGAGATAGGTCGCAATCCTTTCCTTGTCAAGTTCCATCAAGCACTTTCCCAATTCATTCTTTGCTCCTATGAAATTCGTACCTTGGTCAGATCTGATTTGTCTGACTGTTCCTCTTATTGCAATGAAGCATCTTAATGCATTTAGAAATGCATCGGTTGTCATGTCCTCGAGCATCTCGATATGAATGGCTCTAGAGCTTAGACATGTTAACAACAGTCCATATCTCTTGTACTCTTTTCTACCCTGCTTTGTGTAGAAAGGGCCAAAACAGTCGATGCCTGTATGTGTAAAAGGAGGAGATGGCTCTATTCGATCAACAGGCAAGTCAGCCATGCGCTGTTCTTCAGTTCGACCCCGCACCCTCCTGCATGTCACGCAATTCCTGATGTGCTTGGCAACCACTTTACTAGCACCCATTATCCAGTAGCCGCTCGCTCTGAGATCGTTCAGTGTTTGCCCTCGGCCTTGGTGCTGTGTTCTTTTATGGCAATGGTCAAGTATCAGGTGCGTTATGATGCCTTCTTTCGGGAGTATTACGGGATGTTTGAACTCTAGCGACGCTGATGACCTTCTTAACCTGCCACCAACTCTGAGCACTCCGTCCTCAAGAAATGGGTCGAGCTCATACATTTTGTGAGTTTTCCTGAGTTTTTGTGATTGGCTGAGCAATTTCAGCTCTTCTCCAAATGCATCCCTTTGTGCTGCCTTGATCAGCACGAGAGCTGCTTTCTTTCGCTCTTCTACTGTGACAGGCCCCGATATGTCCCTATGAGCCAGCCTCTGAATGCGAGCAATGACATTAAGGCATGTGACCCAGTCTGAAAACCTTGCTAACCTTTTCAGGAGATCATCTTCTTGCACATCAGTTTTCAGGACTTTGACCTCTGGGTCACCTATGAGAAGCTCTGGGGTTGTTGGGTTAGTCACAATTTCCTGTTCCCATAAGAACTTGGGTCCTCCTAGCCAATCTGAGGTCATTAGATCTGCCACCTTGAGTCCTCTAGATGCATGATCTGCCGGGTTTTGACTAGTTTCAACGTAAAACCATTGATTGGGGTCAGTAGCATCTCTGATCTTCTGGATCCGATTCGCAATAAATACGTGAAAACGCCGGGCATCGTTCTTGATGTACCCCAGTACCACTTGTGAATCTGTCCAAAAGTACTCAGCATCGATTTTTAAGTCTAGCTCTTCTCTGAGGAGCTTGCTGACGGCTGCAGAGATTGTGGCAGCGGTGAGCTCTAAACGTGGGATACTGACAATCTTCATGGGTGCAACCCTAGCCTTGGCCATAACCAAAGTACAATGTACTTGTTCTTCAGTCACGATCCTGATATACGAGCACTGCCCATAGCCATCATTACTGGCATCAGAAAAGTGATGCAGCTCAATCTTCTGGATCGTGCCAAGATTGTTGGGAACAAAGCACCTTGGTATTTGAGTGGTTTGAAGATTGTTCAGGTCATTGAGCCATGCCTCCCACTTTGGCCTTAGTTCTGGCGGGACAGGCTCATCCCAGCCTACACCTCGCTTGCACATTTCTTGCAAGATTCTTTTCCCAGTCAAGATGTAGGGGGCCAGAAATCCTAACGGATCATAAATGCTGGCGACTGTGGATAAGATGCCTCGTCGAGTGGCTGTTCTTTCTTGTTGAACCACATTGAATGAGAATACATCCATGTCGATGTTCCACTTCACTCCTAGCACTCTCTGTGCTGGTAGCTCTGAGTAGTTCAAGTCTACGTCCTTGACTTCTGGAGCACGCTCACTCTCTGGAATGCTCTCCAAGACCGCTCTGTTATTGCAAACAAACTTGTGCAGTCGCAGCTGTCCCTTCTGACAGACTTCTGTTGCTTCATGGACAAGTTGCTTGGCCTTTTCAACGGTATCAAGACTGACAAGACCATCATCCACATAAAAGTGTCTTCGGATGAAGCTTGCTGCCATGGGGTAATCATGCTCATACTTGGTGGCGAGGTATTTCATGCCGTAATTCGCGCATCCTGGCGATGAAGCCGCTCCAAATATGTGCACCCTCATGCGGTATTCCTTGGGCTCGCTCGTTGTGTTCCCATTTTCCCACCACAGGAACCTCATGAAATCTCGATCTTCTGGAGTGACATGGAAGCGGTGGAACATTTTCTCCACGTCGCAGTTGATCGCAATTGGATACTGTCGGAACCGACACAGCACTCCAGTCAAGGCGTTGGTTAAATCAGGTCCCGTGAGGAGGTGGTCATTCAACGAGGTGCCTTCGTATTTGGCAGAGCAGTCGAAGACAACTCTGATCTTCTCTGGCTTTCGCGGGTGGTACACCCCATGGTGTGGGATGTACCAGGTGTTCCCGTCTTTTGGTGTTGCATGGACTTCCTCTGCATCACCATCTTTGAAAACATTGACCATGAACTGTACATAGTCCTCCTTGTATTTGGGATTTTTGTCCATCTTCCCTTTCAGATGTTTCAGCCTAACTGTGGCTAGATGCTTGTTGTTAGGCAGCTGGGGACGCTCTTTAAAAGGAAGAGGCATCTCCAGATGACCATTGCCATTGTGGTGAATACCCTCATTCAGAATTTGTAGGAACTGAATGTCTTCTTGAGAGATCATTCCATCTGTAGGATTGGTATCCTGAAAATCTCTCTCAAGAGCCTTAATCGCACATGCAGGTGTAATAGGTGGAATTTCCCTTACAGAGATGCGATAGCAGATTCCAACATTTGTTCCTCCACCAGTAGTAGGCATTTTGGCTCCAACCACGCTCCACCCGAGGTCTGTTTTCACTGCATAAGGCTCATGCTCGGCTCCGGAAACGACTTCTTTCGGTTTTAGAGCTCTGACACAGTCGTAGCCTATTAGCAATCCAGCAGGACAGTCTAGCAAGTCTGGCATCTCGTCAGCTATGCTAAGCAAGTGTGTCCATCCTTTGGCTGTTTCCCGAGTTGGAATGCTGGTCTTCTCCAATGGTATATCTTCTCGAGTGTAAGCTGGAGGTAGTTCTATGCATTCTTCGGAACTGTATCCTCTGACCTTTAACCCACTGGCTCTGTGACAATTCACTATTGACCTGTCAGTCATGGTTGATAACTTGAGTTTAACTGGCTCAGTGTGTACTTCCAGTTTTTCACACACATCTTCAGTGACAAATGTATTGCTACTTTGTGTATCTAACAGAGCATACACTAAGATCTCTGGGCTGCTCTTGACAGTACTAGACAGCCACACTGGGACTATCATTGACGTGCGGTCAGCATTGGTCATGTTCATACTACATGAAGCAGTAGAAGTACTGTCTCTTTGTTGGCTTACTTCAGGCTTTACCTCTTGAGCCGGCTCATCATGAAGCGGAGTTGGATGGCTTTTTCTACAAACATTGCATGTAGCCTTTTTCCGACAATCTTTTGCAACATGGCCAATTCTCAAACAGGCGAAGCACATATTGTTGGTTTTGACAAACGCTTTCTTCTCTTCAAGAGTCAGAGCAGCAAACTTTTCGCATTTGTAAATGAAGTGGTTCTCTTGACAGCATATGCATTTTATTTGCTTCTTTGTTAGAGCAGCAGATGAATTAACTGTCGAGCCTGCTGATTCACCTGAATTCTTAGCTGGGTGACCTTTTCCTTGAGCAACCTTTGTTGTTGTCACTAGGGTTCTGGCTTTAATGCGTTTCACTTCTGTGCCTGGTTTCTCATCTGTCTTCTTCAAGGCATGAAGCGAGGAAACCGGGTTGCAGGCGATGCGTGCCTCCTCGGCTAAGAAGTTTGAGAACGCTTCAAAACTTGGGTATGGCTTGCCATCATCCAATTCCTTGGTGACAAGTCGATTCCATCGAGCTGTTGCCCAGTCAGGAAGTTTCTGTAGTAACTTTTGATTCTCCTCACAATCGTCCAGAACTTTCAGACCTGATATGTGAGGCATTGCATTTTTGCATGACACAAGAAAATCACTGAACTCTCTTAATTTTAGTGGCTCTTTTGGTCCTATCTTGGGCCAGCTACTAAGTTTACCTCGAAAGGCTCTTTGCACTATGAATGGGTGGCCATAGCGCTTGTTCAGTGCATCCCAGGCTTGTGTATATGCTTCTTCATCGCTTCTGTAAAAGGTTCCTTCCAGCACAGACAGCGCATCTCCGCTTATGTATTTTCTGAGATAAAACAGTCTATGTGCTGGGATTGTACAGGTAGTCTCTATCAAGGCTTTAAAGCTGGTTTTCCATTCAGTAAATTTGAGAGGATCCCCACTAAACACGGATGGCTCAGGTGCCGGAAGTCTTGTCATCATAAGAGATTCTTTGAAAGCTTGCACTAGTGTCGCGTCATTCACCTTTTGCTCTGATTGTTTTTCAGAACGAGGAGGGAATGGTGTGTCATGGAGAGTCTGAGCATATGGAGCTGTGTTATGCAGAGTTTGGAACTGAATTGGAGGCAGAGTTATGTTTTTCCTTTCTCCTTGGGACTGATTTGGAGGCAGAGTTATTTCTGGCTTTTCTCCCATTTCAGTGTTCATTTTCTTTTCCTCCTCTTCATACACATCATATTCAGCTTGCATAGCTTCCAGATCCCTTTGGTGTTCCAGCATTTTCAACTTCTCTTGCTGAGCAAACACTTCTTTTCTTTGTGCAGCTATTTCACTCTCCCTGATTATTTCGGCACGTTTTGATGCTAAGCGTGCTGCTACTTCTGTTTTCTTTAATGACACTTGACTTCCTGCTACGCTATGTGCGCCAGCTCTTGATACAGTGGACCCGTATATCGATTTCGCATCATCTCTCTGAAGTAGTTTAGCGAGTGATTCTTTTACTGCGGCAGCATCAAACTCTTTGCCTACCTCTGAGCAACGCATTTCCAACAGAGTAACTAGTTCTTTGGTCACTGAGGTGCAGCTATCCATCCGCCGTCTTATGTCTTGGCTAGGTGTGGTCAATGCACGTAAGCTTTCGTACTCCTGCTTTAAGTGTGACTCATATTCTTCCAAAGTAGCGGTCATACTTTCAAGATGCTCTTTGTCACATTCTTCTTTGAGTTTGCTCCTAATGTACTGAACCTCACCTTTGAAGCTTACATAAGTTAACATAAACTTTCTTTCCTTTTTTGCACTCTCTTCTTTTGCATACTCAAGCCACTTTTCAGTTGGTTTTCTTTCTCTTTCTGATCGCCTAGGTTGTTCAGGTTCAGAAGCTGGTTCCTGGCTCTCTACGCTATGTGCTTGCAGACTGCTATTAATTTCAGCAATGCGTTCTGTAATTTGGTTTCTTACTGAGTCATTTGTTTCAGTTTCTAACTCAGTTTCTAAGTCTATTTTTTCTTCTTCAAGAGCCTGAATTACTCCCTCAAGTACAAGAGCACTCTCTTCACCTTTATCCATTTTCTGAATTATTTTTAAGCAACACTAAGTAAAGTAGTAACCAAATCTAAAACCTTAAGCAAAACTTATGCTATAAGTAATCCTCAGTATTAATGTCAAATATCAATCACACACATGTTAAACCAAACAAGAAATCCAAAGTAGGAATGCAAACATTAATTATTCACACAGGCCAGAAATATTCACACCAATATGCACAAAATGGCCTTTCACATTTATATTCAAATATTTACAAGATAAAATGTCCTTTTCTTAATGACTGAACAAACCTGAAATCCAAGGGCTGGTGTTACCACTCACAACCACGGCGCGCTGTTGCTCTCTTGTGGTGACTTGTGGAACGGCACAGTCTCAATCCTTGTCCTCGTTGCAAGCCGACGCCATGTTTTGCAAGTCACTGCAATTGCAACGGACCTCGTAGATTGGCGAGGCTGAAAGACGAGCTGTAGTTTCTCCAAGCTGCAGGCGAGTCTTCATAAGGGTCGACGAGCTGTCACTTCGAGCCGACGACGAGTTGTTATCCTCAAGCTGCGACGGTCTTTTCTTCTCCTCCCCCGTCCATCTCGTCATGGCTGGCGAGAAGTTCACAGCTTTCATTCACCGCGCGGCATCCCTCGATGTTCTCGGGCCTCGGGCTGCGCTGCAGACGGTGCACGTGTTCACTATAGCTGCTCCCAACTTTTTCTAACTGGTTGATGAAAGTGCAACGCTCCGACTGATGGATTCGAGTGTTTTATTACAGGATTTTCCGTCATACAAACGCCCAATACCACCGTGAACACTGAAAGAGAATGCACGGTGGCAAATAGTCATAAGTGAAACCGTCATGTTCCCTTATATCAAACTGAAACTTATCAAACAAAATATACATTCTTTCAAAATCACAATTTACATACATACAAACACAAGATTATTTCCATTAATTGTCCATACCGTATGCCCCTCCAACCAGAAGGTTAGGAGTTGCTAGTCCATTTCTTCATCAATATGTCACAGTCCTTTGTCTTTACTCTTGCACTTGCACACGCCGACTGAGTATGAAACGAAACTCAGATTTCTTAATCAAAGCGTCACGTGACCACGTGATGACCCAATTGCTGACGTCTGACATTATTAATCAACAATATTTCCCAAAATTATGTAAATATAAATCAAAAATACACAAAATATGAAATGGATATTGAAAGTAAAATATATTCATATTCACAAAATAAAATAAATTCACACAGAAAAAATGCTTGTGTAACTGCGTTCGCTACACTGCCTGTAATTCACTCTTTAGCTTTGTTTTGTTGTGGTCGGGACATTTCTGGGTGGAGATTTCTGTTTATATCACCAGCCAATGACAAAACTAAGGGCACTTAGTGTGTGACGCTGTGTGGTTATTCCCGCTCATGATTGGAGCAGACGCCAATCAGTTGAACTCTCGAAGAAAAAAAAAAAGAGATAAAGATAAACAGCGGATTCTGCACCGAAGAAAAGGTAAGAGCTTCAGATAGTGCACGTTGGAAAACCAGGGTTAATTTTAGTTTGGCTTTTACCCACTTCTGAGCTCTGAAGGAGAAGCTTGAAGCTGAATAGGCTGAAGAACGAGGTGGCCATTAGCCTGAGAGGGAGGGGGGCTCAGTTTGAATACTGTTGTTTGCAAACAGAAACGGTGGGAGGACTTCGGACTCTACCTTTAAGGGGTGCAACAACTCTTAAAAAACAAACCTTGGCTACTTCCGTCCCCAGTTTTAAAGGGTAACTTTGTTTTTTTTTTCAATCTGGACCTGTTTTAGCATGAAATATATTAATTTAGTCACCCAGACAGTTTTTGGTGCAACTTGAATTCCGTCGGGAGATATTTAGATCCATTCGAGATCAGTGTATTCGCGATATAATGGCAGTGATGGGGCAACCGAGTCCAACCTCTAAATAAGGCATTATCTGCCACAAACGCCTTCATTTCACCAATGTTTTGTTACGAAACATTGGTTGGTTAAGTCTCTCTCTGATGACGCTGTGATGGAAAACCACTTCACCGTCAAAGGCACACTTACACACAAATAAACTCCTGGGTCAAACTGCTGAGTTAAAAGGGGAGTTTCTGGATTATTCCAACCCAGACATTTGGGTTGTTGACCAAACTTTTGGGTTAAAATAACCCCAATATTGTAGTCAACATAACCCAAATTCTGGGTCAAATATTCAACCCGTAAGTTAAAAAAAAGGGTTATTTTTGACCTCTGAGTTTTTAGTGTGTGGTTTATCACCAAAGCACTCAGCCTCCAACACCCCGACCCACCTGTCTCTGGTCCACCTGCCCTCTGCACAAGAAAATCTAAAAGACAAGGTACCGGGTCTGGTTTTTCCGCTTCCACACCAGAGCCACAGCCATCTCCTGTTACTGGTCCAGCTTCGGTTGTGACTGCTCTGGTGTCTTCACTTCATCCTGAACTTTCATCAGAATCCTGACTGAAAACCTTCACTCAAGTCTGTGTCTCAGCAATGATGTGGTAGTTTTCAGGCCAAGGCCAGAGGCACCACAACTGAGATGTTAAGAGGTTTTGGTAGTGTTGTAGTCAAGATCACACTACCAAGACCAAGACATTACTGAGACCAAGAACCAAAACCAAACCAAGATTTTGTAACAGAATGATGAAATCTTGCAAGATTTTGTTCTATCAGCGTTGGTCCAGCATGTAGAACGTCTCTGCTTTCCACTGATATCTATGTGCATCAGCAGGTTCAGGTTCAGCTTTACACACAGTCGAAAGTACAAGTTAACATGTGAGTCCAGGTTTTCAACCACCCACTTGTTGGAGATTATGACTGACTGAAATGTTTCTCATATGCACTAATATGCGTTTTCATGAAGGCCTACTAATATACTACTTTGTTTTACTGTTTTACTAATTTCACATGAATTTGTGTACATTTCTACTGTTCAAGCTCAGCTGTGGTAATATTGTTTTCAGAAACACTTTTTGTTTATTTTACTGTCACATCTATTCAGTTGGGTTTTTCCAAAGTGAAAAATATTCATGTTCAGGGGCACGATTGTAAACGGTTTTATTATGAGATCCAAGTGGCAAAGAAACCTGTCAAGTTTAATAAACAAGACATGGAGAAACTGAATTTCACTGATTTTGACTCATTATGTTGTTTCAGTCTTTCAATATTTGTACATAGGTACAACTTTTATTTCAAGCTGCATTTTAAATTTATCTGAAGTGCCTAGAATATCGCAACAGTTTTATATATTTTGGGATGTTACAATAGGGGATTATCACGCTTACCGGAAGTTCACGGATTTTGGACACTTCCTCTTCCGGGCCATTTTTTTTTTTTTTTTTTTTTTTTTCTCTTCCGGGCCATGTTAACGACAGCCGTTTCTGCTCTGTTATACTGTTTAAATCGGATAAACTCCAAACATACTTAAGTTTTCATTCTGACCGAAGTGATACTGGATCAAAAGCTGGATCAAAGCGATCGATTCGCTGCGGTGAAGGGCCGAACTTTATAATAAAACACACGTTTGTTTGTCGCCGGTGGGGCACAACACCGGCACTTCACAGCATGCTAGCATTAGCCAGCTAGCGTTTACTGACGTGCTTAACATTGTGCGTCCTAAAACACACAAACATCTGCAAATCGGGTCTGTACCCCCCCCCCCCCCCCCCCCCCCGTTTCCAGTGGAACAACTGGGGACTGCCAAGAAAGGAGACGCTTTCAGATGCTTGTGTGTTTACAGCCGCACAAAGTTAGGCACGTCATCAAGCTGGCTAATGCTTACAGGCTAACACGACTGTATAGTCTGCCGGCCACATACAAACGTGTGTTGTTTTATTATAAAGTTCGGTCCTTCACCGCGGTGAATCGGTCGTTTTGATCCACTTCTTCCTTAGCATCACTTCAGTCTGGAATGATAACTTGGCATTGGCGTTGGCAAAGTTTAACAGAGCAGTAGCTGGCGGACTACTGTTAGCAGGCTAGCATTAGCCAGCTTGATGACGTGCCTAACTTTGTGCGGCTGAAAACACACAAGCATCTGAAAGCGTCTCCTTTCTTGGCAGTCCCCAGTTGTTCCACTGGAAACGGGGGGCTACAGACCCGACTTTCAGATGTTTGTGTGTTTTAAGACGCACAAAGTTAAGCACGTCGGTAAACGCTAGCTGGCTAATGCTAGCATGCCGGTGTTGTGCCCCTTCGGCTACAAACAAACATGCTACGTTGTTTTATTATAAAGTTCAGCCCTTCACTCTGGAGAATCGCTTTGATCCACTTCCTCCTTAGTATCACTTCAATCTGGAATCCGTGAAAATTTCAGTAGGGTTGGCGTTTATTCACATTATCTACAAAGTAAAGCAGGGACATTGAACTGGACCGGAAGTTGGTCGTCTAACTGTTTAAAACCGGAAGTTCGGAACACGGAAGCGTGATAATCCCCTATATCGCAATATTGTATTGTATCATGATACGTATCGTACCATGAAGTCCTACCCACTCCTAGACTACAACACCAGTTTTAATGTAATTAAATTAATTAAATTTTAAGACACGCTGTTGAAGAATCAACAGAGTGTGTTCAGTGGGAGGCTGCGTCAGGTTTGTTGTAGAATGGAGAGGTACCGACATTCATTCCTACCAGCAGTCATCACCCTCAAGAACAAGACTGACTGACTTATTATTGCTGTATTATTATTTCATATATATGTTATATTGTTAAAAATAAAAAAACAAAAATAAAAACCAAAAAAGAATATGAGCTTATTACAATATTGAATTTCCCTTCTGGGATAAATAAAGTGTTTTTTTAATTTCATTTCATTTTTGGTTGGTGGCCCAGGGTTAACCCTAACCTCAGCTTTTCCTGGCGAAGTAGGATAAATACAGCTTGTAAGGGGGCTTGTTGGTAATGCATGTGTTTGTATGTACTCCAGAATAACTGGATACTGCACACTATTACATCTAATATAGCAGCGAGCGGCGTCTTGAGGCACCACTAAAAGATGAAGAGCCACCTCCTTTGAAAGAACAGCAGTATGTCGCCCCTTGGGAATAATAATTTGGTAATGTTTCCTTGTAGCTCACCGTGCCTGTCCTTATATAAACTTTATTACAATTACCTTCCGTATGTGTTGGGGTCACAAAACATCAGGTGCTGCAGGCAAAAGCTGCTGCTGGCCATAAAACCAAACTACCCCTCAGGGATCACAGAAACACCCTTTATCCTTGAAATAGTTAACCTCAGACACAGGGATCAGCACTTTGCACTTTTATACATATAATCCTGTCATCACACCCCCGTTAACCCCAGCATCTGTTCACATTGTTATGCTTACATCACTCAGTGTCTAAGCCTTTCATAGCCACTGACACAGAAACTGCGTCCTGAGATAAGAGTTGTGCCCAAAAAATTCAGCCAATTTTTTTTTTTTTATCATTTTCATCTCTTCACAATCATCATTTGGAAGTTAGTATTTAAATATTTAGATGTTTCTTTTGGGTGCTTGGTTATCCTGCTAACGGAGAAGGAATGTAATTATTTCTCTGATGAAATGAATGCTGGGGTGCTTACGATTTAACTGTGCAGCAAACATCCAAACAAATCCCCTCGAGAGACCCCAACAGCTCTGGTGTTATTCCATGAATTTCCCTGTTCACACCCCAAAAACACCTCTTTAAATTCCTGTATTCATCTGCAGGTCATCATCACACTGACATTGCCTCAAGAGTTCAGCAGTTCATGAGTTGAAGAGTTCAACAGTTATGACCTGGTAGTAATTGGACGAGCCAGGGGGGCTTAATGTTAAATCCACTAAACCCAACAACAAATCACATTAATGCCACCTGCTCTGTCAAAATACTGCAATTTGCAACTGTTTTTTCTTAGCCAGACCTCAAATTCCTTCTAAAATCCAGACTTAGTGCTTCATTGAATTGGTACTGGGCCAAATTGAGCAAAAGCATCCGCATCTTTAAGCATCTTTGCTGATTACGTTATTCGGGGAGAGCAATCCATCCGCTGCCTCGATCACAGCGCCTGCTGAAGCCTCGGCTTGCCCCCAGTACTGTCTGTGGCTCTGCACGCAAACCATTCAAGTTTCTAAACTTTCTCAGAGCTCTGCATAACCCAAATCTGTATATATTCAATTTCTAAAAGTCAAGTTAATACTGAAATCTAAAATGAAGGTAAAAATCCTTCACCCTTTGCTCCAAAGAAGAATAAAGGACACAAGTCTTATAAATGTCTATGAACTTGTTTTCCCATTAAGTATGACGCACTTTCACAGAAGAGGTGAACACAACACAAGGAGAAGCTACAGTAAATGATTTAAATCTTTATTTTTGCAACAAATTATGTTGTTTTCTCGTAGTAGTCTCGTAGTAGTTCTGATCCCCCAAAAATCTGGAAAATAAACCACCTTGCAACCTGCCTCTGTCACTTAATGTTTATAACATCTTAAGCCCTGATCTGATGGGCTTAGTATTATATAGGGACCACATGTAATTTGTAATAATTACAGAGAATGTCTGTGATGTTAATCCCTTGTGAATCGGCCATGTCAGTGAATTGTGGTGTAATAATTCCCCCGCAAATGACCTGCTATAATTTGCTAAGCTCCGAGGTCCTCTGATACTAATCCAATGCGAATAGGCATCTCTGTGATTTGGACAGAAATGACGTGTGATTCATTTCTATTATTCCAGGTATTTTTTTTTCCTGGAAACATTTCGTTTCCTTTTTGGCGAAGAATGGAGGCTGAAAATAGGTTTTCCTTACAATTTTTATGTTTATGATCATTTCTAAAGCAAAAACTTTGGAGTCGGGGAGATTGAGGGAAGTTTCACCAGTCCCACACAGGCCTATATGAGAATCCGTGAATGGCATTTTCCCGCAGCAAGAAACATTTTTTTTAGACAACATGCAGAGTATAATAGTAATCAGGAAGCTCAGTATTATCTTCATGTTCAGAATGAAACATTTAAAAAACAGAAAATCATTTTAAACGGTAATACAATAATTTGTCTTGTCATATTTAAATTGTTATTTGGTCTAGTAAACGTAACTTGGCCATAAGGTCTGCCTTAGATTATAAGTTACATAATGCTGCAGTTTTTATTGATTTAGTCAAGGCCAAGACACTTTTATCTCATTGAAAGGCTTGGCAGTGTCTGCATTTCTTGTAAATTTCTGTCTTTGTTCTCAAACCACCTCACAGAAAGAGTATAATACGTGAAATCAAAGAAATTTTTCTCAATTGCCTCCTGTTACAAAAAGGTGTCCCACAGGGTTCAATCCTAGGTCCCAACCATTAAGGATATAGAAAGCTCTGCAACGGGTTCATCCATCCATCTTTACTCTGACCACACAATTATTTTCTTCGTTGGTGCCTCCCCAGATGTAGTTTGACAATTAGCTTAGTTTCAACAATCTCAAACAGGCTTTCTTTCATAGTTGGAATTACATAGTGGGCGTGTCACATTGTGGGTGGGTCTTGTTAGGTTTAGGGGAAGGGTCCCCTTAGGGCAGGGGTACGCAACTCCGGTCTTCGAGGGCCACCGGCATCCTGCAGGTCTTCAGGGCTTCCCTGCTTCAACACACCACCTGATGTCCAGAGCTTGGCTGCACAAGTCTGCTAATTACCCACTGATTGAAGTCAGGTGTGTTGCAGCAGGAAAAGTCCTAATACCTGCAGGACGCCGACCCTTGAGGACCGGAGTTGCCTACCCCTGCCTTAGGGGTAGGGTTAGATTGTACACTGCTCTCATAGGTCTGGTGGGCGTGTCGTAGAGTGACGTCACTCTACGACACGCCCACTTTACGTGTCTATCTGTCTTGGAAGCCGCAGATAGACCTACTACCTGGGGAAACGTGGATGTGGATGCTGGTGAGTTAGTACCAGCACCAAAGCGCAATCAAAGCGACTGCTATAGGCCCGAATAGTTCATTATCCTTACCCAGATGCGGACTTACCATTAGGCAAAGGTAGGCAATTGCCTGGGGCCCCTGATCAGCTGCAAAAAAAAAATTATACCGTTCATTTATAGCACCTTTTCTCCCCATCATTTTCCTTCATACATACCTAAGCAGGCATAAGTTAGGCCTGGTACATGTTCACCACTCCTCCTGTATCTGTGTCCTCTGTCTCTGCACTTTTATTTGCCATTACAACTGTTTCATTCGTTATTTACATGCGGCAACGTGTTTTTCCGAGCCATATTTGAACGCACCACGTGACACGTGCCAAATGCCAGCATGCAGCAGATCGTTAGCAGGAGAGGTGCAGGTGTGCCTCATGTCCATATCAGAGCCAGCAAACGATAAAAAACGTTGGAGAGTTTTTCCCCAGAAAGATGATGTAAGTTGAGTAAAGCTGTTCTATAGGTGATGGCTGACTAGTTATTATGTCAGCTAGCTGCTTAGAAAACTGTTGTTACTGAAGTTTCATTTAGTGTTGGGGAACAGTAACGATGCTTCTTTGCCAGTTACAAATATTTTAACACATTACTCTTTAAATAAAATAGCTTAATCACTGTTTACCTGCGGTCCGGTGGTCTACAGAGGAAACTGTGGGCTGTTTTTTTCTGTGAAGTCACTTCCGAAATACAGTCAGTCACAGGATGGAGGTTTCTGGGCTTGTTTTCTTTGGTATAGTCCACAAATAAATAAGGAAATAGTAAAATGTAATCAAGCAGGAGAAAGACGTGCATAGGAGGGTCACCTTGCAGCAGCTGCTCCCCCAATACCTCATCTGTGAGGCTCACCGACATCAGTTTCACCATCTGAGCTAGATAAAACTTAAAATTATTCATTTATGTGTGATTGTATGTATGTGTGGTCTTGAAATTATTTATAATAGTTTAAAGGTAGAGTCCGAAGTCCCTCCAGCGTTTCTGTTTGCAAACAACAGTATTCAAACTTAGCGCTCCTCCCTCTCAGGATAATGGCCGCCTCGTTCTAGCTAGCCTATTCAACTTCAAGCTTCTCCTTCAGAGCTCAGAAGCGGCTACAAGCCAAACTATTATTAACCCTGGTTTTCCAAAGTGCATTATCTGAAGCTCTTACCTTTTCTTCGGTGCATACACGGTGTTTCCTTTCTTTCTTTTTTTTTCCTTCGAGAGTTCGAGTGACTGGCGTCTGCTCCAATCATGAGCTTATTCCCACACAGCGTCATGCTCTTAGCTCTGTCATTGGCTGCTGATATAAACAGAAATCTCCACCCAGAAACGTCCCGACCAGACCAAAACAATACAAAAGAGCGAATTACAGGCAGGGGGAGAGAGCTGCGTTCAAGCGCACCACGACACGGGAGTAGAAGCCCAAAGACAGGGTTTTGAGAGATTTCATTTCCTCAAGTCTAACGTTTATTTTTTACGGGGGAACTTCGGACTATACCTTTCATTTTCAAAGCACAACTTGGTCCTACTCATTCTCACTATGTCCTCCATACAGCAAAAACATCTGTTCAGCAAAAATATGCTAGTTTAGTCATACCACTGGGCTCTGGACCCCTCCTCCAATCTACCATATGTCTCATGATATGTTGTTGTTGTTGTTATTGTTGTTATTGTCGTTATGGTTGTATTAGTCTGAGTATTGTGCTTAATTGTTATGTTTCTTGTTTTTATTCCTGTACCCGAGTTCTTCAGCAGCACTTGTGTACATGCTCTTTTTTTGCTCACTTACCCAACTCTCCTCATGTAATCATTTTCCTTCTCTGACACCAAGGAAGCGCGGGCATCCGTCCGCATCCTCAAGTCTTCCCGGTCCTGTATGTTATGCTTTGTTTTGTCTGTTGTTTGTCCAATCTGGATGTACTGGAAGTCATTTCGTGTAACTGGGACACTGGTTATATGACAATAAAAAGCAATTCAATTCAAATCAACACGTCTTTGTAATATTTCATATTTCTTACTGCATATAAAGTGCAGCGGTTCTCAGAAAAGGCTGTGAATATTATTTTATCAACATCTGCATCATCAGCTGCTTCATGTATCTGCAGCTGAAACTTTTTCTCCTTCAGTAAAACAAAAATGTCATAGGCTATTTCTGAGCAGCTGTTATTATATAGTTTTACTTTTCTTTTTTCCAAATCATTGCTGGCCTCACTCACAGATTTGTTTGACTTTGAATCAAATTTTCTACAACACTGAAATAAACCTATAAGGACATTATTGGAGGCATTTTTGAGAATTATTCAAGACATTGCTTTTTGATATAAGTAATCACAGTAACCGATTCAATTTTTGGATGAAGTTGTAACTAAATAGTTACATTTTTTTTTGTTACTAACACAACACTAGTTCCATCCCCTGCAGTTTGTGCTGGGAACAATCTCAGTCCTATTTCACTTCATGCAGAATTTGTGTTCATTATTGTTTTTCTCATATTTAAAAGAAATCTTTCCAGAGAGGAGGACAGGGAGGAGACTTAGACCAGAGACCAGCAGCATGGATGATGATGATGCAAAGTCTTCACTGGTAAAGGAAAGATTTGAACTTGTTGTGAAAGACATCTGTTGGAGGGAGAAACCAGGCAGGGTTCTGGTAATATGTTTTAAAATGTTTTGTCTTATCTTAAAGAACTTGCTCTAAAGAATTAAGATAAAGTTGAATCATTTCTGAAGCTTCTTGTAGCTCTGCAATTGAGTCAGTAGGCGACTTTGAAGAAAAACAGATCAGAAAAATTGCATTTTGACATACGGGTGTTATATCTGAAACTTATTTCTCACATTCTACCCTATTTCGTGCAATTTGCCTATTGACAGGTCCGGATTTAAAGGGCGTCCTAGCTAAGTTTGCCTTGGGCCCCCAAATTGCTAAATCTGCCACTGATCAAGCGTTTGCAATAACTGGCAGTGAGTCTTCTACAGCGCTGTGGAGGAATTTTGTTCCACTCATCTTTGCAGAATTGTTGTAATTCAGCCACATTGGAGGCTTTTCCAGCATGAACCGCCTTTTTAAGGTCATGCCACAGCATCTCAATGGGATTCAGGTGGGGACTTTGACTAGGCCACTCCAAAGTCTTCATGTTGTTGTTCTTAAGCCATTCAGAGGTGGACTTGCTGGTGTGTTCTGGATCATTGTTCTGCTGCAGAACCCAAGTGCGCTTCAGCTTGAGGTCATGAACAGATGGCCGGACATTCTCCTTCAGGATTTTTGGTAGAAGCAGAATTTACCATATTTTACTGTTGCTATGATATTCCTTTTCTGAAATGCCGTGTTACTTTTACGCCAGATGTAATGGGACCTACACCTTCCAAAAAGTTTAACTTTTGTCTCGTCAGTCCACAGAGTATTTTTCCAAAATTCTTGGGGATCATCATGATGCTTTCTGGCTAAACTGAGACGAGCCTTTATGTTTTCTGAATGAATAAGATAAGAAAATAAGATTTTCTGAATGACTTTTCCCAACTCCCTCCTTTTCTTTGCACACTCACATAATCTGGTCATTCTTGGAGACTTAAATATCCATGTGGATAATACAAATGCTCCTCTCTCTATAGACTTTTTATCCTGTTTGGGCTGTTTTGGTTTATGTCAATATATCAATTTTCCAACTCACCGTGAAGGCCACATCCTGGACCTGGTTTGTTGTTCTGGCGTCTCCCCCTCTAGTTGCAAATCTAAGACTGTTGCTTTCTGGGACCATCTGCTCATCACTTTTAATATCAGCCTTCCCCTGTCTAAAGTCTCCCTCCCCTGCATCATCTCATTTCGGAATGTTAAAAACATTAACACTGTTTCCCTCTCACTGGACATCCTTACCCTCCCCAATGTAACCTGCAGCTCACCAGATGACCTCATCCGCTACTGTAATGACAGTCTCCATATGCTCCTCTACATTCATGCTCCCATTAAATCCAGACTGGTCTCTTTCAGCCGTTCATCACCTTGGTTCACTCTTGCACTACGCCTCCTGAAATCCCAGGGCCGACGACTGGAAAGGCTCGCAAATAAAACTGGAGTCACAGTACACAAAAATATGTACATTGATCACTGTATAAAAATGATCTGTCCTCTGCTAAATCTGCTTATTACTCTGGCCTAATCCAATCTAACCAACACAATTCAAAATCCCTCTTTTCCATCCTCACTTCCATTACAAAACCTCCTGACTCCCTTCCCCTCCATATGCAATCTCCTTACTTCTGCAATAAACTAGTGTCTTTTTTTGTTTCCAAAATCACAGACATCCATAACTACCTGTCCTCATGTGGAGCTGCAGCTGCTGGAGGTGACTTCATCACACACCCCCCCCCATCTTTGACAACTACTTTTTCCTATTTTGATCACCTCTCTGTTCAATCCATTTCTGATATTATTGTCAAAGCTAAACCATCTACATGTCTCCTCAATCCTATCTCTTCCACCCTGGTAAAATCCTGCTGTCCCTCGCTTCTTCCTCTCATCACTAAAATCATTCACTCTTCCCTAAGCTCCAGTTCAGTTCCCTCTGCACTTAAAACAGCTTCAGTTACACCCATCCTGAAAAAATCTGGTCTAGACCCCACCAACCTAATAATTAACGTCCCATATCAAATCTTCCCTTCCTGTCTAAAATTCTTGAAAAAACGGTCGCCTCTCAACTTCACAACCACCTGATGTCCAATAATATCTATGAACAGTTTCAATCTGGTGTTCCGTCCACTCCATAATACAGAAACTGCTCTTCTCAAAATTACAGATGACCTCCTCATGGCCTCAGATTCCAGACTGCTTTCCATTCTCATTCTTCTTGATCTCAGCAGCTTTTGACACCATCTCGCACACTACTCTCCTTAATAGATTAGCTTCCATTGGTATCACCCACGCTCCTTTAGCCTGGTTCACCTCATACCTGTCTGACAGAACTCAGTTCATATCCCTTAAATCTCATGAATCCATCTCCTTTCCTGTTTCAGCTGGTGTTCCCCAAGGTTCTGTCCTGGGGCCCCTCCCATTTATTATTTACATCCTCCCCATTGGTTACATTCTCCGGAAACACGTTAATTTCCATTGCTACGCGGACAACACCCAGCTCTACCTTTCTACCAAACCATCCTCTTCACTTCCACCATCCGCCCTTACCCTCTGTCTCCAAGAAATTCATTCTTGGTTTTCGTCTAATTTTCTCAAACTAAACAGCTCTAAAACTGAAGTCCTTCTTGTTGGTACGCCTCTCACTCTCTCCAAAGCCAATAGTTTCTCCATTACCATTGACAATACATCTGTCCTCCCCTCCCCTCAGGTTAAGAGTCTGGGTGTCGTCCTTGACAGCACACTCTCTTTTCAGTCTCACATCAACAACATCACTCGTTCCGCCTATTTTCACCTCCGCAGCATCTCCCACCTCCATCCCTCTCTCACTCCTCACTCCACCACGATTCTTGTCCACAGTCTCATCACTTCTCGAATTGATTACTGTAATTCACTTCTCTATGGTCTCCTAAATAAATCCCTACAGAAGCTGCAGCTCCTTCACAACTCTGCTGCCCGTTTGATCGCCCGGACCCCCTTGTCTCATCATATCACTCCCATTTTATATAAACTCCACTGGCTTCCAATCAAACAAAGAATTTCTTTCAAACTACTTCTCATTACCTTCAAGGCTCTCCATAACATGGCTCCCTCCTACATCTCAGACCTTCTCCACCTAAACACCCCCACCCGCTCACTAAGATCTTCTAACACCTGCCAGCTCTCTGTCCCTCAGGCCCGTCTCACCACTATAGGCCACAGGGCATTCAGTCGGTCTGCCCCCCACCTCTGGAACTCCCTCCCTACCCATCTCCGTACCCTGGACTCATTTACTCATTTCAAAACGGGACTCAAAACATTTCTGTTTAGACAATCATACCCCACCTAGCCGCCTCACAAATTTTTGTTGTTCCTGGTTTGATACCGGTTTTAATTTGTCTTTGCATTTTATATCACTGTTTTAATGTTTCTTATGTTTTTTTAGTGTCTGTGTACAGTGACCTCGGGTGTTTTGATAAGGCGCTTTTAAATAAAATGTATTATTATTATTAATTTAATGACCCAAATACAGCTGCAAAGTGTGGCAGCAGAATCTGCATCTGCCGCCCGGACACTTTAGTGGACGGACCGTCCACTAAAGTGTCCGGGCGCGCTTCAACATAAGGTAAACAAGAAGACGTTACGTGATACATGTGACTGTGATGTGTTAAAGCTGGTAAGTTAGCTTTTATAATAGGTTTGAATAAAAGAGATGAGAAACCTCAGTTTTGGTTTAGATCATCTGGGGCATAAATTTGTCTCTGTCACAGACGATTGCGTTAAACATGGTTCCTATCAAGGTTCTCCCTCATGTTCCAACACAAACTGATGGGAAAGGGTGGTTCTTATTACTAAACTCCAGATGCGGAGTTATAGCAACTGCGTTGCTAGAACCTCTTTGTCTGAATGCGCCTAATGACTACACCCCCCTTAAATATTTTATGCAAGATTAAAAGCCATTACAGGTTTAATGTAACTTTTTATTGTAAAGTCCCAATATTGTAAAATTTTCTTAAGTACCAGTTAAAAATTTTAGAGCACCCTGTCTTTTATTTCTTTAAAGAATTTCAAGCAGTTCAGCCCAATAATGATACAAAGGGAAATTAGCTGCCTGAGGTTTCAAAAAGGGTAAGGTCTCCCTGCACTGAAATATAATGTACACTTTAGAATTACACAAAAAGCCTTTTTCAGGCTTTTTTCAAGAAATGAATAAACAGCTTACAAGCCTTAAAATGTCATGCTACCATTTCCCACAGCTCTCCCAAGTTTTCCTTATTACTTACTTACTTGGAAAGATAGATGAAGTTCATCCATCTTTCAATAGAGAAATGTAAAAATAGGGGTGTTTCAAAACTTTTGACCAGTAGTACATTCAATTTTTACTCAAAGAACTTAAAAGTGGGATAAGGGATCCTGGAAAAATGGTTTGAGAAAGCTACATTTAAAGAGAGAGAGAGAGAGAGAGAGAGAAACCACACCGCTAAACACCCGCCTGAAGCCCCGCCTCTAGAGTGCAGGATGGAGCTTTGTACTTTCATTCTGCACCCCTCCAAACAACTCGAGGAGGTATTATTTTCAATAAAGTAATTCCTTTTGATAAAAATGTTCCATATTCAACCTTTAAATAATAACAAAAGCCAAATATATGACAAAATAGAAAAGTAACGACCTTTAAAAGAGTTTGAAAGGTTTTTGTTGTTGTTTTTTTTTAACCAACTTTAACCAAATAACGAGATTTGCGTTTTATATTCCAGTGTGGCTTCTCATTAAAATCAGTTTCTGGAGATGAATAATAGTTTACATTAATGCACCGATGTAAAAATAATATCAGAATACCTTGGAGATCTTCAAATAACAGGTTCATTACCTTAGACAAATGTTCAACATTGTACGTCCAGATATTCACGCTGCTTTCCCTGTTTGTAGATACTAAGTAATCAGGACTAGAACCCTAAGCAATGGCAGCGCCCCAAGATGGCGCAACACACAAAACGTCCATCGGATTAGTCTGTACAGGAAAAGCTTGAGCAGCATACTACGTTGACAAAAGTGCACATCAATTTGAGGGACAATGCCAGCAACATGAGACAAGCCAGGAGCATGATTGATGCCGTTGCAAGCTGCTGACAGATTGTGGGACATTTTAAATAAAAATGTGGTAACGACAGATTTTTGATACATCGCCCAGGCCTAGCTACAGACCATCATCTCACACAAGCTTTCGGTCTCACAAACTGCTCTGTTTGTTAGCTACTCATAAATGCAGGTGTTTGTGGAGGTTTCCGCCTGGAACTTAGGGAGTTTTTCACATAACAGAGCAGCTGAACTACCAAAAGCAGCTAAATCTGAATCTGTGCCTGTCAAACCTACCAAGTCCTAACTTAACTCTGCATAATGCAACAGCCGCCTGTGCCGGCACGTCATCGCTGACACAATGTGGCATGTGACAGACAAGCTGAATCGTAAACAAGATGTTAGCCATATTTTTGTCACCAGTTGTTAGGAAAGCCAGTCTTTTATTGCATCCCCTAGAATACACTCTGCATTTCATAGTTCAACCCAACAATCCCATTAAACTGTCAACCTTTAATGTGCAGCTGATGAGACTGTTTCGTTTTCTTCCAGAGAAACGATTGTGTTTGTTTTGGTGTCTCACTAAAAGGTTTGTAAGAGTTCTTTGGAGTTTTTGAATCATTGTGTAACGTAGCATTAACGTTCAGCTGATCCTCACTGGCATGAGTTCCTCCAGTTTACTGCCGATTGAGTACACAAGGCAAAAAAACAAAAAGAAAACAGGTCAAAAACACAACCCTGAGAGGGAGTCGTTAAACCTGAAGAATAAACATTTTAAAGCTTAACCTGGAGTACAGCTTCCTTGATTGATGTCTAGTTGATTTCATGAATCCAGCTCATGTTTAGTGTCTGATGTGAGCAGAGCATCCAGAGAGCAGATCCACCACATCTAGATTCACATTTAGATTTATTTGTGTCCCTGTTGTGCAATTAGTGCAGCAGCAAGTAAAAACAGAGATAAAAACTGTAAAAGACATATGATTAAAAAAGTATAAGAGGGGGGGGATAATACAGTGTGCAACAACAACAGCAGCAACTTAAACAGCTCACATGGGAAAGTGCAAACAGTGTGCACAATCAGTTTCTGCTGACATCATTATATCGCATGAAAACAAAAGCAAAAGCCTAAAACAGTCTGCCTGTAAGAAGAAGCCACAGAGTGCCAACCAATCAGGTGCCACTTGTCCTCCCCTACCTTGAACCATCTATATGCACAACTCAGCTACTTCCTGAACTTCAGCAGCTCCTTTGTTTCCTGTCTTTCATTACTGGACAAACTGATTAATCCAGATAGGCCAGACCTCAGTAACCATGACGACAATGGTCAAGCACAACAAAGTAAGAGTGAAGTTAAGACTTAATTGTACAGTGTGGGAGTAATGCAAATAAGTAACTTAGGTAATTATTAGGGATGTCCTGATACTGATGCCAGTACTGATACTCGCTCCGGTACTGGCAGTGGACCGCTTTTTTCCCTCTCTCTCTCCCTCCCACCGGACCTGCGGTTCCCCCACACATACATACATACATACAGTTATGGACATTTCAGTCAGTATTCACTTTGTTGGTGGTAAGTTTCCTGCTAATTCTGTTTCCTACGCTTTCCAAGTTTATGTTGGTTAAGCTGGTATGAGTTTAAATATGTAAAATTATAGCAATGCCACCAAAATACAACAAACCACAGCTGCATCAGAGGCTGTTCATAAGCTTCTAACGACTTCTAACAGCTTTTATTTCTTTTATTTCATACGAGGTAGAGTCTCGCTTATACCATGGCCACTTACGAAAAAAAGAAATATTAAATCAATGTTTTTTACAGTTAAAATCGTAAGTTTTTCAGAAGAAGTGATGAAGCGGACTATTTACTATCTCTCTGTGATGCTGCTGCTGTGAACGCAGCACCTGCAGCTCGGTCGGTCTGCAGCTGTTAATCAGGTCTGATCAGAGGAGGGAAGTCAGATTATTGTTTAACATTATAATACATGATACAGTTTTTTTTCTGAGGTACTGACCGAGCCCAGTGATGTGCCATTACAGACGTGATCTGTCGTCTCCACACACGAGCTCCAGAGGCTGCGGGTTGAACAATCATTGCCGCAACATACAAACATGCCCACAACACACCTGAACATGCAGAGATGCTTTTCTTTATTCAAACAAATAACCAAACAAAAAAAAAGAAAAGAAAAGAAACGCCTTTCACTTATTTCACTTCACCATTAATTAGGTACTCAGATCGGTACTTGGTATCGGCAAGTACTCAGAGTCAGATCTGCTTCAGATTGTGAACTCCTCTCTAACGTCAGGTGTATCCCAGAGTCACTGAAAACAGCTGTGATCAAACATCTGCTAAAAAAGGATAATCTAGACAAGACACAGATGAGCAGCTACAGGCCGATCTCCAATCTTCCATTTTTAAGTAAGATCATTGAAAAAGCAGCTTTTCACCAGCTAAATGACTTTTTAAGAGAAAACAACCGTTATGATGTCTTCCAATCAGGTTTTAGACAGCACCACAGCACCGAGACTGCTCTGACCAAAGTCATGAATGACATATGTCTGAATACTGACACTGGAAAAATGTCAGTGTTGGTTTTACTGGATCTCAGCGCTGCATTTGATACGGTTGACCACATCATATTACTCCAACGACTGGAGAAGTGGGTGGGTCTCTCTAGTTCTGTACTAAACTGGTTCAAAACATACTTGGAGAACAGGAAGTACTTTGTGTCAGTAGGCAATTTTACATCTAAGCAGACAAAAATGACCTGTGGAGTTCCCCAGGGCTCTATCCTGGGGCCTCTTCTGTTTAACATCTACATGCTCCCACTGGCCCAGGTTATAAAGAACAACAATATTAGTTACCATAGCTACGCAGATGACACACAGCTATATATTACAGTATCACCAGGAGACCGGGGCCCTGTACAGGCTCTTGGTAAATGTATTGAGGAGATTAATGACTGGATGTGCCTCAACTTTCTTCAGCTGAACAAAAACAAAACTGAGGTGATTGTTTTTGGAGCCAAAGAGAAATGACAGCAGGTTGTCACAGAACTTCAGTCCATCCACATAAAAACCACCAATCAGGCCAGAAATCTGGGTGTAGTGATGGACTCAGACCTAAACTTTGAAAAACACATCAAAGCGATCACTAAATCAGCCTACTATCACCTGAAGAACATCTCAAGGATAAAAGATCTGATGTCTCAGGAAAATCTGGAAAAACTAGTCCATCATTAATCTTCAGTCGGCTTGACTACTGTAACAGCGTCTTTACTGGTCTACCTAAAAAATCAGTTAAACAGCTGCAGCTCATTCAGAACTCTGCTGCCCGAGTTTTCACAAAGACCAGAAAAGTGGACCACATCAGTCCAGTTCTCAGGTCTTTACACTGGCTGCCGGTCCATCAGAGAATAGACTTTAAAGTTCTGCTGCTGGTCTATAAAGCTCTGAATGGTTTAGGCCCAAAATACATCAGTGACCTCTTGACCCAGTATGAACCTACTAGACCCCTCAGGTCATCTGGATCCGGCCTTTTATCAGTTCCAGAGTCAGAACCAGACATGGAGAAGCTGCGTTCAGCTTCTATGCTCCACATGTCTGGAACAAACTCCCAGAACGTCTCAGATCAGCTGAAACATTTAGTTTATTTAAATCCAGGCTGAAGACCCACCTGTTCTCAGCTGCATTTACGTAAATTTTATTCAAAAGTTAAAATCCGCACGTCTCTATATTCTCTCTTTTTAATCTTAAATGCTTTTTATTTTGAATCATGCTTTTAATCGTTTTTTCTCTCCCTTTTGCTTATAATGTTTTATGCAAAGCACTTTGAATTGTTCTGTACATGAAATGTGCTATACAAATAAACTTGCCTTGCCTACTCAAATGCAAGTACTCGTACTTGCATTTGGTCTGCAAAAAAGTCGTATAGGAACATCCCTAGTAATTATATAAGTGACTGTAATCTGATTACAGGAACAAAAAATAGTAATTATTTAGATTACTTTGTAGTTGAAAAAGTAATCAGATTACTGTAATCAGATTACTTAGACATCATTGCAAGTAACTGTGGGTAATTATAAAACAACTGCAATCTGACTACAGGAAAAAAATTAAAACATTTAGATTACTTTTTACTGGGAAAGTAATTGGATTACTGTTATTAGATTAAAGTAATCAGTTACTTGCATCACTGGTTACTAATCGAATGATTTTTATCTTCCCGTCACAGAGTTTCTTCTGCACCCTGCTGTAATGCTTTTAATGTTCATGTAAAGCACTTGTATACATGAAATATACAAATAAACACACAGACATTTTCCACAGTATCTCCTAAATTAGTATTTACAATTTACATTTACAATAAAGCTGAATGATTAATCACATTTACGATTAAATTGCAATTTTAATTTTTTTGCAGTTTTGTCATTGGGCCGTCATGTGATTTTCCCGCACCATCTGGTGACGTGAAGTAAGCAGCGCAAGCGGTCCTGCTGGTGTTACAGAGCAACGGCGTCAGCGTCAGAACCATTACTGAATGTGACACTTCTGCAGATATCTTAGTTCCAAAGAAAACCAGCACATCAGCCATGTGGGACATCAGGTATTATGCTAAACTTCAGGTGGCAACACAACAAACTTGTTTCAATATTTCAAGCATCATCACAGATAAAACTAGAAATAAGGTCCTGGTTAAAAAAATAAAGAAAGTCATGCTTTAAAGGTACAGTATGTAAAAAAAAAACAAAAAAACAAAGGTCAACAACAAAAACTTTAATATATAATTCAAAACTGTATTCCTACTGATGTGTAATCGCTTCACTAGAGTAATTGTGATATGTTTATTTTCTTAGAATGAATCATTCATATCTAGTTGCTTTGTGGTGCACATATGAAGGCTGCCATATTTATGCTGCCATTTTTACTACGGTGTGCCTAAATGGAAAAAACAAAGTGAGAAACCTCTGAACTTTAAAACAGCAGAGAGCAGCAGCTTCCCTGCAGTCAGATGATGGCATTTCTATTTGAAAAAAAGGTCCCGTAGATGTAGAGGCATAAATTACACGTGCCATTCACCTTGATAATATTTGACCGCGTTCGACATCCAGAAACGATATTGGTTCCGCACATTCTTTTTTCACTTGATCCCAAATACAGTTGAATTTGATGGGCATCTCCAGGGAGAACAAGGATACCCTCCCACATCTCCTCAGCCCAGCAGGGGTCTGCAGCCTTTGCAATCCAAAGAGACATTTTTCACCTCAACTAGCTAAATAAATGTTCCACTGAGCATTTTTGAGAAAAACTTCGGGCATTTTAAAGGGATAAAAGTTTTATTTCTTATTTTGGGGTAAGAAAAAACATACAAAAAGAACATTTATAAATTTTCTTCAATCAGATTTTCTTCATTTCGACTTAACAGTCTAAAAAAAGGTTGGATAAATAAATAAAAATGTAGATGTGGGGAATAATGAGGGGGAAAGCCCTATAACCTAATGACAAGACATATTATGGTAGCCTGCTCTTAGTGTCATGTTGTCGTAATTCAACTAAATTATTCTATGAAAAAAAACTACAAATTTTATAATTAAAAAAACATTTGTTGGTTCTTCATTATTTTTAGTCAAATAGAGCAATTATGGAAAGTCCATAAAAAAAGTCCACCACTAAGTCAGTCAACCTGCTTCTTAGAACAACCAACCAAAGAAAACAAAATAAAATGTAACCGTAAAAGTCCTACTCTCTGAGAAATTTGAATATTTTATGAACTGAGATATCATTTCTTGCAGCATTGTTGCATAATCCTCATAAAACACTGTGAATCACAGAAAAATGGCCTTTCATGTGGAATAATCCTCTGTAAAACCAGGATATGTCTTTTTTTTTTCTTCAAAATCTTATGGTTAGGGAGCTCATGAATCCATCCCCAGTGCCACCTGTGATACAAAGCAGAACGATGGTATTTACCTCCATACTGGAGAAATGATCCGTTTGGAACAAACTGAACAAACAGTTAAAGGGCCGTCTAGAAGGCTCTGCTGCCTGAGTGGTTCTAGTCGTCGTTTTCATGCGATTTCACACATTTATTTCCTGTGAATCTGGGGTGCTATTAAAATCCATTGTAACTGACATAAAGTCATGTTCATGATTGCTGGTGTTCTCTGTGAAAGCAGCAAGCTATCACAATTCCAGTCCTTTCTAAATTTCTTTATAGTGTCACCAATCAATTGTCATCAAAAGCATGCTGATGCTTAAAGATTTTTGGTGCATTATTCCTCTGAGCTGGTGAGCTTTCTGACTGCAGCAGACAGGCAGTCAACGACTGACGAGACGGTCTCAGAAGCATACAATGCTCCCACTTAACTGTGAATAGAGTGCTGTGATGATTTTGCATTGCACTCCTGGAGCACCGTCACACTCACACTGGACTTTTATTTTCTTCTAAACATGGTCCCCTCTTCCCTACATTGCCTTTCGGCCACTGAGAGATTTCATGCAACTCCTCTTAAAGCTGCAAAGAGCTTCAAACAGACCTAAAATCCTGTAAACAGACTCAGCTGTGAAAAATCTGGGCAGTTGCATTTGAAAAGTGAGGCTGGTTCTGCTAGACAGGGTCCAACGATTGATCCCCCGGAGGTGCTGGGGCATGCGATCATATTGTCTCCACCCTGTTCCAGCTTAGGAGATGACATTGGTGTCAGTCATATGTTGATGAATGACTGTCACAACATCTGTAGGCAAGTTGGGTTGGCATGTCTGAAAGAGCAATAAATGTTTCCTCTGGACTCTGGGGACGTTGGGTAAAGACAGCCGTGTCCACTTGGTTACCTTTGACAATTAGTTCACACTTCCAGTGGAGGAAGAAAGTATTGAACGGGTCAACATTTTTCTAAGAAAATATATTTCTAGTGGAGCTATTGGCATGAAATTTTCACCAGATGTCGGCAACATCCCACATAATGCACACACAAAGAAATCCTAACATTTATGTCCATAAATGAAGTTATGTGTAATATAGTGAAATGACACGGGTAACGAGTATTGAATACTCCTACTGAAATTTATTTAATACTTAGTGCAAAAACCTTTGGTGGTGGTTCCAGCCTCCAGACGCCTCCTGTATGGAGAAACCAGTGGAAAACGGTGCTCAGGTGTGATTCTGGTTCATTCTTCCACAAACTGCCTTCAAATCTTCAAGGTTCCGGGTCTCTTCTGTCAAACTCGGATCTTCAGTTCTAGCAGCTTTGTTTTCTTTTTCTGCGTGTGATCTCAGTCCAACAGAGCAGCTTTGGGATGTGGTGGAATGTGATTAATGCTAATCATTCATTTAATTAAAGATTGATAACTGGACTGTGAATAATTGCTAATAGTCTCTGGATATCCCTACAACCTTAAAATCTGAGGCTCATACTCTGTGATAAAAATAGCCTTTTGCATTCAGCCCAGCCAACCTGCTCAGTGCCAAACACATTTTACCCCAAGTTAAACTATTGTCCTGGGAAAAGAGCATTCGACTGGTCCTGCGTCTGTCTCACTAAAAGAGTGAGGAAGAGGACCTTTCATTGATACTGATAGCCCCAATGTGGGCAAGGAGCCATTGGATAATGGAGATTGTTCTGTTTCCTTGCTGCCAGCAGCGGCCCTCGCTCACTATTCTGAACTGGGACCTGCTTCCCTGAGTGGAGATATTTTATTATTTCATCCTCAGCTGGAATACCTCGTCTTAAAAGTCTGGGACAAAAGATGTATAATTTAAATGTGCAGGAGCTCAATCATGCAATTGACACTGCTGAGGGTGCATAAGCCTTGACCACTAAAAGGCAGGAGGCAGGATTTTGAACAGTACTGTGGAACATTATTGGTTATTTCAGGTCAATTTGACAGAATTTCATTTTTTCTATTCAGGAAATTTTGGATAAGCAGGGATTTCAGAGGGTCAATGACCTGAAAGACACATCATCCAGTCCATCTTTATAACCCCTCTCCTTGGGCCAGTTTCATGAAATTTCCAACATTCATGGTGCAACTTGAAAGGTATTCAGACAAATGCTCACAAGACAAATAAGAAAAGAGAGAAATGCTCAAATTGTTTTACAATATTTATTCATGAAAAAAAGTTTTAAAAAAACTGAACAGTCTGTCACAATAGATATCATATACTGTAGGTCTGTACAGGGATCATAGTGATCATGGTGTCCAAGCATTTTTGCGTCCAATTTCTTACATAGTAAAATTGTTCTGTCCCCTAAAGGTACAGTATGTAGGAATTACTGAAATCTAGTAGTAAGATGGGTATTTGAAAGTAAAGATGTTTTCTTTTAAATGAATTCATATTCTAAGCACTGTTGTGAATGTACGGTGGCCGTTAGTGGCCAAAGTTTTCCCAGACAGAAAGACGTTTTCATCTGTGAGTGGATCCAGTGGTCTCAGGTGTAACTGACTGGACTACGAGTAACTACTTTTTATGTCTTTTAAGGCATTAATGATCCCAAACAGTCTCTAACAGACGCTAATAGATGGGCGTTTGCTTGGGGTGGCGCGTTTGACGCAAATTTATGGCACCAAAAGCCCCAAAAGTGCATCTTATTTGCACAAATGAGGTGTCCTACTCGCGTCAATAGAAAAAAATTGAACTTGAGCGTTTTATACACGCGAACAATACGAGCCCCGTCATTGAAAATGAATGAGACGTGATGTGAACGGACCGGCGCTCTGCCGCTCGCTGCTCTCTTCTATAGTAAGAAGAGAAAAGCGCTTTTCACAGATAAAATCACAAAGTGCTGCACACAAAAGGGGTGTAATAATACCATAAATTTAGGACTGAAAACCGGGTCAGACAAAACCTCACTAACAAAAAGCTGCTCATCTCTGCAGCCGGTGTTTGACGGGATGAAACGTCACAACGCCGACACTCTGCAGCAGGAACGGGGAACCTGTAGTTCCTGGAAGGAAGATGCAGCTCTGTCCTCACTACAGAAATAAACTGATGTTGTTGGTTATGAAACGTCAATATAATTCAATATGATTCTCAGACGAGTGTAGTATTCAGTTTGGTCACTAGATGGCGCTCCAGTACCAGGAGTTCAGCCTCAGTTGATGTAAACAAACTCTCGCTCTCTGTTGTGATCCAAAGGATGAAATCAGCAGGAAAGTGGTCAGTTAGGAGTTGCGTTTAATCAGCTGGTTAAATTCTGAGAGGTGGAGGCGAGGAGACAGCAGAGACTCGTTAAACTGAGCTACAATAGCTAGCTTACTGACAGCGGCCATGTTCTTTTGCTGGAAGCTTGAAGTTGTTGGTAGTTTAGCTGGAAGCTGGTCCATCTTGTTAGCTAGCGATCTTACATTACCCATCACAACAGTTGGAAGAAACGGTTTAAATCTCCACCGTTTTTCTCTCTGCTTACCCCTGCCCTGCATCCTCTTGTCTTTCTCCGTAACTCCACTGGGATTTGACGTGTTATTTTGCTGAAAATCTTGATTTGGGAGAGTTTTAACAGTTGATCCCGGTGGTAAACAATTTTTCCGTTGCTATGGATACACATCATAACAAGTAGTGTGCACCCTTCAAACCAGCATAAAAAATCCTCCAAGAAAAACACTGCGGTAAAGCTAGCCGGCATTGTCAAATGCACGGTAAAGTGAGCCGTCATTTATCAGCCGACACTCGCGGTTAAAATTCAGTTGCGCAAAACACCAGTAATTACGGTACTGCTTGCTCGAGCTCCGAGAGGGAGGAGGGGAGCATAATGGAATCAAAGGACTTTCTCCTCCGCAAGTGGAGCAACAAAAATAATTTCACTGAACTGTTTACAAATATAACAAACAATAGGTCCCTTTGAAGAGAACCTCCCTGCTAAAACCGATTTTTGGGAAATTGTTAAAGGAAAACTCTAACAGGTGACACAAAACTCTCTATGGATTCGAGTTCTAGATCATCTCAGGTATCACCACTGTAAAAAAGAAGTCAATCTACTGTACAGTTTTGGACAAAATTCAGGCTGAATTATGCCTATATGCTCATCTACTTGTCTTTACTGTAATGTGCTAGAACTCATATTTGGATGCTTGTTACAGGAAAACCATGAGAGGTGACACAAAACTCTCTCTGGATTCTAGTTGTAGTCCATCTCAGGTATCAACGATGTGAAAATGAGAAGATTTTACTGTATAATTTTGGAGAAAATTAAGGCTGAATTATGCTTATATGCCCATCTACTTGATGTAATGGCCTGAATCTTATTTTTGGGAGGTCATTACAAGAAAACCATGAGAGGTGACACAAAACTCTCTCTGGATTCCACTTCTAGACCATCTCAGGTATCACCGCTGTAAAAATGAGAAGATTTTACTGTATAATTTTGGAGAAAAATCAGGCTAAATTATGCTTATTTGGCCATCTACTCGGCTTTACTGTAATAGGCTTAAAGTCATATTTGGATGCTTGTTACAGGAAAACCATGACAGGTGACACAAAACTCTCACTGGATTCCATTTCTAGACCATCTCAGGTATCACCACTGAGAAAATTAGAAGATTTTACTGTATAATTTTGGAGAAAAATCAGGCTAAATTATGCTTATTTGGCCATCTACTCGGCTTTACTGTAATAGGCTTAAAGTCATATTTGGATGCTTGTTACAGGAAAACCATGACAGGTGACACAAAACTCTCACTGGATTCCACTTCTAGACCACTACAGGTATTACCACTGAGAAAATGAGAAGATTTTACTGTATAATTTTGGAGAAAATTAAGGCTGAATTATGCTTTTATGGCAATCTACTCGGCTTTACGGTAATGGGCTAAAACTCATATTTGGATTCTTGTTACAGGAAAACCATGACAGGTGACACAAAACTCTCTCTGGATTCTAGTTCTAGACCATCTCAGGTATTACCACTGTAAAAATGAGAAGATTTTACTGTACAATTTTGGAGAAAATTAAGGCTGAATTATGCTTATATTGCCATCTACTTGATGTAATGGCCTGAATCTTATTTTTGGGAGGTTATTACAAGAAAACCATGAGAGGTGACACAAAACTCTCTCTGGATTCCACTTCTAGACCACCTCAGGTATCACCGCTGTAAAAATTAGAAGATTTTACTGTATAGTTTTGGAGAAAATTAAGGCTGAATTATGTTTATATGGCAATCTACTCATCTTTACTGCATTGGCCTAAGACTCATATTTGGATGCTTGCTACAGGAAAACCATGACAGGTGACACAAAACTCTCTCTGGATTCCACTTCTAGACCATCTCAGGTATTACCACTGTGAAAATGAGAAGATTTTACTGTATAATTTTGGAGAAAGTTAAGGCTAAATTATGCTTATTTGGCCATCTACTCGGATTTACTGCAATGGGCTAAAACTCATATTTGGATGCTTGCTACAGGAAAACCATGAGAGGTGACACAAAACTCTCTCTGGATTCTAGTTCTAGACCATCCCAGGTATCACCCCAGTGAAAAAAAAAGTCAATCTACTGTATGGTTTTGGAGAAAAGTAAGGCTAAATTATGCCTATAATTTTGGAGAAAATTGAGGCTGAATTATGCTTATATGGCCATCTACTCGGCTTTACTGTAATGGGCTAAAACTAGAAAGAGGGAGTGGGTAGCCTGGTGGTAGCCTTTCGGAAAAATTTTGGCTGCATTATGCTTATGTGCCCATCCACTTACTGTAATGGTCTAACTCATTTTCGGGTGCTACACATGTTTAACATGCATTTTTGACAATCAAGTTCCCTTTGACTATTTGGGCTTTGGGTGTCTTTGTAAACCTAAAACAAGGTGTAAAGGCAATGCATTACAGGCTATTTTAGTCGATTTTTAAAATTTTATTCTGAATATAATCTGTATTTTGTTGTACAGCACTTTGTGTTCAATATTTATTGTGAAAGATTTTTTAGAAATAAAGTTGGATTGGATTGCTGACAATGGATTTCAGACGTAGACTGTTGTACATACAATAAGATTGGTTAGATCTTCGTTTCATACGTCACATCTGGATCCAACAATAAAACCATTTTTACAATCACATGTGCACTCATTCCAATAGGGCCTGCCCTGACTTTTTCCACTCAAAATGGCGTCTCAGCAAAAAAACTAATGTCACTGGTGCAGACCGATAAACTATCAAAATTTACTAGTATAAGTACTTTTTTGTAAATAATGTTCACATTGTATCTCTTCTTTACCTTGTCAATCAAGTAGTGGAATATTTTTTATTTTATTTTTCGGGTTTCTTTTTTTTTTCTTTTTTTAGGGAAGAGGTATCATGATTTGTTTACTTCCGTCAGGACGTTCACGAACGTATATACGTCATTCCCAATATTGTCCAATTGGATCCCTTCCCAAACCCCGGCCCTAAAGCGGAATTTAATAAACGTGCGTTCAAAGTAAACTTTAATTCATAATTCTTAATTTAATGAAACAAACGGGAGTGTAGTTAAGTTTGGGATGATTTATTTGGAATAACTGATACAGATTGTTATTCTTATTTTTCCAATTTATTATCCAATTTATTTATTATTTATTTTCTCCAAAATTATACAGTAAAATCTTCTCATTTTCACAGTGGTAATACCTGCGATGGTCTAGAACTAGAATCCAGAGAGAGTTTTGTGTCACCTGTCATGGTTTTCCTGTAATAACCTCCCCAAAATGAGATTCAGGCCATTACATCAAGTAGATGGGCATATAAGCATAATTTAGCCTTAATTTTCTCCAAAATTATACAGTAAAATCTTCTCATTTTCACAGTGGTAATACCTGAGATGGTCTAGAAGTGGAATCCAGTGAGCGTTTTGTGTCACCTGTCATGGTTTTCCTGTAACAAGCATCCAAATATGACTTTAAGCCTATTACAGTAAAGCCGAGTAGATGGCCAAATAAGCATAATTCAGCCTTAATTTTCTCCAAAATTATACAGTAAAATCTTCTCATTTTTACAGTGGTAATACCTGAGATGGTCTAGAACTAGAATCCAGAGAGAGTTTTGTGTCACCTCTCATGGTTTTCTTTTGGCAAGCATCCAAATATGAGTTCTAGCCCATTACAGTAAAGCTGAGTAGATGGCCATATAAGCATAATTCAGCCTTAATTTTCTCCAAAATTATACAGTAAAATCTTCTCATTTTTACGGTGGTAATACCTGAGATGGTCTAGAAGTGGAATCCAGTGAGAGTTTTGTGTCACCTGTCATGGTTTTCTTGTAATAACCTCCCCAAAAATAAGATTCAGGCCATTACATCAAGTAGATGGGGATATAAGAATAATTTAGCCTTAATTTTCTCCAAAATTATACAGTAAAATCTTCTAATTTTCTCAGTGGTGATACCTGAGATGGTCTAGAAGTGGAATCCAATGAGAGTTTTGTGTCACCTGTCATGGTTTTCCTGTAATAACCCCCCAAAAATGAGATTCATGCCATTACCTCAAGTAGATGGGGATATAAGCATAATTCAGCCTTAATTTTCTCCAAAACTATACAGTAAAATCTTCTAATTTTTACAGTGGTAATACCTGAGGTGGTCTAGAAGTGGAATCCAGTGAGCGTTTTGTGTCACCTCTCATGGTTTTCCTGTAATAACCCCCCCAAAATGAGATTCAGGCCATTACATCAAGTAGATGGCAATATAAGCATAATTCAGCCTTAATTTTCTCCAAAATTAGACAGTAAAATCTTCTCATTTTCACAGTGGTGATACCTGAGATGGTCTAGAACTAGAATCCAGAGAGAGTTTTGTGTCACCTCTCATTGTTTTCCTGTAACAAGAATCCAAATATGAGTTTTAGCCCATTACAGTAAAGCCGAGTAGATGGCCATATAAGCATAATTAAGCCTTATTTTTCTCCAAAATTATACAGTAAAATCTTCTCATTTTCACAGGGGTGATACCTGAGATGGTCTAGAACTGGAATCCAGAGAGAGTTTTGTGTCACCTGTCATGGTTTTCCTGCAATAACCTCCCCAAAATGAGATTCAGGCCATTACATCAAGTAGATGGGCATATAAGCATAATTTAGCCTTAATTTTCTCCAAAATTATACAGTAAAATCTTCTCATTTTCACAGTGGTAATACCTGAGATGGTCTAGAAGTGGAATCCAGTGAGAGTTTTGTGTCACCTCTCATGGTTTTCCTGTAACAAGCATCCAAATATGAGTTTTAGCCCATTACAGTAAAACCGAGTAGATGGCCATATAAGCACAAGTTAGCCTTATTTTTCTCCAAAATTATACAGTAAAATCTTCTCATTTTTACAGTGTTGATACCTGAGGTGGTCTAGAAGTGGAATCCAGAGAGCGTTTTGTGTCATCTGTCATGGTTTTCCTGTAATAACCCCCCAAAAATGAGATTCATGCCATTACCTCAAGTAGATGGCCATATAAGCATAATTTAGCCTTAATTTTCTCCAAAATTATACAGTAAAATCTTCTCATTTTCACATTGTTGATACCTGAGATGGACTACAACTAGAATCCAGAGAGAGTTTTGTGTCACCTCTCATTGTTTTCCTGTAACAAGCATCCAAATATGAGTTCTAGCACATTACAGTAAAGCTGAGTAGATGGCCATATAAGCATAATTCAGCCTTAATTTTCTCCAAAATTATACAGTAAAATCTTCTCATTTTTACGGTGGTAATACCTGAGATGGTCTAGAAGTGGAATCCAGTGAGAGTTTTGTGTCACCTGTCATGGTTTTCTTGTAATAACCTCCCCAAAAATAAGATTCAGGCCATTACATCAAGTAGATGGGGATATAAGCATAATTTAGCCTTAATTTTCTCCAAAATTATACAGTAAAATCTTCTAATTTTCTCAGTGGTGATACCTGAGATGGTCTAGAAGTGGAATGCAATGAGAGTTTTGTGTCACCTGTCATGGTTTTCCTGTAATAACCCCCCAAAAATGAGATTCATGCCATTACCTCAAGTAGATGGGGATATAAGCATAATTCAGCCTTAATTTTCTCCAAAACTATACAGTAAAATCTTCTAATTTTTACAGTGGTAATACCTGAGGTGGTCTAGAAGTGGAATCCAGTGAGCGTTTTGTGTCACCTCTCATGGTTTTCCTGTAACAAGCATCCAAATATGAGTTTTAGCCCATTACAGTAAAGCCGAGTAGATGGCCATATAAGCATAATTTAGCCTTATTTTTCTCCAAAATTATACAGTAAAATCTTCTCATTTTTACAGTGTTGATACCTGAGGTGGTCTAGAAGTGGAATCCAGAGAGCGTTTTGTGTCATCTGTCATGGTTTTCCTGTAATAACCCCCCAAAAATGAGATTCATGCCATTACCTCAAGTAGATGGCCATATAAGCATAATTTAGCCTTAATTTTCTCCAAAATTATACAGTAAAATCTTCTCATTTTCACATCGTTGATACCTGAGATGGACTACAACTAGAATCCAGAGAGAGTTTTGTGTCACCTCTCATTGTTTTCCTGTAACAAGCATCCAAATATGAGTTCTAGCACATTACAGTAAAGACAAGTAGATGAGCATATAGGCATAATTCAGCCTGAATTTTGTCCAAAACTGTACAGTAGATTGACTTCTTTTTTACAGTGGTGATACCTGAGATGATCTAGAACTCGAATCCATAGAGAGTTTTGTGTCACCTGTTAGAGTTTTCCTTTAACAATTTCCCAAAAATCTGTTTTAGCAGGGAGGTTCTCTTCAAAGGGACCTATTGTTTGTCATATTTGTAAACAGTTCAGTGAAATTATTATTGTTGAACTACAGAGACATCTGAGGTAGATTTGAATAAAAAACGTATAAAAAATTTTGCATGAGTATGAACACAGCTGCACTTGCGGAGGAGAAAGTCCTTTGATTCCATTATGCTCCTCTCCTCCCTCTCAGAGCTCGAGCAAGCAGTACCGTAATTACTGGTGTTTTGCGCAACTGAATTTTAACCGCGAGTGTCGGCTGATAAATGACGGCTCACTTTACCGTGCATTTGACAATGCCGGCTAGCTTTACCGCAGTAGAAAAACCTAATCTGACAGGTAATGTCAATAAAAAAGACAACTATATTTGAAAAAAACACAAAAGTTAAGGGAGAGCTATTACAAACTGCAGCTACCTAGCAGCGCATTCCAGAATTCATGAATCTACCACTAATCTGAATACAGTAGCGTATTCTGCTACTGTGCAGGATGCAGGACGGTATCAGACCTTCAGCTGTGGAAAGTTTCCCTAACAAAGTATTTCCTCTTCATGTCAGAGATGAGAACAGCAGAGCCACATAACGTGAATACCATGTAAACATGAGGAACTTCTCTACTTTATATGTATGAGTTAACGTTACAACACAGAGAACACACTGCTGTTTTATAATTGTTTAGTTTATTGACACCACAGAGGAAAATAAAAGTATGTGACTTATTTCTTATTTTATTAACACAGAACTGAAAACTTGTTCACTGTCTGTCTGGTTGTCTTGCAAACATTTTCCATGTCGTCCTCTAGTCTTCTTTTCTCTGATGTGCAGACAAACTCGCGTTGGACAGACATAGGCTGGAGACAACAGATTGTTGCATTTTTACCTGAGGGAAACAAAATAAGCCATAATTGGATGTCTGTCTTGTCTATTTACATAAACAACAGTAATGCAAATTCTCTGGTCGCAATAACGTTAAACCACAGTGGGTTACAGCATTTTAGGAATGTATTGTCTTCACTTTTCATAGATAAATACTTTCAAAATCGGACAAGTTAATCAAAATATAGTTGGAAAGCGTATGAGGAGTCAGAGTGATACAGAAATGTTACTGGTGAGTAAATGCAAATACAAATTCCTAGAAACAAGATCCAGGTTCAAAGAAACAAGTTACCCTTTAATAAACCTTGGCCACCCTGCTGTTTTCTCTGGCCACCCCTAAAAAATCTCTGCAGGCGCCCCTGATAAGCTCAGTTTCCTCCATTATTGTACAGTGTGTGTCGCAAACAAATGACTTCACAAAACTTCACTGCTGACCTCGTCCACACTGAAAACCAGAGCAGTACCAGTTGCTCTTATTGTAATGTGAACTGTTGTAGTGTGGTGTCGGCCCAATGAGGGCCGGGCTAAGTAGGGGCTGATGTGAAAGGGGCATTAGAAACTGGTTGGGGCAGTTCTGCAGGGTGGCGCCTTCCTGGATGAATTTGCATAAGAAAGGCCGAGTTAATTAGGCATCATGGGACGTGGGGGCCAAACGGCAAAAGAGCAATGGCAGAAAATGGTTGGTCTAGTGTAATATTTTTCATTTATTTTATTTTCATTAGCTTATAAAGATTTTTCCATTCAAATATAAGCAAAGCTGCAGCATGTTTATAGAACATTGCTGGGTGGCCAGCTTTTTGGTGAGGGGGGCCACGGCCACCCCGGGGGGGCACCTTTGGTTAGAAATAATAGATAGTCTCAGTGGAAAATTTACAAACGTGTGCAAGTTTAAAGGTAGAGTCCAAAGTCCCCCCCCCCCCACGCCATTTCTGTTTGCAAATAGCAGTATTCAAACTGAGCGCCCCTCCCTCTCAGGCTAATGGCCGCCTCGTTCTTCTGCCTTTTCAGCTTCAAGCCTCTCCTTCAGAGCTCAGAAGTGAGTAAAAGCCAAACCAATATTAACCCTGGTTTTCCAACGTACACTATCTAAAGCTCTTACCTTTTCTTTGGTGCATCCGCAGTTTTCATTCTTTCTTTTTTTTTTCCTTCGAGAGTTTGAGTGTCTGGCGTCTGCTCCAATCATGAGCTTATTCCCACACAGCGTCATGCTCTTAGCTCTGTCATTGGCTGGCGATATGAACAGAAATCTCCACCCCCAAATGTTCCGAACACAACAAAACAAAGCTAAAGAGTGAATTGCAGGCAGGGGGGGGTTGCATTTAAACGCACCGCAGCACATGAGTAGAGGCCCAAAGGCAAAGTTTGAGACAGATGTCACTTGCACAAGTCTAACATTTATTTTCAGGGGGGAAACGTCAGACTCTACCCTTAAACAGAGTTTTTGCTTCAGAAAATGCATCTGTTTGACATTATTCAGGTGTTAACGACAGATATGTAACTTCATACTATGCAGAAAAACAGAGGCCATGTTAACCATGTTCATCAACTTCTCTGGACTTGGAGGCATCAGTCAGTAATCTTGATGTACTTTTGGAAGAAAAGGACTCTGCATGCTCTAAAACTCATCTACACCAGGGATCCCTACTGTGGACCTCATGGCCCACTACCCTGAAGGATTTAGGTGTTTCCCTGCTTCAACAAACCCGTTTAAATGAATGGGTCATTAAGAGGCTTGTCTCAAACCTGACAAGCATTAGGAGGTCCATTTTATTTGAACTAGGTAGGTTGCAGCAGGGAAACATGGAAAACCTGCAGGGCACTGGACCAAAAGACCTGAAGCTTAGCAGCAGCAGGCCAGACTCTGCCACGGTGTGAGGTTGGATTAATCCTGTTGGCAAATTTCATTTTCACCTCTGTGATGACAGGATTAATGTGGAAAAGTGAATTGATTCTGCCTTCATGACATCTCCAGGGACGTTCATGCATTTTCAACGTGATGATACAAAACCACATAGTGCACACAAAGGTAGGACTGCAGAGGAGGAGGGTGCAGGTACTGGACTGGTCTGCAGCTCTGACTCAGGCTGCATATCAGGAAAGCATCCAGTATGTGATAACACTGTTGAAAGTGGGATGCGATTTGGTCTGCAATAAATAAAAATTTGATGCCGCTCTGTTTTCTTACTTGGAGCTCCACTCGCAAAACTGTCATGCACCAACATCTGTGGAACTTTATAGCTTTTAAGGCTAGGAGCATGTTTAAGCTAACACTAGATTTCAGTATCTTTTCTTCTTGATAAAAATAATTCAGTCAGCAACACAAACAGATCATGTCGTGTGTCCTTCAGCCTAAAGATAAAATAGAAAATTAATAGTCTTTGCAAAAGTTTAAAGCCATTTCTGCACCAGCTTTTAATAAATTCCAAGATCTGTTTTATATTCCAGCGTGGATTATCGGTTGTTAAAATCCGTTTCTGTCAGATGAGGCAGAGTTTACGTTGATTTACGGATGTCCAGCTGATATGAAAAACAGAATGACTTTGAGATTGCCAGATAAGATGCCCTCTTCAATAAGTGGACCATTGCATCAGGGTGCATTGACACCAGGATAGTCCGGGGACTCGACCCGATTGGGTGGAGAGTTCTGGAAAAATTATGCATCTTTCTTTGCTTCGGTTTGCATTTAGACTGCAGAAACTAAAGCGGACCAAACCAAATGGTTAAACCACCGTAGTTACAACAGCTGCTCACTAGGGGGTGATGCTCCCCAATACAACCACTGATGATGATGAAGAAGCAGGAAGAAGGAAAATGGACTCCGTGATTAATGTGGAAATATTTCTGCTGCTTCTTATTATTACTTCATCTCTGTCTACACGTGTTCCAGTTGTTTATCGCTGTTGGTTTGACCTCAGATTCTTCTAACACGCTCTTTGCTTTGTTTCTCTTCGACCAAAATGATAAACTACCCCATCTCCTTCGACTTCTTCTTCTTGATGCTTTATTGCAGTCGACAAACGTCTTTCAATAGGTGGGGGATTCCAGCCCATAGGATTTCTACGTGCTGGACAGTCCGATAGTCCGTTTGGAAGTGAACCGAGACTAGGGATGAGACTCGAGAACCGGTTCTCTGTCATTCAATTCCAAGGAATCGTTTATCTGCCTGCCTAACTATTCTTTTTATCGGATCCATGAACGTCGGACACATTTGCGCGGTGGCGTCACGTACATAGTGTCGCAGCAAACATGCTCCAAAGTTTAGTTGTATGTCATGAAAAAATACGATATAAGTTCCACGTATAGAACGTTGATCACATCAGAGGGAGGAAATACCTCCAGTATTGGCCACACAGCAGTTAGTTTGTCAGAATATAAAGCCTTTTGAACGTTGCTAAGCAACGGTGGTTGCACTCGGTGGGGAGCCTCAGCAAGTCTTCTGCCTGAAACGCCCCAGGTAACGTAAAACTCCTGTAGATTGTAATAATGTTAGAGATTATTCAGAAAGTTTTTTGCTATGTCATATTAAAGGATAACTTTCTTTTTTTCAACCTGGACCATATTTCTAAGAGTTTACACGTGCATTTACTCACCTGTAAAGTTTTTGCATAACTCTGAGTCCTTCGGAAGATATTATGTTGGGTCAGAGATGGGGACTCGAGTCAGGGAGTTAAAGCCGAACTCAGTAACTTCAGCTCGGTGCTCCCCCTAGTGGCTTCCTTTCACTGTTGTAAAGTTCGTACTCCCCCTACACCCCCACAGCACACAGACGTCTTGTGATCCCTGAATATATTTCTAAGCTTTTACTAGCTTGTTGATGCTACTTTGCTACGTTTCTCTCTTTTTTTTCTTTTTTCTTCTTTTTTTCTCTCTTATGCATGTATATACTTCTAGAAAAAATAAGGTCTAGGTTGAAAAAAAAGAAAGTTATCCTTTAGTCTTTAGTTTATTTTTAACATGTTGAAAAGGAAAGCAGCAGCATCTTTTGTGTCAATGTGGAGTGTGTCGGCTATGTACTGCTGTGTACTACTCTCTAGATTGTAACAAAATATCTGACAAATGAAACGAAACACACACACACACACACACACCCCCCCTCCCTCCCTCCAATCCCACTCCAAGCAATCTTGAAAAGTTGAGACCCCTATAGATATGTGAAATAAAGTGTGGGATTAATGAGTGTTCACCATAATTTATCGTGTTTTTGTTGTTGGGGAATAAATCCAGTGTTTTCTCCACCGTGGCAGCAAGTTATTCCTCCTCTGCTCTGTCTGTCCGATATTCCTCCCCGATACAAACACACTGACATCAGAGGACTGAGCAGCACCGTCCAGTTTTGTCACAGACAGCAGAAATCTTCAT
This sequence comes from Atherinomorus stipes, assembly GCA_023101725.1. Lineage (NCBI taxonomy): Eukaryota > Metazoa > Chordata > Actinopteri > Atheriniformes > Atherinidae > Atherinomorus > Atherinomorus stipes. Next base: position 399,807 of record JALJCO010009553.1, on the reverse strand, counting down.
GAAATAAATGTCCGTGATCTTCTTATTCACTAATTACCACATTAAAGTTTTCCTCTGATGCTCCAACAACCAGGAATGTGACGTCCTTCCAAATTTCCTCCATGTTAAGAAAAAAGTCAGATTCTCATCTTTTCTCATTACACATGTACAGAAAGGCTCCCGTGGCAATGACGGACGGTCCAGTTGTGTCTGTATACAGTGGGTATGGAAAGCATTCAGACCCCTTTAAACTTTTCAGTCTTTGTTTCATTGCAGCCATTTGCCAAAATAAAAAAAGTTCATTTTATTTCTCATTAATGTACACTCAGCACCCCATCTTGACTGAAAAAAACAGAAACGTAGAAAATTTTGCAGATTTATTAAAAATGAAAACCTGAAATATCACTAAATATCATAAATGACTTTTTATGCATATAAAATACTTTATCAGAATAATCTCACCTGTAGTAGATGGGGCATAATATATGATGTACTACAGCAAACAGAATGGTAAAGGGTCAATTTGTTGATTTTCAGTGAACATTTTCCAGGTAACAGGCAGACGGTCCCTACCGAATGTCAAGCCAATGTCCAACAACAAACCAACTTTACCGCAGTGCATTACCGGCACAGTCGTCACATTTGGTGGTTATATGCCTTTTACTGAATTTGAAAATCTTAAACAGTCAACAGTTTGCACAAAAAATCTTATCACCCACTGAGTCAGTCGACGAGATGAAATCATTGGTATACGCTGCATAACACGGTAGTGTTGATGAGCATGAAGACGTATATTTCATGCTATATTCACTTACAGTTGGGTATCTGAGGTTTACCCAGGCAAAGGCCAGTTGATAGAATTTGATTGTCGCTTTCTGAGATGGTACCAAACGGCCAGCCGGATTTTAGAGGTCCGTTCCCTGAGTAGTGTCTCCTTGCGAGAATAGTTTTTAGTCCAACATAAACGGGAGCCCATTGGACAGCGCTTTGTTTCTGAGACGTGAGCAGAGTTGCGCTATCTCGGATTGTCCCTGAAGTACGCTGGAAGGGTAGAGGACGGAACCTTGGCAACGCTGTCACAAGCTAACGTTATTCACGGACTGCTAAGAACGCAGCAGCGTTGTCAACATGTACTTGAATGTTTATTTAGGTTGTTTATCATTTAATCCTTAAGTACCCTCAAAGGCGTGTTAACACATTCACAATGGAGTTTTTTAACGAGCCAAGCTAGCCTCGCTAGCAGACTTTGTCTTCGACGTAGCAACAATCAACCCGAGCGAGTTGTTGTTAGCATAAAGCTAGCCTGGTGAACATGGCGATTGTGTCTGGTTCCTGCGCCAGGGTAGACGGCTCGAGGAACGGGCCCTCCGTGTCAGCTGCACCCTCTGGATCCGTTGGACAATCTCAGCCCATGATAGCGGTGTGGGAATGGCAGGATGACCAGGGCTACTGGCGGCCTTACAGCGGCCAGGTGAGCGCCCACATCGAGCGTTGTCTGTCACCGCGCGGCCACAGAGGAGGCGGAGGACCCGGCTCAACGAGCATCTGCCTCGGTCAGTCAGACCCCAGCCTGTCGCCTTACCTCATCGACATCCCGAGCTTGAAGCAGTTTCGACAGGACACAGGTGAGCTTATTCAACATGGCAGTGCACATTTAACTGTGTCTTTATTTAGACATTTAATCTAAATTATATTTATTAGTCTGTCGCGTCCTGGTGGGGAAACGGGCCGTTAGCTTGTTAGCATTAGCTTATATGAGTTACAAATACAGTCCTGCTACATGATCAGGTTCGTGATTTGTTGGGCTCAGCATTGTTTAATGTGTAACCGTTTCCTCAGGACTTGTTCTGTAGAAGGTCATTGTTGTTTTTAGGTGATTTCTGCTGAATGGACTCATTGGAAAGCTCTTAAAAACATTATAGACCATAATCAAATGGGCCATGAGCAGGCATCATGGAGCAGATGTTAATGATTAAAATTCCCAGCTGTGTGATGATGTCTTTTTAAATGGAATCATATTCTTTCATTTCAGGGAAGACCAGATCAGTACGCCGGTCTCTGTTTGCCCAGTCTTCAGGCCTTGGCAGTGGCGTTTACTGGGAATGGGCCAACGATGAAGGAGGCTGGACCCCATACGAGACCCGAACCTCCATCCTGTTGGAGCACAGCTACCAGGCCCGCCAGGGCACAGCAGACTTGGGCCCACATGGATACAACTACATTGTGGACTTGACATCTTTGGCTCAAGTGAATAAATCGACGGGCTTCAGACGGCAGGTGCAGCGGCAGTGCAGCCTCCCCTACCCGCTGGCCTCCGCCGGCCCCCCGGCCATCCCGTCGGGGCCAGCCTGCTCCTGTCAGCAGTGTCTGAGCCACAGCAGCACAGGACCCATGCCCAGCCGGTCACGACATTCCTTTTCTTCGGGGAGTCTGAACCGGCCCACTCTCCAGGGGACGGGACGGGCTGCAGCAGCTCACCCTACTTCCGTCTACTCGCCGTATCCCAGGAGACCCCTCTCTGTGGGGGGGATGTCCTGGGGTAGCCCTTGGCTTCCGCCAGCCTCTGGGAGTCAGATCCCTGCTCCTCATCTGACCACTTCCACAAGTGCCAACGGCTTAAGGTTTGTTTACATGTGTGTTGGATTTGCTTTTCATTTGTTACATCAGCAGTGACGTGTTGAGAAGGAAGGCCGGTATGGGGTCCACCACCCTCCACCTCCGTCTTCCTGTCTGCCTCTGGGTTGACCCAATCCTGTAAAACAGGAATGGTCTGTAGCTCCACTGCTTCGCTGGTATGTCTGCTCTGGCTCAGCTACTCTGACTCTTCTCTGTGCCATCTGACCTCCCTTCCTCTTGCTCTTAATGACAAAAAACTATTTCCAAAGACAAATTACTAAGTCGTTCACTGGTCTGGATGTTCACTCCACTTTCAGTTCCTCTGGGGTCTCATTTTTCTCCATCCATGGAGCATAAACCCTACATTTTCTCCACCTGATACTGATTATCTACATTTTTTATTGCTTGCCTTGCACTAAATATTAGTTATTGGTAGGGCAAGGCGATATGGCCAAAAAAAAGTTATCACAATATAAATGATAAAATTTGCAAAAACTATTTAACTGGTGATATGATTGACACGAGATAAAATACTTGAAAATTGCACAACTTTATTTGTGCAAATGAAAATTTACAATTTCTTTTCACTTTAACAAGCAGCTGTTTCTGATGTGCATTAACTTTATAACTGTATAAAATCAACCGTGCACATGTTGCAAATCCCTTACTGTCAGTTAGTTTGTGCAAAAAGCATTTCCAGTGGAACTGGGCTGCAGATCCTGAGCAGAACCATGTACAGCAGAGCTGGAGAACCTCGGTCATGTCCTGCATTTATTCCATGTTTCCTTGTTCTAATACACCTGATTCAAAATAAAGAGTCTTTGAGCAGAACGTGATCATGTTTATATGAACAGAGCGTTCAGCTCATGGGGCTGTGAGAAGTACTGAGTGATCAGTCGGACATATGAGGTGGGCGGGGTTAACGCAGACGAGCTGGAAGTGGAAAACTCACTTCCACATTTCCACTGATACGAAGTCAAACTGGTAGCTTTAATAAACAGCTGATTGAGAGGGTGAGTAAGTACAAAATATATATACATAAATGTATATATATATATATTATAAATATATATACAGCACGTGGCATTTAGATACGCGGACACCGCTGCGTGGGTAACCCCGCCTGCCTGTTAGGGCTGGGCGATATGGACAAAATATCATATCATGATGTATTTGTTTTAGATGGGGATATACGATACATACCGCTATTTTTACCCTTATTTGTCTGAAAGTTTCATTTCATATCAAACAGCTGTTTTTTAGTATTGAAACATCTTTAGCGTAAAGGTATCGCGCCACTGCAGTTTGTTAAATGGAAGTAATTCAAGATAGTTGGCTGTTTTTTATGATTTCTTTGTAAGAGTCTTGGGGAGGATCGTCTTCCAGACAGTTTAAATAATCAGGTGACCCCTTTGTAGTCAGTCGAGGTGCAGCTGGGTCATTAAGGAAAAATAAAACAAACATTTGCACAACTAATATCACGATATAATGATACGTGTAAATATCATATCTCTCTCATGCAAAAATCATATCCCGATATCATATCAGTATATCACACAGCCCTACCGCCTGCAACAAATGAAGTTTTCCACAGTCACCCTTCTGCATTAATACCCACCCCTCCGTGGAAGAATCTTCACGTGGATGAAATGACCAAAACAAACCTTTTTCTTGTTCGAGCAGCCTTGAGAACAACAAGAAAGTTCTCTCTCCTCACGGAGGATGGAACAAGCTTTAAAGGGAAAGTTCAGGATTTTTGACATAGGGCCTGATTTTCAAGTGAGCCAGAATACTACTTATCACTGAAGACTGTTTCAACATATTCCACCCCGTTATTCTAGTTCTAGGAGGTTGCTGATGCTAATGCGAGTGGAAGTCAATAGGAATCTGCTAGCCTGCCATTAAAACCAATCTTATCCACTCCAGAGAAGATCTGAGGCAAATCAGCAAGCCTATCTGTGTAAATGCCGTGTTAAACTAGTAAACTTGTGTTCAAAAAGTAAGTTTAGTTTTGACTTGAGTGATCGAGAAAGAATGCTGGGCAACAGTGTGCAGACGAGGGCTGTTACAAACAACTATTTTGATAATCAATTAGTCACTGATTATCTTGTTAATTAGTCGACTCACCGGATTCTGCAAAAAAAATTGCAGCATATTTACAGTACCAGTTAAAAGTTTGGACACATTTTCCCATCAGATTTAATGAGAAAAGTGTCCAAACTTTTGACTGGTAGTGTGTGTAATCGTTGCAGCCCTAGTGCAGACGTCACTTTACATGATTTAGACAACATATTTATTTGTGCTTCGGACTGAAAGAAGCGAAAACAAAACTCTTTGTTTTGTCCATCTTTCATCATGTCTTCCAGTCAGAAGTGAGAAAGTAGTGAATTAAACAGGTGAAGGTAGAGCAGGTCCCATCATGCTTCAGGAACGATTCATTCTCCATGGAAGCTGATTAACACAGGAAGTATGTTGGCTGTCTACATATCTGTTGATATACAGTCGTCCCCAAGATTATTCATACCCTCCAATTAAAGAAGGAAAAAAATCAGCTGTCAGTGAAATAAGATGAAAATGACTAAAGTAATAATGAATAAAAATTCTATGAAAATCATGACATTGATTTTGAATTGGGGTTTAACAGAAATATTAAAAACAAACACACAAAAATAAAACAAGTAAACAAGCATGATGGGGCTCCGAAGCTAAAATGTTGAGCAATACTTTGAGACAATCACTGCAATCAGGTGTTTTCTGTTACGTCCAATCAGACGTCTGCACCTGTTGACAGGTATGTTGGTCCACTGTTCATGAGAAAGGTGCTCCAATGTGTTTGGGACAGTTTTGTTTTTTAAATGATTATTTCTAACCACAATTCAAAAGCAGTATTTTATTTCACTAAATGATAATTTTGTAAATTTTTATTTATCATCAGTTTCTTTAGTTTCTTGTTATTTGAATTAATATAGTGACTTTAGCCTTTTCTTTAATTGGAGGGTAATTTTGAGGACGACTGTATGTCTATTAGAGATGCACCCATCCAGTTTTTTCCGATCCAATCTGATACCAATACCTGGGCCAAGTGTATCGGCCGATACCTGATACCGATCCGATACAAATAAATGAACTGATACCATGCCATGTGAATGAAGGCATCAGGCTTGAAATCAACTTTTAGCCTTGTTAAAAAAAAAAGGTAAATTAACACAGATATAAATGTCCTTATATTTATCAACAAAATACAAAGTGTACATTAGCAGCCAAAAAAAAAGACACTTCTCTGGTCTGTGTGATGATGCTACCGTTGTTGCAAACATAGAACTGAAGTGACCTGACTGCTGTAACTGTTGCTGTGTATGATAAAGAAAAAAAAAGAAATGACTGGATCGGAATGCTGGATCAGTTTAATTCATCCGATATCCGATCCAGCTAGTAAGTCAGTATCGGAGCCGATATCCGATCCAGGTATTGGATCGGTGCATCTCTGTCTTTCTACTGACTGTCTTGTTGCATCATGCACATTCTGATCAGACTCAGACATGAATTATTGTTCATTTGCTGATCTAAAGACAATTCTTCAGCCACTGTGGTGAAGGTAAATAAACCTTTGCAGTTATTTAAAGGCGCTATAGACGATGTTTCGGCATTTCAGAAAGCAGAGACTGTTAGGGAGTTTTTGAATAATGCGCATGCGCAAGACCGATCTGCTAGATTCACAGCTCCGTCCTCCGGCCACAGAGCAACGTTCACAAGCCACTCCGGTGTTTAGCAGGCAGCAGCTACAGATTCTCCATCAGGTCACAAACGCAGTAAAACAGATGTTGTTGTCTGAACGTTGCTATCTGCTCGCAGATTGGTGTTGGCGACCTGCAGGAAACATCAGACGAGACTGCGCAGCTTCCAGCACGTAGAATGAGGTCGCATTCAGAAAGCATAGACCGCTGGACTCGGTCTGATTGGGGACTTGGCTCGGCTGGTCTTTCGGACCGAGATGGCGTTCACGTTGCACCGTAGCCAAACGAGCCAAACCTTTAGAATAATGTTCCCAATCTCTCCAGAGGTGGCGCTGCATTCAGAGTCACCGTAGGCGAGGACAAGACGGCGAACAAGAAGGTTCTCACATCTTCCGTTTCCTCCACACGCACACAAACATGGAGCATGAAACCGTCGCGGTTCAGGGTTTTTTATTCCATCTTCTGCAAGCATGCTGCATTCATACGTCGCAGCACTGGGCCCAGTATGAACACGTCTGACCACGAGCCATTTGTAGAAGTACTGCAGTCCCACACGTGTGTTTTTTGTGGTAGCGTTTACCCACCGTGCCCAACGTTTTACCCACAATGCCATACTAAACCAAATGCAGGAAGCAGCAGTTTGTAGTCCACTTGAAGCGGACTGAGACCTGCGTTTGTAGGCGGGCCGAGTGCTCTCGTTTGTTCCAGATCAGAGTCAGTTTGCGCATTCACAACTCCCCCAAACTAAGCGGATTTTGATTCCAATCAAGAAAGCTTTGTGAATGCACCCTTACTCTCACCAATCAATCACTCTCATTGATCAGTCTTGTCTATTACCCGTTGAACTGACTGTCAATCACTCTTACTACGGTAGTAAAAGTGATTGACGAGAATAGACAAATGGAAAAGTTAAGGAACACAGAGATGACTGGAGGATGTTTTCCAGCCCCATTACTTTCACAGCTGATGTAGAATAATATTTATATATTTAAAGCTTTTAATTAATCATAGCGTATGGAGAAGTGAACCTAATTTTACTGAATATTGCAAAAATTGTTGAAAGAAACATCTTCTACAGCGCCTTTAACCAGCTGGTTGTCTGTTCATAAGCTTACACCCAAACTTTAAGCCACATTTAAACATGCTGACGTCAACTGAAAGCTAAAATAGTTAGTCTTTGTTTTGCTCTTCCTGTCTGTTTCTTTGTTGTTTGTAACTGACTGGATGTCGCTGTCTGTTTCCTGGCCTGCAGTGTTCCTTCCATCTCCGTGCAGCTGAACGGGTCCACCAGCGTGAGCTCTGCCCTGGCAGGTAAACGGGTCACTGACCATCCATCCCCAGCATTTCCTCTGCTCAGTCTATTATAATCTGCAGGGTTGTGGTTGTTTCTGTGCCTCTGATCTGCATTTGTCTTGTGAGTGTAGGTCTGTTTAGGATTAATATGCGTGAAAGCAGATATTGGGGAGTAAAAGATGAAAACAAAACTATATTAGATGTTAAGGAAATGTGTTTGAGAGGCAGAAAGGATTGAAACACCCTCCGTTTCTGCAGTGTAGAGGAGCCCATCCTCCAACCAGACTTGGTCTCAGTGTAAGTTTCCTCATGCTGAGCAAAGAAATTGGCTGTGGATGCAAAAGTGTGATTAACTGAAGCTTTCAGTCCTGATCCTGTAACACAGCTGTCATCCTCAGCTCTGCCAGCAGTGACCTCTGCAAGCTCACAGCGTTCACTCAGATGCTTCAGAATATGCAGATTGGCATCGTATCACAGCTCCACGCTGCCTCATCTGATACATTTGATATTTGAATTCTTTTTGTTAAAGGGGAAGTTCGTTTTTTTCCAACCTGGATCTATTTTCTAGCATGACATCTGTTCATTTCCTCACCCAGACAGTTTTGGTGTAACTTGAATTCCTTCAGGAGATTTTTAGATCCACTCCAGATCAGCGTATGTCCAATATAATGGAAGTGATGTGGCAACCTCGCGCGGCCTCTAAATAAGGTTATTTCTGCCACAAACTCCTTCATTTCACCAATGTTTTGCTACCAAACATTGGTTGAACCCCCTGTGAGCTCGAAGCAGCTTTGAATTGCTTATCTGTGATGATCTGTCCTTATTTACAGACATTTTTACTGCGGCAGCTTTGATGATGTCACTGTTATGTGACACCATAGCAAGTAAATGTCTGTAAATAAGGACGGATAAGGGCTGGGCGATATTGCCTTTTAGTAATCCCCGGATATTTTTGTGTAGGATGCACAATACTGTAATTTTGGCCGATATCCGATGTACCGATATTTTAAAACTCATATGGCCAATATCAATACCAATACTGGTATTAAAGCTGAAAAAGAGCAGTCATTGCCATAGCAGTTTTGTTATCCGTTTCCGACACTTGGAAAAATAGCGGTGGGAAAAATATCGATACACTGAAATATCGCAATATTTGTATATGCTGATATCAAATTGATATCTAAAAATACAGTATCGATCTATTTTGCTTACAAAATCTTGCAAGATTTCATCGGTCGGTTACAAAATCTCACTATATTTTGGGAATTCTTGCGAGATTTCGTCAGTAAAATTAGATCAATACCACATTTTTGAATGTCAATATGATATCAGCATATGAAAATATCCCCAAAGTTTTGTGAATTCTCGCAAGATTTTGTAACAGAGCAATGAAATATTGCAAGATTTCATGAGTAAAATAGATAGATACCACATTTTAAAATGCCAATATAATATCAGCATATGAAGATATCGTGATATATCAGTGTATTGATATTTTTCCACCCCTAGTCTTTAGAAGTTTTAAAGTCTGTAAAAGAAGACATTTTTGAAAAATAAGTTTTTTGTTTTTTTTAGACTTTAGAAACAGCGGGCTGATCGGTTAAATATTGGTTAAATATCGGTGTGGTGGCCGATGTTCAATACTCGGTTTTAAGGCCGATATAGGCTGATACCGATAGGGGGCCGATTATATCGTGCATCCCTATTTTTATGGCATGTCACAATACACAATATATATCTGGATATTTTACCTTAGCTTTGAACTAATGCTTTGAGGCATTTAATCACATCGGTAAGATGATTCTGTGTCTACATTAAACATTACTGCTTTACCATCTGCTGATTTTAAACATTCATCCCTAAAAGTGTGAAATCACAACTAAACAACTTGATCAAAACTGTATTTATTGAACACTTCAATACTACGACTTTAATACTACTACTACGACTGTTATTCCTTTTGATAAAAGACAGAAATAATTAGTTCATGGTGTTCATTTTTCATTAAAAAGAGAATAAATAAGTTGATAGTTACTAAAAGTAAGTGATTTCATGCTAAAAAACAGAAAAACAAAAATAAAAACAGTTAAAACATTTGGATTTCAGATCTAATGAGTGTGATGTAGGGATGGACTAAAAAATGTATCACGATAATTTCTCTTATTTATCACGATAACGATAAATGACGATAAAACCTATCAGCAAAGTATTTTGTATTATAAATCTGTCACTAAATTCTGTCTTTAAAGCCCTACAAAATACTAGAAGCCACAATATCAATTAAGTTCCAGTAGTGCACCTGTATTGCAAAACTGTAGTGACACCAATCAAACAAGTCTGAAATATGAGACCAAATTCCACATTTATTCAAACCATGCAAACAGCAAAACTAACTTGGCTTATTAAAAAAAAACAAAGTAGTGCAACTGCAAACACAACCTGATAAACTGTCATCTCACGATAAAAACGATAAATTCAAATTGTTATTGTGGGGAATTTCTTTGACGATATATATCGCACACGATAAAATATCGCCCATCCCTAGTGTGATGCATGTTTTTCTCAAAAAGCTCTTTGTTAAAGCGTCTGCTCAGTTATGGGAGCGAGCGAGCGCTCTCACCTTAACGAGAATCTTTGTTGTTTTTTCCTTTGGATGAATTCTTCCTCCTCCATGTCGTCATAACTCGCGCTGCTGCCGCTACCTGAGCTCTCTGCCAGAGAAGCTGCTACTGCCGAGCACACGTGATGTACGCAACTAGGTGCGCTTGTTTTATCTCTCTGTGCAGGGCAGTGCAGAGAGACGAGGAGAGGGAAAACCCCGCCCGCAACTAAAAGCAGTTAAATACTCGACAAATATAGGCATTTTCTATCTCCCCCAGGGGACTAGCCACGATATCTGGAGTATAATCTATATATCGCCTAGACCTGCCACAAATAAGCAACTCAAAGCTGCTTGGAGCTCACAGGGGGGTCCGACTAATGTTTGGTCACAAAACACTGGTGAAATGAAGGAGTTTGTGGCAGATAATGCCTTGTTAAGAGGCTGCGCAGCATCACTTACATTATATTGGACATACGCTGATCTGGAGTGGATCTAAATCTGAAAGAATTCAAGTTACACCAAAACTGTCTGGGTGAATAAATGAATGAATTTCATGGTCCAGGACTGGTCCTGGAAAATAGGTCCAGGTTGAAAAACACAAACTTTCCCTTTGAAACCAGGTCTGTTTAGCTCAGCCATTGTCAGCGTGGATAGAAGATATTCATGATGGATCGCACATCACATGTTCATTGTCCTCAGGTCCTCAGCATGATGCAAAATCATGTCATTTCATCACGTATAGATATGTATCAGGTCACACGTGGTTTTAACTCTGGCTTGATTACGCGGCACAGGAAGAGATTTTTTCATTTTTAGGAGATCCATCAAAGAATTTGAATTGTCAGTATTATTAGAGTTGATGTCGTCAGTGGAAACACTTAATGAAGGAAACGGTGTTGAGGTGAGACTGCTGATGTGTTCGGTGCAGTGGAGTCTGCTCAGGACGCAGATTTGTAATCGTTGCCTACATTGTGTTTTAGGGATGCACAATATAATCGGCCTATATCGGCCTTAAAACTGAGTACTGGACTTCGGCCACCCCACCGATATTTAATCGATCAGCCCGTTTTGGGCTGCAGCAATGAACTAAACATCATCAGGTTAGACTCGTCATAAAACAGCTAAACTGACATCGCGGCTCGCATGTCCACTTTTTTTACTGCCCCTGCATCTGCCGCTGAAATAAAGTCGGGTTGTGGGCTTCGACAAGCCGACTGAGTCATGACCATCAGCTTGGAGAGAGCTGGCAGATCAGAACCTCATCAGTCATAAGCACCCAGCCAAAACTTCAGTCAACGATTTTAAGTGAAAGACCACTCCAGGAACATCGTCATCAAACACACATTCTTAAAACTCATCAGTCAGTAATGACCTTTAATGGGGGTCAGTCCCAAACTACAGGTTAAATGTACACGTTAAAAACACAAAGTTTCTCTTCTCTGGTCGTCTGTTTGCATTCCCGCATTAGCAGACAGGTGAAGACCGGCTTTCCGGGTGAATGCATCCGTCTCTCAGCAGGTGACAGAGACTTGTGTTTGCACAAATGTTGCAGCGCTCGTCTTGTCAGCTGCTCTGCAGGCTGGAAAACGTGGCAGCTCCAGAGACGACATCCAGGTTGCCTCTGGACTATCTGCTCTGATAATCATCGTGGATTTAGGATTACACACAGGCTGCACACACTTCCTCAGCTTTTACTGACACGATAGCAGAGGAGGAGAAAAGCTGCCGAACCTTATCGGTATTTATCTGCTGCTGACTAAATAAACCAAAACAATTTTATTTTGTTTTATTTTGGTTTGGTTTTGTTTAGCTTTTCAAAAAAAAATATTTTCTTGTTTTCTTTTTTTAGCTTTTCTTTTCTTTTCTTTTCTTTTATTTAGCTTTTTTTATTTATTTGATGATTTTACCACTTTTAAATGGTAAAAATAGATTTTAAAAAAATTTGTTTAGGATATCATTTGATAATTTATTGTTTGTATGATTTTATATAAAACTGTTTTGTTTAATGTAATTTGTTTTAGTTATAGATCAGTTTTAATCTCTTAGATTTGTTTTCAGTAATTACACCAGTTGTAAAACTGCAACTTCTGCTCCACTTTTCCAAGATTTGCTGCTGTCCTGCAGAAAACTCCCCACAGTTCACATAGAAAGTGGTTCTGGCCTGGTCCGGGTCTGGTTAGGGTTCAGAGCGTCCATTAATCTGAGTCGTCAGAGTCAGCTGTCAAAAGATATCAAGCTTAGATATGAACGTGAGGATGTCTGACTCTGTCGTCCAGCTCAGATATGAACGTGAGGATGTCTGACTCTGTCGTCCAGCTCAGATATGAACGTGAGGATGTCTGACTCTGTCGTCCAGCTCAGATATGAACGTGAGGATGTCTGACTCCGTCGTCCAGCTCAGATATGAACGTGAGGATGTCTGACTCCGTCGTCCAGCTCAGATATGAACGTGAGGATGTCTGACTCCGTCGTCCAGCTCAGATATGAACGTGAGGATGTCCGACTCCGTCGTCCAGCTCAGATATGAACGTGAGGATGTCTGACTCCGTCGTCCAGCTCAGATATGAACGTGAGGATGTCTGACTCCGTCGTCCAGCTCAGATATGAACGTGAGGATGTCTGACTCCGTCGTCCAGCTCAGATATGAACGTGAGGATGTCCGACTCCGTCGTCCAGCTCAGATATGAACGTGAGGATGTCCGACTCCGTCGTCCAGCTCAGATATGAACGTGAGGATGTCTGACTCCGTCGTAAAACTCAGATATGAACGTGAGGATGTCCGACTCCGTCGTCCAGCTCAGATATGAACGTGAGGATGTCCGACTCCGTCGTCCAGCTCAGATATGAACGTGAGGATGTCCGACTCCGTCGTCCAGCTCAGATATGAACGTGAGGATGTCTGACTCTGTCGTCCAGCTCAGATATGAACGTGAGGATGTCTGACTCTGTCGTCCAGCTCAGATATGAACGTGAGGATGTCTGACTCTGTCGTCCAGCTCAGATATGAACGTGAGGATGTCTGACTCCGTCGTCCAGCTCAGATATGAACGTGAGGATGTCTGACTCCGTCGTCCAGCTCAGATATGAACGTGAGGATGTCTGACTCCGTCGTCCAGCTCAGATATGAACGTCAGGATGTCTGACTCCATCGTAAAACTCAGATATGAACGTGAGGATGTCTGACTCCGTCGTAAAACTCAGATATGAATGTGAGGATGTCTGACTCCGTCGTCCAGCTCAGATATGAACGTGAGGATGTCTGACTCTGTCGTCCAGCTCAGATATGAACGTGAGGATGTCTGACTCCGTCGTCCAGCTCAGATATGAACGTGAGGATGTCCGACTCCGTCGTCCAGCTCAGATATGAACGTGAGGATGTCTGACTCCGTCGTCCAGCTCAGATATGAACGTGAGGATGTCCGACTCCGTCGTCCAGCTCAGATATGAACGTGAGGATGTCTGACTCCGTCGTCCAGCTCAGATATGAACGTGAGGATGTCTGACTCCGTCGTCCAGCTCAGATATGAGCGTGAGGATGTCTGACTCTGTCGTCCAGCTCAGATATGAACGTGAGGATGTCCGACTCCGTCGTCCAGCTCAGATATGAGCGTGAGGATGTCTGACTCTGTCGTCCAGCTCAGATATGAACGTGAGGATGTCTGACTCCGTCGTAAAACTCAGATATGAACGTGAGGATGTCCGACTCCGTCGTAAAACTCAGATATGAACGTGAGGATGTCTGACTCCGTCGTCCAGCTCAGATATGAGCGTGAGGATGTCTGACTCTGTCGTCCAGCTCAGATATGAACGTGAGGATGTCTGACTCCGTCGTAAAACTCAGATATGAACGTGAGGATGTCCGACTCCATCGTCCAGCTCAGATATGAACGTGAGGATGTCTGACTCCGTCGTCCAGCTCAGATATGAGCGTGAGGATGTCTGACTCCGTCGTCCAGCTCAGATATGAACGTGAGGATGTCTGACTCCGTCGTAAAACTCAGATATGAACGTGAGGATGTCTGACTCCGTCGTCCAGCTCAGATATGAACGTGAGGATGTCCGACTCCGTCGTCCAGCTCAGATATGAACGTGAGGATGTCTGACTCCGTCGTCCAGCTCAGATATGAGCGTGAGGATGTCTGACTCCGTCGTCCAGCTCAGATATGAACGTGAGGATGTCCGACTCCGTCGTCCAGCTCAGATATGAACGTGAGGATGTCCGACTCCGTCGTCCAGCTCAGATATGAACGTGAGGATGTCTGACTCCGTCGTCCAGCTCAGATATGAACGTGAGGATGTCTGACTCCGTCGTCCAGCTCAGATATGAACGTGAGGATGTCCGACTCCGTCGTCCAGCTCAGATATGAACGTGAGGATGTCTGACTCCGTCGTCCAGCTCAGATATGAACGTGAGGATGTCTGACTCCGTCGTCCAGCTCAGATATGAACGTGAGGATGCTCCGACTCCGTCGTCCAGCTCAGATATGAACGTGAGGATGTCTGACTCCGTCGTCCAGCTCAGATATGAACGTGAGGATGTCTGACTCCGTCGTCCAGCTCAGATATGAACGTGAGGATGTCTGACTCCGTCGTCCAGCTCAGATATGAACGTGAGGATGTCCGACTCCGTCGTCCAGCTCAGATATGAGCGTGAGGATGTCTGACTCTGTCGTCCAGCTCAGATATGAACGTGAGGATGTCTGACTTCGTCGTCCAGCTCAGATATGAACGTGAGGATGTCTGACTTCGTCGTCCAGCTCAGATATGAACGTGAGGATGTCTGACTCCGTCGTAAAACTCAGATATGAACGTGAGGATGTCTGACTCCGTCGTCCAGCTCAGATATGAACGTGAGGATGTCTGACTCTGTCGTCCAGCTCAGATATGAACGTGAGGATGTCTGACTCCGTCGTCCAGCTCAGATATGAACGTGAGGATGTCTGACTCTGTGTGTGAATGAATGAACGAGGGTTGCAGTGGAAACATCATCCGCTGCTTCATCTCTCATTTCTTTGATTTGTCCCTCTCTGCTCCTGCATCTCTCCACCTGCTCTCGACCTCCACCCGCCCACTCTGCCCCGCCCCGCCTCATCCCAACCCCACCCCGCTCCAGGCATGGCCTCCATTTTGATGTCAGCAGTGGGACTCGGCGTGCACTTCACCTCCGCCCCCCTCCCTCAGCAGCAGCCTCAGCAGCATCAGCCGCCTCCTCCTTTCTCTCTTCCTCCTCCTCCTCCTCTCCTCCCCACAGCCAGCAGGCCCAGCAGGCCCCACAGCAGCAGTTCACTTAGGAGAGCAAAGAGGCAGCACAGGAGAGGTAGCTACACCACCAGCAGCCCCCATCCACCTCCTCTCCATCCTCCTCCATCAGTCTGGTCCAGGAACATGTCCATGTTGCATCACTTTGATTTGTTTCATGTCTTCCTGCTGATCCATGTTTGTGTCAGAGCAGAGTTCATCAGCGCATCCATGTTGGAGCTCATCTTGTTGAGCTGTGATTTAAAAAGGTCCCGTCGAGCCAGCCGACGTCCCCGTCTTAAAATCAGGCTACACGGCAGCTTTTATTCCTCCAGCACCAGCCATGGCTCCAGTCCTGTCTCTCCTCTTTTTATCTTATTCCAGCTTCTTACATCTCCCAACATGGTCCTCCCACGTGGAGTTGTAAAAACACATTTCTGCTCTACATTTCCATTTTAGTTTTTTTCCTAAAGCCTGATCACGTCGCTGTAGAACAGATGGATGAGCCAAAGGTTTCACAAGGTTTCTCCTCACGTCTGAAACAAGCTGGGCCGGAGCTGTTCGCGAACAAAATGACAAAAGTTGGTTGGTGCTGAACATGGCAGATGCGAAAATTGCTCTGAAATATTGGCAAAGAGAAGAAGAATCGTTTAAATCTTAGCTGGAATCAGCCTGTAGAGGAGATCACTCTTCATCACACACGTTTAGTTCTATTAAATGTGGTTATTTTAGATTAGGGATGGGCGATACCCAAATTTATCATGTCGATACGATACCAGTAGTTTATGGTACTTTTTTTTTTTTTTAATACCGATAGTTTTGGTCCCTTTCAATGAAACCACGATTGTACAATTTGCATTAATATCTTGAATGAAAGGACAATATTAGTTATATGTAAAACTTGAGGACAGAAGTACTGGAAAAATGCTTTTAAAACAATAATAAATTATACAGATGAAGAAATTAAAAATAAGTTTAAAAACAACTTTTAGTTATCAAATAACTTAAGTTCAGGTTAAGATTATTTAAAGGAGTGATGACATAGCAGTTAAAAACTAGTTTATGTTGTTGGCATTACTGCATATGTAAATACTCCAAAGAAAAAAACTGCATTTTTTACAGCGGAGTATAGGGGATTATCACGCTTCCGCGTTCCGGTTTCCGGAAGTTGAAACATCTGAAGCTTCCTCTTCCGGGCCAGGAATGGCTCAATGTTGCTGCTCTGTTCCATTGTGTACATCTAATAAACAACGCCAGCCGTACCGAAGTTTTCATGGATTTCCGACTGAAAAGACACTGAGGAAGAAGTGGATGAAAGCGATTTGTCGGAGTGAAGAACCGAAATTTAAAATAAAACAAGGTTGCACGTATGTCTGTAGTCGGCACTTCAATGATGCAGACTACACCACAGCTAGCGTTAGCAAGCTCGCGTTATCGGACGTTACCAACTTTTCGCTTGTGAAAACATACAAGCGTCTGAAAACTGGGTCTGTACCCCCCTGTTTCCAGTGGAACAACTGGGGACTGCCAATAAAGGAGACGCTTTCAGATGCTTGTGTGTTTTCAGCCGCACAAAGTTAGGCATGTCATCGAGCTGGCTAATGCTAACCTGCTAACACGACTGTGCAGACTGCCGGCTACAAACAAACGTGTGTCATTTTATTATAAAGTTCGGTCCTTCACCGCGGCGAATTGGTCGTTTTGATCCACTTCTTCCTTAGCATCACTTCAGTCTGGAATGAAAACTTGGCATTGCCGTTTATCCGATTAACAAAGTTTAACAGAGTAGTAGTCGGCGGACTACTGTTAGCAGGTTAGCATTAGCCAGCTCGATAACGTGCCTAACTTTGTGCGGCTGAAAACACACAAGCATCTGAAAGCGTCTCCTTTCTTGGCAGTCCCCAGTTGTTCCACTGGAAACGGGGGGGTACAGACCCGATTTTCAGATGTTTGTGTGTTTTAAGACGCACAATGTTAAGCACGTCGGTAAACGCTAGCTGGCTAATGCTAGCATGCTGTGAAGTGCCGGTGTTGTGCCCCACCGGCGACAAACAAACGTGTGTTTTATTATAAAGTTCAGCCCTTCACCGCAGCAAATCGGTTCGTTTGATCCACTACTTCCTTAGTATCATTTTAGTCTAGAATTAGGGCTGCACAATTCTGGTAAAAATGTGAATCATGATTTTTTTTTGCTTAAAATTAAGATCACGATTCTCTGAAACGATTTTTTTCCCCAAAAAAAATTTATTGCACAAATAAACTTTAACAAAACAAGCAAAACAACCTATTCAAAAGGTAATTCAAAATAAAGCATGTGTTTGCACAAGAGCTTTGTTGGAGCATTTCTTTGGCAGATGCATAGTTGTAGTTCTTTAACATTGGTTAGGGGGTGGGGAGGCAACGGCAGTGTTGCATTTGAGGGCGCTTGAAAAAATCTGGGAAGAGTGGAAACTTATTTGTGATAAGCTCATGATTAAAAATGTTTCAGAATTGTTGTGGGTAGAATTGAGATTGCATGTATGTGTGGATTGAGATCACGATCTTTTAACGATTAATTGTGCAGCCCTATCTAGAATGTAAACTTGAGTATGTTTGGAGTTTATCCGATTTAAACAGTATAACAGAGCAGGAACGGCTGTCGTTAACATGGCCCGGAAGAGGAAGTGTCAAAATCCGGGAACTTCCGGTAAGCGTGATAATCCCCTATTGTTTTGAAACGCCAGACCTCACTTCCTCAGTAATACAGTTGGGTCCGGTGATGATATGGAGCTTTACCCGGAGACCACGTTGACTTTATTTTGATTGGCTACACCTTATTTGGCTATGACCTTATTTGGAGAATCTAGGTCAAGCTGCGGTCGGACTTTGCTAAAGGCTAACTGCTAGCAACATGGACATTTCAGACAGTGTGCTACGTTTATCAGACAAGACAGCATTTAGAAAATAAATAAACTTACAGGTAATGACAAGGTTGTGGCCCCCTCCCTCAGTGTTGCTGCAGAAGTTTTCTTTTAAATCCATTTGTTTGAAAATCCAGACCTGACTGCACAGAAGTTACTACTAGCTCCATACACGCAGCTGAATCAGACAGGGAGGGGGAGGGGGGGAGCGGACGGTGCATAAACCGTTAGGAGAGAGAGAGGGGGGCGCTGTTTACTTGATAGTGTGCTCTTATTGGAGCAATTAAATTACGTAGAATGATGTACCCGCTTCTGAGCTCTAAAGGAGGGTTGAAGCTGAATAGTTTGAAGAATGAGGCGGCCATTAGCCTGAGAAGGAGGGGTGCTAAGTTTGAATGCTGCTGTTTGCAAACAGAAACGGTGGGGGGACTTCGGGACTTGATATGACTACCTTAATTTAAATTTATTCAGTGGAAAATGTTCAAATGGCCACAACCTTGTCATTACCTGTAAGTTTATTTATTTTCTAAATGCTGTCTTGTCTGATAAATGTAGCTCTCTGTCTGAAGTGCCCATGTTGCTAGCAGTTAGCCTTTAGCAATCTCCGACCGCAGCTTGACCTAGATTCTCCAAATAAGGTCATAGCCAAATAAGGTGTAGCCAATCAAAATGGAGTCAACATGGTCTCCAGGTAAAGCTCCATATCATCACCGGACCCAAATGTATTACTGAGGAAGTGAGGTCTGGCGTTTCAAAACAATACTCCGCTGTAAAAAATGCCGTTTTTTTCTTTGGAGTATTTACATATAAAGTAATGCCAACAACATAAACTAGTTTTTACTGCTATGTCATCACTCCTTTAAAAAAAGTATTGATTTTGACATTTCTCTGGCTGGTATCGAAGCATCGACTCCAGGGTATCGACATGCCCATCCCTACTTTAAATTCAGCTTCTTTTGAGCATGTCATTGGTGACAGTGGGGAGAAAAAATGAATAACTTCATCCCATCACATGACTCTTCCTCTACATTGTCGCTGCCTCATGAACCCGTAAAGAAATTTTAGTATTAGAGAACAAAATGGTTGGAAAGGGAAAAGTGGAGGTCTCAGTTTGCATTTTATGTACTTTTTATGTTCTTAAATAGGAAGAGCTTTTAAAAGTCAGGTTAAAAGGTGTTGTCTTTGTTATAATGACAGTGATGATGTTTCCTGAATGGACTTGACACTCACGTGCAGGAGGTGATCCAGCCAGTATCTGACCTGTTTCCTCTGTTCTGTCCTCACCGTGTCGTCTCCTCATGTTTCCGTATCATCTCTTGAACTTGTGATTCCTTTTTCATTGGTCTGAAATCATCCATCCCACCTCATCTCATCAGTCTCTGTGTGTTTGCTGGTTTGATAGAACTGTGTTTCGGTCTCTGTCTGTTTCCCCTCATTTATCAGCTGGTATTTTCTCCTTTTTGTCTCCCTGCCAGCCTCGGCTCAGAGACCTGAGGAGGTGATTCAGCGCTACATGGAGGTGGTGGCTGGCGTGCCAGATGAGGTAGCTGTTGCAAGGTTTTTCCACACAGTTATCACATTGTGCTGTTTCTGGACACACCTTCTTTATGCCTCATTCAGGACTGTATTATCTGCATGGATCAACTGTCCAACCCGTCCGGCTATGAGACCCCGTCCTCAGAAGAGGGAGGCCAGGGCATCCTTCCAGAAGCTGTAGGGAAATTCATCAAATGTGGCCACACTCTGCACATGCTGTGCATGCTGGCCATGTACAACAACGGAACAAAGGTACCCAGCAGATTACAAAGTGACTTTGGCAGAATCTGTTTCTCTCCTTCCGGATGTAAATGAATCAGATATTTGCTGTTTTTATTTAAAGCGTGACTTGGATTCTTGCACACGCTAAGCCAACCATGCAGACTGTACCCTCACACCTGCATACAGCGGGGAAAAAAAGTACTGAACATGCAACATTTTTCTCAGAAAATATATTTCTAGTAAAGCTATTAACATGAAATTTTCACCAGATGTCGGCAACAACCCAAATAATGCACACATACAAAGAAATCCTCACATTTATGTCCATAAATGAAGTTATGTGTAATATAGTGAAATGACACAGGGAATAAATATTGAATACATTTACTGAAATTTATTTAAAACTTAGTGCAAAAACCTTTGTTGGTGGTTCCAGCCTCCAGACGCCTCCTGTATGGAGAAACCAGTGGAAAACGTTGCTCAGGTGTGATTCTGGTCCATTCTTCCACAAACTGCCTTCAAACCTTCAAGGTTCTGGGTCTCTTCTGTCAACTCGGATCTTCAGTTCTTTCCAAAGATTTTCAATTGGATTCAAGTGGAGTGATTGACTGGTCCATTCTAACAGCTTAAAGCTGGCGGTGGTAACGCGTCGTCTGCGTAACCGCCGTAGCGTCCGCGTAGGTCTGCGGAGGCCTGACGCGCACCTCTCTAGACCCGACGTGCATCCCAGCTACACGAACGCAGAGATGCGGAAGAACTCACTGGTGATCAGTGTGTTAACGTGCTGCCGGATGTTTTGGCTTTCTAGCTGAATGAATGCATGTTGCCGCTACTGTTGCTCTAAAAGGAAATAAATGCCGCAGCTGTAGCGAACCATCGGGGTGAAAAACCTCTGCTCTGTGGAGTTCCCTGGTCATTAAAAGGCCCATTTTCGCCTGCAGATCTGGAAAAGAAACTGCAGCATGACGGCGTAACCCTACACTAGAGTAAAAGCACACACTGCCTCTGTGTCAGGTACGCAGACCCGACTGGACCCAGAAGCTGCACGACTATAAATCAGGCTTTATCTTTTTCTTAAAGCAGGTGAGTGTTTCTTGGCTGTGTGTTGGGACGGTCGTCTTGCTGAAAGATCCAGCCTCTTTTCATCTTCAGCAGCTGCAGATGCAGCTTGCAGATGCATTCTTCCTTCAATAATATGAAGTCTGCAAGTAACACGTGCTGAAAAACAGCCCCCACCATGATGCTCCCACCTCCAAACTTCACTGTTGCTATGGTGATTTTGGGCTCAAGTGTGTTGCCATTTCTCCTCCAAACATGTTGAGTCTTATGACAAGCCTCTCATGGTCTCATCTGACCAGACTATGTTTTCCAGAATGTCATGGGTTTGTCCAGATGTTGTGTTGCAAACTTCAAACCAGCATCAACCTGCTTCTTCTTCAGAAATGGAGTCTTGCGTGGTGTGCGTGCATGAAGGCCATGGCGGTTGAGTGCATTACTTCTTGTTTTCTCTGAAACAACTGTAGCTGCTGGTTCCAGGTCTTTCTGAAGCTCTCCACGAGTGGTCCTGGGCTGTTGGAGAACCTTTCTGATGATTGTTCTGACTCCTCTGTCTGAAATCTTGTGAGGAGCACCTGGCCGTGGCCGCTTTATGACCATGCCGTGTTCTTTCCACTTCCGGATGATGGTCCCAATGGTGCTCACTGGAACTTTCAGAAGTTTACAAATGCACCTGGAACCAATGCCTTCAGTGTGTTTGCAATAATAAGGTTGCTCTTTGCTTTCACCCATCATGCAATGCTTCTTGTCTGACACCTTGGTGATGAAAAACCTTTTTAAAGGCATCAATCAGGACTAAACCAGCTGATATTACTTTGCACTGGTAGAGGACAGGATTACTTTCTAAATACTGACAGACTTCAGCTGCTTTCTTGGCTTTCCAGATCTTACGATATAGCGATATAACGCACGATATAATTGGCCCCCTATCGGTATCGGCTTATATCGGGCTTAAAACTGAGTATCGGACATCGGCCAACCCACTGATATTTAACCAATCAGCCCTCTGTTTCTTAAGTCTAACAAAAGAACAAAAGACATCTTCCTCTTCAAAAACTTCTATTTTACAGACTTTAAAATTTCTAAAGACTAGAGGTGGTATGTAAAAGGTGTATGAGCGTCTGGGAAACAGTGATGTGACCACAGGAATCCAGTACAAAATGGTGCCTTTTATCTATCAACCACAAACATAGCTCAGGACTCACACCATCTCCAGTGAAGCAGCTCAGCCTCCACCAGCAGCAACACCCAAATGAGCCGCCTGGCAACATTGATGTCCTCTGCTCCTGACTGGCCTGAACCACTTCACCAGCTAGGTGTTTAAACATCTCATATTTATGAGTTTAAATCTACCTTTAAACTGCACATGTAGATACCCACCATCTACCTTCCAATAAAGCAAATCAGAAAACTTTAAACCAATACTAAAACCATTTTTCCAACACCTAAAACCCAAAAAGACTATGTATTCCACCCCCAACCACATCTATCTAGTGGCCTCTCCCTGACCTTTAAATGGCATCCATGCCTCTAGGAAAGCATTTGCGCAAACACCCTAGAGAGGGCACCAGATAGGTGAGTACCTAACCCTTCACAATTAACCCACATATAAAACCATGAACTTTACTAACAATACTCTCTTTCACAGGATCTGAAAGACAAAAGACATGTATTGTTAAATGGTTCCATTATCAATAAAGAAATCTGCGTTAAATGTTGAAAGTGCAAAATGTAAATCAAAGTTTAAACATGCAATTTAAAGTGCTGTACATTATTTTATTTACACAATTCCTGTGACAAAATGCTGCTTCATCACAGATATTTACATGAGAGATATGATATTCACACATATCGTTATATTGATATAGTAGTTGTGCAAATTCTTTTGCTTTATTTTATTGTAATGACCTGGCTGCATCTCGACTAACTACAAAGGGGTCACCTGATTATTTAATAATGGTGGGGAAAAATTTAACACACTGAAATATCGCAATATCTTCATATGCCGATACCGTATCTATATTTAAAAACGCTGTATCGATCTGTTTTACTAATGAAATTTCACAAGATTTCATCGTTACAAAATCTTGTGGTATTTTTGTGAAATCTCATGAGATTTTGTAACAATATCTTGCTAGATTTCATTCGTAAAATGTATTGATACTGTGTTTTTAAATATAGATATGGTATTGGCATATGAAAATATTGCAATGTTTCAGCGTATTGATATTTTTCCCACCCCTATTGTTTAAACTGTCTGGAATTTGATTCTCCCCAGGACTTTTCCAAAGAAATCATTAAAAACCAGCCAAGTACCTTTAATTACTTTGATTTAACAAACCTTTCTAACCAGTGTTTTGTCAGTTCCATCACTGCAGTGGAGCGATACTTTTACGCTAAACATGTTCCAATACTAAAAAACAGGTGTTTGATATGAAATAAAACTTTCAGACAAGTAAGGGTAAAAGTACCGGTATATATTGTATATCGTCATCTAAAATAAATATATCGTGATATATTTCGTCCATTTCGCTCAGCCATACTGTCGTATCGATCTAATTTACTACCAATATCACGATATTTCATCGTTCTGTTACGGAATCTCGTGAGAATTCACAAAAACTTCACAATATTTTCATATGATGATATCATAGTGAGATTTTAAAAAGCGGTATTGATCTACTTTACTAACAAGATCTTGCGATATTTCATTGTTCTGTTACAAAATCTCGTGAGAATTCATGAAATATCATGAGATTTTGTTACAGAACGATAAAATTTCATGAGATTTTGTTAGTAAAATAGATCAATACTGCTTTTTTAGATATTGGCATATGAAAATATCACGATATTTCAGAGTATCGAAATTTTTTTCCACCCCTATTTTTCAAAGTGTCGGAAATGGTTAACAAAACTGCTATTTGCAATGACTGCTTATTTTTTCAGCTTTAATATCGGTATCGATATCGGTTATCGGCCACGAGTTTTAAAATATCAGCATATCGGATATCGGCCAAAATTCCAATATTGTGCATCCCTACTTGGGTTGTTGCTGACATCTGGTGAAAATTTCATGTGAATAGCACTACTAGAAATATATTTCCTGAAGAGAAAAGGTTCACGTGAAGCTTAGATTGGAGGAGCAGGGGCTGGTTTTAGGGGTTTGGTAGAAGTGGGAAACTTTCAAGCAGAAGAGGGGTGAATACTGGATCCATACCTGGCGAGTTTTAACCCCCCCCCCCCTTTTTTTTTCTTTGCAGGACGGCAGCTTGCAGTGTCCCTCTTGTAAGACAATCTACGGAGAGAAGACGGGCACCCAGCCCAAAGGCAAGATGGAGATTTACAGCATCGCCCAGTCGCTGCCCGGCCATCCAGACTGTGGCACCATCCAGATCATCTATAGCATCCCTCCTGGCGTTCAGGTACAAGCTGGCCGTTAACGTCAGGGCAGAGAGCCGGGGGGGGGGGGTCTGTTCCCGGATTTAACAGCATCCACACAAAAGTCACGTTTCTGCCTGTCTGTATGATCCAGGTGGAGCTGGTTACATTTCAGAGTTTATTTTCAGATCGACGATGATGATGATGCACATTTAACAGCACCTGCCCATGTGATGCATTTGGTCTCAAAAAGTTGATATTTAAACTCAGATTCGTGGTGTTGGATCGTTTTTCTGTCTAATCTGTGTGTGGGGGGTCTGTTTTAGTATGTTTTAGGTAATTCATGGAGAAGTAAAACACAGAAGAAAACCTCATACAGAGATGCAGAGGGCCTGAGGTGTCTTAGTGGTTACTGTCCTAAAGAAAGAGTCTGTCTTTTCCTGCAGAAAAGCGAAAAGAAAAACTAAACAGAAGGTGAAAAGTCTCCTTAACAGCAGCTAAGGCTGGCTGATGTGATATCTATGGAAGCCCATTTCCGCCACTCTGATAAAAAAAAACATACTGTATCTCATAATAATGACTTAGCTATCTCATTATTATGAGATAGTATCTCATTATTATGAGATACAGCATGTTATTTTTTTTTCATTAGAGTGGCGGAAATGGGCTTCCATAGATGTCAGTATTGGGTATCGGGCCGATATTGGTAAAAAAAAAGGTGGGTCGGCTCAGAATGTCTCAAAATTTGTCGATCCAGGAAATCCATTCCAGCTTTTTTTTCCAGCACTACTTCCTGACTGGGTCTTAATTCATTTGAAATTATTTTATATATTCTTGTGTTTGTAATAGGGATGCATGATATTGGAATTTTGGCCGATATCCGATATGCCGATATTTTAAAATTCATGTGGCCGATATCTATACCAATATTAAAGCTGAAAAAAATAAGCAGTCATTGCAAATAGCAGTTGTATTATCCGTTTCCAACACTTTGAAAAATAGAGGTGGGAAAAAAATGTTGATACTCTGAAATATCGTGATATTTTCATATGCCAATATCAAATCAGTATTTAAAAACTCAGTATCAATCTATTTTACTTATAAAATCTCATGAGATTTCATCATTCTGTTACAAAATCTCACAATATTTTGTGAATTCTCACGAGATTTTGAAACAGAACGATGAAATATCGTATATAAGATTTCGTTAGTACAATAGATTGATACGTTTTCAAATCCCAATATGATATCAGCATGTGAAAATATTAGGGCTGTCAAAAAATTAATCCTGATTAATTACATTGCTTTTTTCACTTCTAGAACACATTTAGAGTTAAAGGTGTCACACCAGAAATTCTGCATTTATCTTTAGTAGACTAAACTACTGAAACCGTGTCCTTACATGTCTCCCTATAGTCCTTCAGACAGCTGCAGTTTAGTCCAGAATGTTGCTGATACGTCCTCACATGCTGACTTCACAACTGTCTTAATGTGAAGCTGAAATTCAAGTCTGAGTCCTGGACTACTCCTGGATGTGTAGCTTGGTTTTAGCCTTAAAGTTGTAAAACAAAAGTTAATGTATTTTCTGCATATAGCAGTAGTAATTAAAAAGGACATCTCTTGTTTGACAATAGGATTAATTTAGGATTAATTTTTTGACAGCCCTAGAAAATATTGCAAAATTTTTGTATATTCTTGCAAGATTTCATAACGGAACAATGAAATATTGCAAGATTTCGTTAGTAAAATTTAGTAGTAGTAGTAGTAGTAATTTTGAATGTCAATATGATATCAGCATATGTGTCATAATTAGCATAAATAGTGTAAAAGTAGCATAGGTATTGTGATATTTCAGGGTATCGATATTTTTTCCCACCCCTAGAAGTTTTAAAGTCTGTAAAAAAGAAGTTTTTAAGGTTTTGGGTGGATCGTTTAAATATTGGTTAAATATCAGAGGGGTGGCCCATGTCCGATACTTAGTTTTAAGGCCGATATAGGCCGATGCAGATAGGGGGGGATTATGTCATGCAACCCTAGTTGCATGAACTTAAATGTGTTTTATTTTAGTTTTTTAGTGGCTGGGTTTGGTGCCAGAACAGCAGGTGCTGGATTGACTGGTTTCTGTCCTCCTGCAGGGCCCGGAGCACCCCAACCCCGGCCAGCCGTACACCTGCAGAGGCTTCCCTCGCTTCTGTTTCCTCCCGGACAACGACAAGGGCAGGAAGGTAACAGCTCACACATGTTCTCCGTCTTCTGTGTGACATCATCAGAGTTTAGTTCAGGCCTTGAATGCTCATCTTTGGGACAGGTCGGCGTTTCTGCACAAGCGGGTCATAACCTTTGACCTGGTTTCGGTCCCGTGTGAGTCTCCATCCTGGTGGTGGCCACAGCTGCTGTAAATAATCTGATGTAGTTCACTGCTGGAAAACTGGGTGAAGTTATCATTCTGAGCTGGTCAGGATCGTAGCAGAGGCTCTGGTGGGACGCTGGCTGGATTTGAGATGATAAAAACACCCCAGAACCGGCCGGGTGGCTGGCCTGTGGCTAATATCGGGATATTTTTGTGTCAGTCTGAATCAAGACAGACTTGCCGTGCCTCTCATACATACTGAACGATTTTGGTAAAAAATCAAACTGCAATTTTTTCGCTAATTGCGATTTAGAATGCGCTTTTTTTTCCTTTTTTTTTTCACGTGCTTTCCATGCAGCATTTCCTGATTAAATACATGGAAACAACCAGTGATTAAACCAATGAATCCTTCCAGAAGGCAAAAACTTAAAGAATAACTTTTTTCTAACTTTTTTTTTTAACCTGGACCTTATTCTGGGAGTTTTATCTGTGATGACGCTTTAAATATTAAAAGGAGTTTGTTGTGTTGCCACGTGAAATTGCAGCTTTTGCCAAACAAGTTCAGCACAATACCTGATGCTGTTCTTTGTCATTTTTCCGGAAACCAAAATTGGAGCCCGACCGATATGGGATTTTTGTGGCCGATACCGATATTAGGAGCTTTAAAAAAAAAAAACTAGATCAGATATATTGGCAGATAACTGATGTCAGCCGATATATATCAGCCAGGATATTAAAAAATGAACATGGACATACAGGATCTGTACTGTCTAAGAATCAGAACACTCCAGAATCTGTGATGATGTTTTAGGTGTTGACATGAATTTTCTGTGTTTTCTGCCGTACTGGTGCTGCAGCCCAGGCCAACGTTCACACCTGCAGCATCCAGCACCTGTTCAATCTTTCTGAAGTGGCTCTAGCCTAACTGTTCCCCTCTGCCTGGGAATGAATATACACACCGGCCACTTTATTAGGTACACCTGTCCAACTGCTTGTTAACGCAAATTTCGAATCACCCAATCACATGGCAGCAACTCAGTGCATTTAGTTGCTGCCATGTGACAGCCTGTTCTTTTTCAATGTGATCTATTACTGCACCATTTTATCTCTTTTTTAAATCAGTTTCCATCAGTTTTTTCTGTTTTCCCTCTTTATGTGGTAAAATGTTGTAAATTTTGTGTTTACAGCCTAATTCTGATTTGTTCTTGTAAATGTCTGATTTTATTCCATGAATGTGATATAAATGTGTTTGTGATGCTCTCATAATGAATTTTTATATGATGTTATTCATGTTTATCAGCCACATTTTACCAGGTTCAGTCTGTTAAAGCAGCTGGATTTGCTTTAGTTATTAAAGAAATGAACCAAAAATTATCATTACACTGATACAGTGTTATAAATGGACCAGTTGGACTGAAATTTGAGCCCCATCATGAAAAAGGTTGGGAACCCCGGCTCTAATGGAAGGGTGCCACAAAAGTAGACTGATTGGGTCGGATATAAGGGTCCCGTCACAGTTTTCTGCCTGTGGAAACACAGAAAACCCCGACCATCCCGGACCCGCTGGTGGAAACGGAGCTTCAGGTTCACCTGAAATAATGATTAAACTTGGTATCAGGCGTTGTGGTGGCGATTGTGGAGGATCGGGGAAGGGTTGGATGACGAGCAGTGAAGTTGTGTCCTTCTGTCTCCGTCCAGGTCCTGGAGCTGCTGAAGGTGGCGTGGATGCGGCGCCTCATCTTCACGGTGGGAACGTCCAGCACCACCGGCGAGCCCGACACCGTGGTCTGGAACGGCATCCACCACAAAACCGAGATGATGTCCAACCTGTCCGGCCACGGCTACCCGGACCCCAACTACCTGGACAATGTCCTGTCGGAGCTGGCGTCTCAGGGCGTGACCGAGGACTGCCTTAGACCTCCGGGAAGCAGCGGCAGCAGCTAGGTCGCAGCTCCCCCACCCCCCCCCTCACCACCACCGTCAATCCTCCAGAGCCTCCTCCCCCTCCCCGCCTGCTCACATCTGCCCACATCTCATCCCGGAGAGGCTGGAGATTCAACATGAAGCACTTTAGTAACGACGGTGCGTGTAGCCGACGAGACGGGATCGTGTTCCCGGCGTTGATGGGAACGTCGGAGCTTCAGAGTCGGCAAATATTCGTGCATCTGATGAGACGAGGCAATACGGAACCGCTGTAAATAAAACATGGAAGACGGGTGGAATGCCATAAATGTTAATTATGTTTTTAAGGCGAGCCTGACGAGCAGACATGCACACGGCGACCTGCAGCATCCCTCGCTCCGTTTCCATCGTCATGTCGCCGCATACGTGAGACGGACCCGACATCTTCATGAGCGACAGAAAGGACGTGAAGGTGAAATCAGTTTGATTAAAGCTCTGCTCTAAGGTGAGGTGACGGTGTGACAATCAAGGTCACCAGACTCGTCCTGGTTTAAACGAGACGAAGGTGACGTGTTCCCACAGGCTGCAGCGTCCTGCAGCACCGCTGCTCCGCCCGTCCCGACTCCTGTACAAACTAAAGGAAACAAAACGTTTCTGCAATAAAGAAGTGATGCATAACGACTTCTGACTGCTTCCTGACTTTCCTTTTCTTAGTGAAGTTGGTTACGTAGCTTTTTCCTTCTTTAGACGGGGTTTTGCAGGAATCTAAAAAGTCTAAAATTCTGAACTTATTTAAAGGGGAATTTCAGGATTTTTGACATAGGGTCTCATTTTTGGGTGAACCAGGGTCCTACTTCCCACTGGAGACAGTTTCATTTTATTTCATCTCACATTCTTGTTACCGTTGGTCCCAGATGCTAATGCTAGCATAAGTCAATGGAATCTGCTAGCCTGTCATTAATAATAATTGTATCCACTCCACAGAACATCTGAGGAAATCAGTTATAACACCAGACTATCTGTGGAAATGCGTGTTAACAAAATGATGTAAAAAATGCATCTTCTTTCAATAAATCTTATCAAGAACATTTCACTTGTTCCATTGGAACAGGTGAAATAAGATACATTGCCTTAAAATGAGTTCCTATATCTCACTGAAATGGGTTTTTTTGGTAATTTTGTCTTATTTTGAGAGTGATGAGATATTTTGACTTGTTAAGATTTTGCAGTGTTTCCTCAGCTGCAGCATAAATGCAGAAATGTTCATCAAGTTGGACACCGCAGTTTTTTTTTTTTTTTTTTTTAACCAGCCCAGTGCTGCGATAACCTTTTAGATGTTACAAAGTAAGAACTAAATATGAAGTCCCACATCCCCTCACCTCTACCCAGATGACTTCGGTTGCCTTGACTTTGAAGAACCTCTGTTTCTCTAATATAAATGTAATCCTCCAAACTGCCCATTCAGAAAGCAATTTGTAGCAGTAGTCCATGTATATAACAATGTTGGACAATATTCCACAATACACAGATCACGACTATGGCATTGTTACAGAGGGGCTGCAAAGCCATCAGGTAAGTAAAATATTGTTTCAGATGTTTAGGTTGCATATAGGTTCTTTTATTATTTAGTTTTAACCTATTATTTGGTACTTGCCAGGATATGTTCTGGTTATCACACAGTGATGTGTGTGAAGCTGCCTTCTGGCACCTGGGGTGTGGTCCGGAGTCCAACACAAACATGTTTAGTGTGCCAATCTGCATGTGGGCACGTTGCCCATGTGAGGACACTGGTGACGGATGGAGCTGTCCCTGAGGAAATGATGGAGGCAATTGATACGGATGTGGCCGCCTCCAACCACAATACATCGAGTTGCCTCTCTTCAAGGCCTGTTACTGTTCGGCCAGTGCCAGGATCCCTGCTAAGCTCCCCTGGTTATAACCCACAGGCTTATTGCTGGGGGGGGGGGGGTGATCCAGCTGAAGGAAGCAATGTGACCAAATTGTGGCTGCACAGCAGAGCACACATCAGATCCAAAAAGGGCCCCTCTTATTGCACGAAATGCCATATCCCTCTGTGAAGGTTAGTATACATGTGCTGTCTTTTTCAGAATAATGTGAATCAGCATTTTTTTATTTGTAAATGTACTTTCATAAACCTAACAATCCTCGCCCCGTTCCATAGCTTTTTCAACGACATGTGCATCTTGCGGGGAGACGAGATGCCATTCTCATCATGGGATCCTTTCTCATCTCATGAAGTGTTACGGGATTATATGTACCACTTCATGCAGACGGGGTAGGTTTTACAATGTTTGATATATTCACTGATTTTATCCTTGTCATTTTTCTAACTTTGGATTTATCTTTTAAGGTTGACAATGTTTGGCTATTTTCAAGCCCTGACACGGCACTTGGAGGACTCTGGATGCCAAACCATTCCTTTGAGCTACAATAAATTTAGAATGGCATTTTATTCATAGATCTTCTTGACCTGTTCTTTGAGGCTGGTTTTGAGTGCCCCAAGTGCGGACCCATGCCAGAGGTTATAGTGTGCGATGGTACTGCGCTAAGTTTCCGCCGGGCTCTTCTGCCATGGAGGGAAATTCTGCCCAGTCAACCTTCACAGGAGCCTCGGAAGCGAGGAAGATAAGTGAAGCTCGTTTCTATGTTTCTAACTGTTTCTAACTGTTTCTAACTGTTCAATGTAAACCACAGGCTTGTGTTGTATAATGTAACAACATTTTTCAATGGAAAAATCTAATTCTTAATTTGTTTTTGCATTCAATACCAGCCACAAAGATAAGGTGTTCCTCTCAAACCCAAGGGCAAGAAAAGCTTCTGGCTGACTACACCTCCAGAGACCTGAGCAGGGAGGAGCTAGAGGAACTCCTCGTCATTGTTCCAGCTTCCTTAAGAAGACTCCTCTACCAGATACCACCCTCGCCCTGATTTTTACGCTTTCTTCAAGGCACTGGCAAAGAACAGCCCAGCCTGTGCCCTGCTACCCCATCAGAGAAAATGCAGAAAGCAGTGGAGAGTGCCTGTGTGTCCACCCCTAACAGCTCTGTGGAGGACATGAGGGTTCTGCAGGAGCAGGTGGTCCTGGGGTCTGTGGTGTTTGAGCTATTCTCCCGGTGTGAGGGAGGAGACCAGGACACTTATTGGACCAGTTCTGCGGGATCTTCTGGAGAAGGCAGAAGCACCTTTCAAAATTGCAGAGCACTTCCAAGAGGAGGCGTCTGTGCCAGTGAGTGACACCAATGACGACACCCTAAGTTTCTTTCCCTCTCTGCCAAAAATAAGAGAGAGGGGGGGCACTATGTGGCAGATGGGAATGCACAGACGCAGGGATGCCACAAAAGTTCAGGTGGACATCCTTCCCTTCTTCCAGGAGTATTTCTAGTCCACTGTCATCATGGTAATATGGTATTTCTGTAATAAATCCTGAGCAGATTTTATAACTCAAGCATAACCTTTCTTTCCAAGGATCATACAGGAGGCACAATAAAAACATTAATCTTAGATTGAGCGCATTAACAGAGAGCAGCTTGAAGGCATCTTCAGGATGCTTAAGCTGAGCTGACTTGTTTGGTCCTATGTAGTTGGTTCATTACTTGATAGGAGGGGTGGGCTGGGATGACTGGGTCACATGGAGTTGTTAGGGTGGTGGATAAAGAGGTGGAGGAACATACTCAAGCCTTCTCCATGCCATAATAAAAGTAGGAAAACTATATAGATGTGTACTGTAAGCTAACCTTTCCTCGCAGAAGCAGGTAATCTTTATGAGCAGAGAGTTTGATCTGTTTTCTCTGTGTTGCCATCAGAGATCTGTTACGGGTTCCAGATGATGCTGAAGCATGAATCCCCGGACACACCTTTTACTGTGTTGAGGACCAGATTTAAGGAAAGTGAGTGTACCCTTCAGACTACCAAAGACTTTCTACCTTGTCAATAATAGTTTCAGGTTAATCCCCTTCGTCATGTGGGTATCCTCTTTTTTTCTAACCAGTGCCAAAGGTTGTTATCTATGACAACAGCTGCAGCCTCCACCAGTACTGCCTGAACCGGCATCCAATCAGGTTCAAGGACACATGGTTTCTGGTTGATCGTCTGCACTGGAGGAACCACAAAGGTAAATGATGTTTGCAGTTGTAGAGCCATGGTTTGATCAATACTAAGGCCTGTAAACACAAAGCATTATAGTGGCAAAAGTAGTTCAGTGAGGACAGATCAAAACTATACCAGAGGCCTGGAATACATTACGTATGCCACATATAATAAGAAAAGTACATAAGTCTTTGTGAAGAAAGAGATCAGTGTTCCAGCTTTTTCTTCATCTTTATGAATCTATGAATCAGGGGTCATCAACTTGATGACACTGAGTTCAGATAATACTTGGCTACAAACTTCTTATGTGCTATTCACAAAATCTGTCTGACAGAATAAAACATTCCTGTCTAAAGACAACAATCTTTCACAATGCTTTGTTGTGTTTATTTGCATGTCTCTAAAGATTTTCCTTTGAATTATCTTTTTAGGCTGCTCCCCAGGTTACAAGATGGCAGCCTATCCACAATTTGACTGGATAAACTGCTGGAGCAGAGCAAGTCAACACTCAAGAGACTCAAAAGCCAGCCGTCTTACATGACACTGAAGAACTTCAGTGAGCAACTGAAGCTGTTCCTCTGGAACAAAAACTTGAGAAAAATAACAAAACTGAGACAATGTTGATGGGCAAGAACATTCATGCCCCTGAGGAATGGATACTGGACCACAGCGCCTCTCAATACTTACCATTCCTGACGAATGGACGCTGAATACAGTTCCTTTCATTTTTTTGCAGTTCCTTTCAGAATCATGTCTAAGTGAGAGTTGTGTTTTTGCTCTTGGGAAAAGTCATCAATCAGATGAAGAACTAAAATGGTTTTGCTGGTATACACCAATTCAAAAGCTATTAGAAGAGAAGTTTTTGTGGGAAATGCACGATGGAAACGTGACCTTCCTTTGATGTATGGTGTATCATTACTGCAGATAGTTTTATATACCGGGAAAGAGCGAGTAACCAGCCACATATCACATTATTGCAGATTACATCAATTTTCACCGATTCTAAACTTCACTTGGTTTTTTTTCTTTTTGTTTTTTTTGTTTTAGAACAAAGTCTGGTTAATTGAGAGAAATGAACATAACGGTCATGTACTGATTATAAAAAAAGCGTAAGGCCATGGGAGTCTGGCTTGCCTGGACATGGAAAACTGACCAAAGTTGTGCAGCTTTGGTTCATTGTGGTAACAGTTCAATAATATCTTGCTGTTAAATCAACTGTTATTCAATGTTAATGTGAAGTCAAATTCTGTAAATATATGATGCTGTTGCTTCTCTGTTATTGGTATTACTTCCTATAAGGACTCTATGTTGATGTTTGTATTTCAGTTATTTATTTTTTTCTGATGTAGTCGCTCTCTAAAGAATCTTTCATTCTACAGATACAGTCCTCAAAATGATTCATACCCTCCAAAAAAGAAAAGGCTGAATTCACAAAAGTAGTTCAAATAAGAAAAAAAATAATAAAAACAATAAATGAAAATTTACAAAATTATATTTTAGTGAAGTAAAATATTGCTTTTGAATTGTGGCTGAAAATAATAATAAAAAAAACAAACAAAACTGTCCCAGACACATTATAGCAGCTATCCAACGAACAGTGGACCAAAATACGGTTGCAGACGTCTTTTTGAACATTGGAGAAAACACCTGATTAAGTAATTGCCACATAGTGTTGCTCAACAAAATTTTATCTTCAGAGCCCCATCATGCTTTTTTTTTTTTCTTTTGTTTTTGTGTCTGCTGAACCACAATTTAAAATCAATGTCATGATTTTCTTTTTATTTATTTATTTATTTATTTATTTATTTATTTATTTATTTATTTTAATTTATTTCACTGAGAATTTTTTTTTTTCCCTTTAATTGGAGTGTATGAATAATTTTTAGGATGCCTGTAGAATATTAAGTTTTTTTTTTTTTTTTTTTTTTATTTAATTGGTGTGCATATATGAGAAATGTACAGTATTAATGCAGCACATTGAACAGGGGGTGGGCGCAGACAAGCTTTCTTGCTCCAGCTCAGTTTTTTTTTTTTTTTTTTGCTTTGTAGTATTTAATGGTGAATTTTGTTTAGGATGGAATTTTTAAAAATTAACCTAAAAAATTCTCCATTCTGTTTATTCTGTCTGTAGACTGCTGTTGTGATTTAGCTTGGGCATCACAATATGTAGCGTCACTATGTATATTAATATTAATATTTCTATTAATATCAATACTAATACAGCCTCGGAGCACCACCTTACTTATTTGATATGTAATGGAAGCAAGGAAAACCATTAAAGTCTTAAATCAACTCTTAGATTGATTTAATGAAGTGATCAGTCTCAGGACGCTTTCATGAGTTCTCGCTTGAAGTGACCTTTCATGATACATCAGAAAAACCACAAACAACGACTAGTTAAGATAATTCTGAGTATTTATTAACTAGTCTACAAACTACATGAGATAATGTATATATATACAAGAAATATGTGAGCATGATGATCAACCAAAAGTTATCTTGTGAAAGAAATGTGAGATGGTATGAAGATGAAACATAAATGAATTAAGCCTCAGTTACTTAATAAATGTTCAAAGAAAAAGAAGGAAGGATTTCTTAATCCAACTAAACAAAGTTAAACTGGGTCTGGTAAACCGTAGGCCTGGATTAATTCACTATCACCAACTTCTTGTGACATCAGATCATATTTCATAGCAAATGATCAGGATTCTCCTCAGAGGTTCCGTCTGACTGAGGTGCTTCACTCACGTCCTGGTTCTGCTGGACTGTTCCTCAAATCCTTTGGAAGATTGTCGGGTGGATGGACCCCAAAAATCTTCCCGATCTCCTGGAAGTTCGTCCGGCTCTCTGCGGGCTGTCAGCTCAGTGGTGGTTCTGGTTCGTCCTCTCTCTCTCATCCGTCTCCCCAGAGACGTGCAGCTTCAGGACTGATGTCACGGGATGGTTGATAGTAAAGATGATTTGGGTTAAAGTCTTCTTCTCTCCATCACTCCTTCCTGAGTGATCCGTGGTTCTGAACTCTGCTGAGTTCAGAGCAGGTGTCGTCTCATTCTTTCCTCATTGTTCCAAGTTTCTTCAGTTCTGCCTTGTTCGTTCTTCTGCGTGTTCAGATTCGTGTTCACATTCTTGTGCTCTCCTTCGCACTCAGTTCTTCTCAGTTCTCTCAACTCCTTTCAGTTTTCACCGATCTCTTCCAGTTCTCCCAGATCTCATCAGATCTGATTCTCACAGTTCAGAGCTTCGCGCTCTGCCTGGCAGTGGAATGTGGGTTGCAGCTTGTCAGCCAATGGGAAGCTGACAGAGTCAGGTTTCATCCAATAGTCAGACGCGTCTCGAATGATCATTTGATTATCAGTTGAGCTTAATGGTTATAAACATCTGTGAATTCTAAGTAAGGTATGTGTAAAATGGATCAATTATTCAGACATGATGAAATAAAATGAACACAATAAAATAAAATAAAGCAAAGATCTGAATTATATGAATAAAGGAAGACATTCAATAAACAAATCAACTAAACAGATAAAACAGGATTAATCCTGATGATTTAAGATTCCTGTAAAGAAAATACAGGTGGGGTTTCTTTTTTTTAGTCTTCATCATGAGATTAACATGAGCTTACTTTCCTGATAATATAAAACAGTTCTTGGATAATAATAATATTTTTTGTTCGTTTCTCTGTTCTTTTTTTTTTTTTCTTCTCTTTTTTTTCTTCTCTCTTTTTCTTTATTTTCTTCTCTTTCTTTCTTTTTTTTTTTGTTTTTCTTTCTATTTTTTTTTTTTTCTCTTTTTTTCTTTATTTTATTTATTTTTTTTTTTTCTCTTTCTATATTTTTTTTTTTTTTTTTTTTTTTTTTCCTTTTATTTTTTTTATTTTATCTCTTTTTTCTTTTCTCCCTTTATTTTTTCTTTTCTTTTTTCCTTCTTTATTTTCATTTTATTTGTATAGCACACTTTAAAATCCAGAGACATCTCAAGGTGCTTCACAACAGAGATTTAAAAACAAGATTATAAAATCAAGAATAATAAAAAGCAATAAAAAGCAGTTCTACAAACAACAATACTAGTAATAAATACATATTTAAAAAACAATTAAAATTTAAAAAACAATTAAAATCTAGCAACTAAGTAACCACTGGTCATGGGCCAATGGCCAGCTTCTTTAGAAATGTATTTGTCAAAAGCAACATGAGACAGGTATGTTTTTAGTTGGCTTTTGAAGACCACAAGGGAGTCAGACGTCCTGATGGATTGGGGGGGCTGATTCCACAACCGGCGACCCAGGGAGGAGAAAGCTCGATCACCCATCGTTCAGAGCCTTGTGTGGGGAACAGTGAGGAGGTTCTGGCTGCCAGATCGGGCCGATCGGAAGAACACATTAAAAAATTGTCTATACGGAACCAATTTATAGCAGGTCGTAAATACTGTGAAGGAGGTTTTCTCTGGTATCTCCAAGCTTGTTTTGCCAAAATGCAGGTCCTGTTCTGGTCGGGGTTGATGTGGTCATGAGTTGCACTCAGGACCGTAAATCAGTGACGGCTAAGAGAAGGTCCTTCTCTGAGCAAAATTCCTCCTTTGGACGTCTGTTTTACATCCAAATGTGGCCTTTATCAATCAGTATGTGTCCCAAACTATATTTGGTTAGATGTGTGTATCCTTTTGCTGAGACTTTTGGGCCCTTATTTAACAATGTGATATTGTGTGTGTCCTCTTTGTGTCATATATCCTATTAAATTGGATTGCTGGCTAACTTTAGCCAATTTGGAAAATAATACATGAGATACACTTAAAAAGCATTTTTTGCAGATCTCCCACAGATTCAAAGTACTTTAAATTGTATTAAATTTTACCCATTCACACACACAAGTTGAGGTTTCACACAGTGGCACTGGCCAGACAACTGAGAACTGGGGTTAGTGTCTTGCTAAAATGCACAGGAGGAAGTAAGATTTAAACTACCAACCTTCACATTCACAGAATGAAATAAACTGACCTCTTTGTGTGATCAAACTGTATGCCAAATGTACACCTTTAATGAACCTTTTCAAAAACCTCTTTGCTTTTTGTCCTTGACATTGGTTTCCATTGTAAAAATCTGATATGACATCCCATCATGTTTAAGCTTGTTGTTATGGGAAATTTGAATGCAAGAACACATAATGTGGACAAAATAAAATCTGCTTTTGGAATGTGTTTCACTTTAATGTGTTAAAAAAGAAGGTATTAGAGTTTATGTTTACTATTGAATAAAGAAAAAAACACACCTCCTGACATCATTAAACATGGGCAACTCAATAAATTTGTTTTAAATCATAGATTGGTATGGTGATGCAGTTCAGGATAGCAGTTGGTATATATAGAGTAGCCTAGTGGCAAGATCTCTGTCGGTTCTCTTGAACCAACATTTTTTTTTTAATGTAAAGAAGTCGATTTTGCTTTGTGTTGAACTCACACTGCATGCCATCATGATGAAATAGGGCTGAATATCAAATGTCATTCACTCACTGATTATCAGGGATTGGCTTCTAGATATAACACAGCCATAAGCTGTGATACATTTCACGTGACACAACTTAAATAAATGCTTCAAGTGGACTATGCATTTTGGAAAATATTAAAATCCAGATAGACTTAACTTGTAGTTGTGTTTCAGCCAAAATTCCCTTTAAACACTGTCGGGGCACTATCAGGGATTACTGTTGATATTTATCATAATATAAAAGCAATACACTGCTTTTAATTAAACTCTAATGTCACAGTAGAGGATCCAGAGTCCTGTCACTGTACCTGCAAGTGATCAAGCACCCTGGCTGCTTGGTGACAGAGATATTCTTCAGGCTGAATGGTCAACGCGCATGTCGATTACAAAGCATGGTGCCTGGTAATAGGTGCACAGCTATCCCTGTGGCTAAATGATCAGTGCGCATGGGTAATTCCCAGGTTATGTGCGCCTGTTATGGGCACGCACAGGGATATCTCTCTGGAAAATTGGTAACGGGAACATCCCTTTAATGATCAGTGCGCATGGGTAATTCAGGTTATGAGCGCCGGGATATCCCTGTGGCAACCAGCCTGTTCAACATCTCACTCACAGGACAAACCTTGTAACAGTCAGACGCGCTTTCTTCATTCACGTTTAAAAAAGGGAAGGAGCGCATTGTGTTTCTTAATGTAATTAAAGCCCCCATTCAGTTTTGCTACCCATACTTAGTTATTTGATCACAAATCATCACATCCATCTGACCCGCATCATTGTTTATTCTCCTTCGAAGGATGATTAAGGTCTTGGGTTGTTTAGCTTCAACATGCCTCTCCCCTCAGCCATCATCCATCAGACACAATCAAATGACTATTTCAGACGTGAAATACCAAGAAAGAAAGGAAATCCACCCAAACGAGAGAAGTGAAATAAGATTATGGTATAGCGCATGTACTGGGACCTGTCAGGACGTTTTGGACTGGATACTCTGTGGGACCAGGCTTGGTTCATTTAAGCGGGAAAACAGACAAAAGTTTACCTCTTCTGGCTCTCGGTTACTACCGACACTGCTGGTGAAGCACAAGGGTTCGCATAGGAGACTGTCACCCGAGAGAAGGTGGGTGAAAATGTGATTCTTTTTGTTTTCGTGGTATACAGGTCATTCTCAATAGGGGAGACCGGGGGCAATTGTAACATCTTAAATTGCTTCAATCAGAAATGAGTTACAACCATGAAATTCATTATGCACATGCTTTTTGATGATCCCTCTCTGCTTACCTAAGGACAAGCTAATATCTCACGCATTTCTTACTTTATCTAATAATACTCATTTTTTAGGTATGAAAGTGATTTTTTTCACCTTCAGTATTTTTCTTATTTTGTCCTAATCTTTAATGTGTATTAACTGAAACACATCTAGTTTTAATGACCATTTTGTTGTCTCTCATTTGCATATTTTTCATATGTTAACTTTGTTGCTTGTAGCCAGCAGGCAGCTTTGTGTCATGGGTAGTGAATCGGGGGCAATTGTAACGCTGTGTTACAATTGCCCCCAACACCATCACAATGATGTTCAGTTCAGTAACACCCTTAAATCAGATGATTACACCTAACCTTTGTTAATGTAGAAATGTTATTCATATGCAGTTTATACTTCTCTCTTTACTTAAGTCAAGTGGTTAAGTATTTTGCTTCTCCATCTGAGAATGTGAGTGAAATTCAAGAGGTATTTTCTCTTACCCTCACATTATGGGCCTTAAAGTTGCAGTGTGTAACAAAATCAAAGGTCAGTGACAGAAATATGTCATGTATAATTCAAGACTACGTTCCTATTGATGTATAATTGCTTTACTAGAATAGATGTTATATGTTTATTTTCTTAGAATG
The DNA here is from genome assembly GCA_023101725.1 of Atherinomorus stipes. NCBI lineage: Eukaryota > Metazoa > Chordata > Actinopteri > Atheriniformes > Atherinidae > Atherinomorus > Atherinomorus stipes. Next base: position 359,528 of record JALJCO010009553.1, on the reverse strand, counting down.
TTACATAACACATTCCTAAATGGACACTGCAGTGTGAAGTGAGAACTCTGAACTATACAACTGCTGTACCAGCTTTGTTTAATGGGCACTGGTTGGGATAAGTAATGTCTGGTGGTGATCACTCCCCCACCATACACTCACACAGTTTTTCTGCCACAAATTGAGGTATGAGAATACATTTTTACAATAATTTCAGTGTTTTCTTCACAGTGTGTAAACCTTTGCTGTATATTAAATCTAAAAAGTACGTAGTTTTTGATGAGGCAAGTATTTGTAATTGTTATAATATGTTAATTTTATATGATATTAATTGTTTTAACTATATCTGCATTTTTAGGAGTTTACTTCAGTCCTTGGAAGTTGCTATAAAAGGTATAAAGTGTGTTGTTACAATTGCCCCCACATGCGTTACAACTGCCCCGCATGTGGGGGCGATTGTAACATTTGACTTCTAAAGTTTAAATCAATACTGTAACCCAAACAATTTTTGTAAAAACATTTCATATCTGTTAACAAGTAGAACACAGATACAAGTTTCTTACATGAAAAAAATATTCAAATAGCTCAAGCAATTTTTGAGTTATAACATCAAAACCAAAGTGTTACAATTGCCCCCGGTCTCCCCTACTGTAAGTTTCCATCTTGATTGAACAGATCAGAAGTTTGTGTAAGCATGCAGAAATAGCTTGACCAAAATTTCTTTGGAAAAAAGTAGCAGGTCATCACTGGCCACGTTTACATGGAGACTTTTTTCCCTTTTGGATTGAAATCATTCTGATTGAGGATTTTAGGGCAGCTGTTTACATGGGAACTAATACATTCGGATCTGGCGTGTACATGCGCCAATATTCATTCAGAATAATCCTGCCTGACATGCGCAGAATGATGTAAATCACGTTATTTATTAAAGACGGAGGTCTACAAACAGCTGATCGTCACAGTCGTTGTGGTTTCTGCAGGACGTTAATGAAGCAGCAGCTGATCCTCATGAGCTCCTACTGGAAACAACCAAGAGGAAAAGCTGTAGAGACAGAGTTTGAGTTAAAAACAAACTTTCTCGCTGTCCAGGGAATGACGTTGTTCACAGCCATCTGTCAAAATGAGGAAACGTCACTTGTTTCACGTTTACGTCTCGTCGAAGCATCGCTGTAAGAGCGCAACCTCACAACTTTCCGATTCAGCGTTTACATGATACCACGTTCGGTTTAGGGAAAGGAATATTCTACCCCCGTGAAACCGAAAGAAAATTCATTCGGAAAGAGGCGTTTACATGGATCATTTTCATTCAGAAAGAGATTTTAAACCGAAAGCAATCGGTCTATTTGAGTCCATGTAAACGCAGCTGTTTTAATGTGATGACTTATGTCACGGGGTGGTTCTTTATCGATACCGGCCACTGCAAGAGGGGAACGAAAGACAGGCCTGCCAGCAGGTGGTTAAAAGAAATAAAAGCTTTATTAAAGAAATAAAACTAAAATAATCCTAAAAGTCCGACTAAAAAGTAATAAAAGGAAAAGGCTAAAAAGGGGCTAAAAGGGGCTTGCAGTGGCCGGCGTCCACCTCGGCGTCTCTCTCGGGTCCATGGCAGCTCCTCCCGGCAGCCGCCCTCCTGGCCATGGGCTCCCCCGGGACACCACCGCTGCTCCCTGGCCGGGCAGTCATTCCTCCGGGCGGCCGCGCCTCTGGCCGTAGGCCCTCCTCAGTGGGGTCCGCAACCGCCCTCCGACTCCCGGGCCACTCTTCCGCGTCTCCGCCGCCTCGCCTTCGCCTTCACCGCCACCGCTGCCTCGAGCCCCCCCCCCCCAGGGGACTCAAGTCCTCCCCGGCTGCGCCTCCTGGACCCAGTCCTCCGTCTCCTCAGCTCTCAGTCTTTCCCCTCCATTGTCCGCACACCGGCTTTTATCCTTCCAGCATTCAACTAAGCCAGGGGAGGAGTCCTTCTCCCCAGGTGCTGCCAATCAGTTCGTTAAAAGCTCCCACTAGCTCGGGAATAAAAACAAGGTTAAAACCACACAAAAACTATAAAAAGCATGCTAAAAACCAAGCTAGTGGGCAGAGTCCAGTCTCTGGCAGCACCCGGTAGTGATGGCCAAATGAAGCTTCATGAAGCATTGAGGCTTTCCAGCCAATTGATTCGGGAGAAGATTCAGTACTCGGGGTTTCATTCATATCCCTCTTTAGTGACATCTAGTGTCCAAATGTGTCCATAACAGCCCAAACAAAAATGCACTCAAATCATCTCAGTAGTGCCCATGACCAGAAAATAAAGGATTTATCAAATAAATTAGCAGCATCCGACAAATACAATGTGGATTATCTGCGCCTTTAAGTATTTGACTCAGAGTTTGACAAAATAAAAAAGAAAGCACGAGCGGGATTCGAACCACAGCCTCCTGAATAAAAGGCAAAAACACTAACCACTATACCATGCAAACACAATAAGCAGCTGCGCGCATGATCTAAATGACAGAAAACAGTGGCGTTTCGTCATATCGTTTCATTTTATATTTGGCATGAATTAACTGTTGTGATCGTGAACAACCCGGTGCCACCCGGTTGTTCACCCTGTGACATTTATTGAATTTGTCATCATATAATAACACAATTAATCTAAATACTTAGAGTGAAATCGAGACACCCAAGGCAACTAACAGCAGTGTAAGTGATTCTCGACATTTTTCTATATTTGTCATCCTGCTGCTAACATTTTTGTTCCAGTTACAAGACCTGGTTGACCGGCTTACCTATAGAGTGACCATTATGTGTTTTATTGCTTTTGTAATGACTGATTTTACAGAAAATAGTGTCACAATATACTGTATCTGTGACGTTTCACAAAAATCTGTTATTCTTCAGTTATTGCTTGCTTTCAGACGTGGGGTCCTGTCGCTGAGATGGTTGACCATTTGTGACCTCCACCAAGGTTTATGGGCGACCATAAACCAAGATGACCAAGATCATCAAGCCCTAAAATGTGCCACCTGTCAACTGAGCAGCTTAATGCCTACAATAGCTTTCCTTTCTAGACTGTAAACCCTGCCAGTGATGTAAAATTTAACTGTTCACCACCTGTTAACTCATATTCAACTCTTTGTTTGACTCCTGCCAGATGCGTTATCCTGATCTGCCCAAATCTTGATTTTCAAGAAAAAACCCATCAGTTGAGAAGTTTATCTTTTCCTCCTGGCTTTTGGGTGTTCTTGTGAAATGCCTTGAAGTGTTGCAAAAATGGATGGATGGCTTCTGACAAACCAATATGTGCTGAAATAAAGGAATAATAACTATAAATATGAAGATATCTTTTTTCATTCCTAAAACCAGGCAGTCCTTGGTTTCCATTTCGTGTGCCTGTTATGAATATAGTCAGTAAATATTCATTAGAAGTAGGCTAACCCAGATTATCAGAAAAGTAGATTGGGGTGTTTACTGAAGGTCATTAAGTACAAGTAGTAACCAGCCAAGTAAATCGGCTATTTTAATTGCTAATCATTAATTGACATTAGTGGGTTTCGGTGTAAATACATGTTTTACCTAATTTACAAATAGTGTGTAATATAATATTTTAGCCCAGATGTGAAGAATAAAAGTGTAGTTTTTCAGTAGGACCTGGTCGAAATAACAACTACAGAAAAAAAAAAGTAAAATCGCCCTTTACATCTCGTAAATATTATCGGATGCTGATGTTTGCCTTATAATTCATAGTGGATAAGAAGAAACTTGTGCGTCGTAATTCATAGTCGTCATGAACAAAGTTCTACAGGTTTTTTTTGTATAATTGCGCATTGTTTTATGCCATAAATGTGTAATATTTTAACGCAAGCCTACTCACCTCTCTGCCCGTTTCATTTCCGCGGGTCTCAGACGGAAGACGTAAACACGTTACCTCAACCAGCCTATCACACTGGGGCCGTCTTACGAGGCCGGTTACCGTATCCTGATAGAAAACATACCTCTTTGCGGTGCGTAATTTTCCGGAGCATAGATACGTGAAATGGTGTCAGATTAATGAGTGTTCACCATAATTTACCGTGTTTTTGATGTTGGGGATTAAATCCAGTGTTTTCTCCACCATGGCAGCAAGTTATTCCTCCTCTGCTCTGATTGGCCGATATTCCTCCCCGATACGAACACACTGACATCAGTGGACTGAGCAGCACCGTCCACTTTTGTCACAGACGGCAGAAATCTTCATGAAATAAATGTCCGTGATCTTCTTCTTCACTTATTACCACATTAAAGTTTTCCTCTGATGTTCCAACAACCAGGAATGTGACGTCCTTCCACATTTCCTCCATGTTGTTCAGAAAAAAGTCTGATTCTCATCTGTTCTCATTACACATTTACAGAACCCCCCTCCCCCTTAACTTAACGCCATCTAGTTCTTTGGAGAAGTGATTAGTAACTATAATTAATGACTTTTGGGTTAAAGTAACATTCTCAACACTGTCAATGGCACCAGGAATGAAGGCAGTTCTGGAGGAAAACCAGGTCTGACCCGGTTCCAGACGGTGGACGGTGAGTGAATACGGCCATTAAAAACAAACCAACAAGAATCAAAGTGCAAGGCAACACATTTTATTTCAAAGGCCTAATTGGCGTTAAGGTACAGCATATTAAATATTGTTAGTCCAGACAGTCATCGCAGAGTAACATACCATTCTTTTCTTTACGATACATTCAGGCTGACTTTAAAATGACATATTTTACATGTTTTAAATGTGACGTCAACATAAAACGGTTGTTAACTGAGAGATTTTACGGCAGGTAGTTCCTACTGCTCAGTTTGAAACTTCGTCTCCTTCAGCTTCTGGTTTCCTGCAGTCAACAAACATCCAATTAAGACACTTAATAGCTGCTGTTAAACTGAATTTCAGCGGTTACCTGGAGTTACTCAGTGACTAGTAGCATCTGTTAGTGTTGTGATAGTTCCTCAAAGAGCTGTATAACAGAATAATATATTTTACATCCCTGCACATAATGTTATATTTCAATAAATATAATAAATAAAAAGTACAAATATCTGAATATCATGGAACCAGATCATTATCAAAGACATTTTTAGTCAGTAATACGCTATAGCCAAATGCTGGATCCAGCGTTAACTCGGTGGATGGACGCTGGAAACGCAACGGCGAAGAACGGGACTTTAGTGTTTTCAGCTTTGTTAAAAATCTCAGAATAATAAAGGAGAAAACCAAAGAAAATGAACGGGAGGCGGGAAACAAGCCAAGCTTTGCCCTGCAACATTTTTATCCACGTACATTCTGCTGTTCTTCATCACTCAGGACGTCATTCAGAGTTTAACCCACAGCTCCTCATCCTCGCTCTGGGGATCGCTCGTCTCCGTACGCCAATAAACTCTCAGTGTCTTTTATGGAAGAGTCACAAATATCGACAAACCCCCTTTTATCCGCTGCTGCAGCTCAGATTCTTCCTTCAGTAGTTGACTTTCCCAGGAACCTGCAGGTTGACACTGCTGTAGTCCACCATGTACATGGGCCACTGCTGCAGGGGACAAGGACAGGAGACAGAGACAGGGACAGGAGACAGAGACAAAGACGGGGGACAGGAGACAGGGACGGGAGACAAGGACAGGAGACGGGTTAGTTGCTGAGGAAATGCTCCGTCAGTGCAGAGATGACGGAAACTTTGCTGTTTAACATCAACAATCACAAACCAGTCAGAACTGGAACAGAAGCTCCCTTCTGTTCCAGTTCTGACTGGTTTGTGATTTTACCGTGTCTGAGACATGAAACGTTTACAGGATTAACCCTTAAAGCTCAGAAACATTTGTTCTTTTTACTGTAAAACTGCCTGTAGAAACTCGACCATTTCACAAGGACTGGAGGCAACTGGAGAAACTGGTGGAAAACCAGTCGTGTACAGGGCTCTCATTTATAAACGTTGCATACGCACAAAAGGGGCTTCAAACAAAGTTGTGATTTATAAAAAGCAAACTTGACGGGTGAATGTGTGTCACGTTAACTCTGACCAATGCTACACTGGTTTTGGAGACTGGGGAAACTGGCGACACAGATGGTGAGGTGGGGAACTGAAGCACACTGCATCATGCCTCCCCTGCTGGCAGCGCGGGGTCCTGTTACTGGTATCTCAGTGATAGTGTGCTCCGGATATTAAACTTTAAACATCGTCTTTGGCTCCGTTGCCTTGAACAGGCTGTGTGCTGCATAAAGCTGCAATTCGGTGTCTGAATTCGTAGTTATGGATAGTTATAGTTATGGATTCTTCTGCCGTCAGCAAACGATCCAGATCAACTGAAAGACACTAGAAAGTGTAACTACGTAGAAAAAGCGTAGTAAACAACATTATAGCTTCAGTTTGTGACGGTTTGGCTCGTGGCTGCAGTTACCTGAAGCGCCAGTCGCAGCAGTCACGAGTTTCTGAATCTTGCCTCTAGTCCCTTTAAATATTTAATCCCCCCCCATACCAAAAATCATTGGTGACTTTAAGGGATTCAAACCAGCAGCATTATTTATGCTGCAGGTGAGCTGAAACTTTAAGAGTCTTTCAAATGAATAAAAAGGTCCGTAAGCAAACTTGTATGTTAAATCAACGCTTTCTCACCATCATCTTCCTCTGCCTAATGAGCATCATGGTGATTATTTACCACATTAATACAGAGATCGTTACAAGGTGCGCAGAAATCATTTAACATCACGTCCGCAGGGCAGCGCGGGAAATTCAGCCACCGAATCGCAGCGTATTATGCAGCACACAGTCTGTTCAAGGCAACGGAGAGAAACGTGGGTGGAAACGTTCTTTTTGGTTTTTAACGCTCCATCACACATTAGTGCTAAAAAACAGGACATGCTCGTTTATTCTTTCACAATTCCTGCCTCTAGTCCCTTTATGCTTTAAATGCCTCAGATCAGCCGGCTCATTTATATGCAGAAACATCCATGAGGTACTTTGCATTGACCATTTATGGAAGATTGTGGGCGTGTAGGGGGCGGAGCTAAGTTCACCTGCACAAACTTCCAGGAAGTGTGTGATTTATGTAGCGGAAATGGCTTGAATCTGTGCGTACGCACAATTTTATAAATCTGAATATTTTTTGGGCGTACACAAACTTTTGGTTTTGGGCATATGTACACTTTTAGTACAGATCCTACGCACAGTTTTATGAATGAGACCTCTGGCCCGGAGCTGGACCCTGTTAGAACTGCTGGAGCAGCAGGGGGGACGAGACTGTTGGACATTATGGACACTAAAGACAGAGAGAAGCTGCAGTGAGAGGCTGCAGGACATCTTCTGCCTATCTTTCTACGTAGGTTATTTTTCTACGTAGAAATTTTATTTCTACGTAGGTTATCATTCCACAAAATTCATATTCTCCAATTGGAGCACACCATTAAAGTGGAAAAATGATGTAATCTTCATTCCTCATGCAAAATTCGAGAGAAACTTCTGCTGCATTATGACAGATATGTCATAATGTTGACATATCTGCCTAATGTTGCTCCCATGCTCCACGGATTAAAGGGGAAAAAGAAAAACAAACAAAAACAGCATCCGCAGGTTCGTCACCAAACAAAAACTGTTATTTATTGCTTAATTACACTGCGTGGCCTAAAAAAATGTCCCCTACCAAAGTGCCCGGTGTCGCAAATTTGCATCGAACCCAAATTTCTATCTATTTTATGTGCTGTGGTAAAATTAACGAGTGTCCAGGTGGACACTTTTTTTTGGCAGGCAGTGTATATCAGACAGGGTGATACGGCACAAAATACACAACTCACAAAAAGTTAGCGATATTCAACGTTCAGTTAAAAATTAAGGAAAATGTCAAATGTTCTCACCTTACTGATATTATATCATGAATGTTGGACATTTAACTGGAATTATGATGTGGTAATTCCTCCATCTCGAACAACTTTTTGAAAGGAAAGCTAACAACAATGGTGGCTAAACCAAATATCCTTAACTTTTTGTGAGTGTATTTATCACGGTATAAATTATAGAATTTGTGATTATGATATAACTGGCGATATGATTGACACGAGGCAAAATACTTGAAAATTGCACAACTTTATTTGAGCAAATGAAAATTTACAATTTGTTTTGACTTTAACAAGCAGCTGTTTCTGATGAGCATTAATGTTATAACTTTATGAAATTAGCTGTGCAGATGTTGCAAACTCCTTACTGTCAGTTAATTTAAGCAAAAAGCGTTTCCAGTGGAAATGGGCTGCAGATCCTGAGCAGAACCGGAGAACCCTCGTCCTGCATTTATTCCACGTTTCCTTGTTCTAACGCACCTTATTCAAAATAGTGAGTCTCTGAGCAGAACGTTCACATTTATGAGCAGAGCATCATCTCACGCGGCGATGAGACGTACTGAGTGATCAGTCTGACATTCGAGGCGGGCGGGGTTAACTCAGACAAGCTGGACGTGGAAAACGATGCGCTGATGCGAAGTCAGGCTTCCCCCCAATTATAGATTTTATTTTTTTTATTTTTTTATCATTTAAGCCGTCTTTTACTTCCCCCCTTCTGTTACCTATCATTTTTTGGTTTCGTCCCTTATGTTTTTTTTAATTATCTAAATTTTTTTTTTTTACCTTTTTTTTTTTTCTTCTTTTTCTTTTCTCTCCTTATTATTTTTTTTTACCAATTTTTTTATTTTCTCTTCTTTGTTTTTTCTCTTTTTTTGATGTTTTTTTTTTTGTTATTTTATTAATTTTTTTTTATTTTTTTTTTTTCCATTCTTTTTCTTTCTTCACTTATTTTTTTTTTTTTTTGTTTTTTTTTTTTTTTTTTTTTTTTTTTTTATTTTTTTTTTTTTTTTTTTATTTTTTTTTTTTTTTTTTTTGATTTAAATAGTATTCTCTTTTTGCTCTTTCTTTCTTTTTTTTTCTTCTTTTTGTGGAGGGTGGGGTGTGATGGTTTATTTTTTCTTTTTATTCGCAACTTTTTATAATCTTTACATTAATTCCTAAGTGTTTTGTGTTTTTTTTTTTTTTTTTTTTTTTTTTCTCTTTTTTTTTCTCTTTTTTTCTCTTTTTTTCTCACCCCTTTTTATATTTTGGTCTTTTTTTTTTTTTAGAAAAAAAAAAAATTTTTCCTTTTTTTATCCCCCCCTTCTTTTATCCCTCCCCTTAGATTTATCTATTTTTTTTTTTATTTTTTTTTTCTCTTTTTTTCCCCCCCTTTCTTTTTTTTTCCTCCCTCTTCCTCCCTCCCCTCCCCCTTTCTTTCTTTCTCTTTTTTTCTTATTTTTTTTTTTTTTTTTTTTTTCCTTCTTTTTTTTTTTTTTCTTCCTTTTTTTTCTCTTTTTTCCTTCTTCCTTTTTTTTCTTTCCCTTCTTTATTCCATCCCCCCCCTCTCGGCTGACCCCCTCCTGAACCCCTTTCTCCCTTTCGGGTTCCTTTTTTTTTTTTTTTTTCCCTTTCCTACCTGCTAGTATTTTTTCTCTCTTTTTTTCTTTTCTTTTAATTTATCCATATTTTTTTATTTTTTTTATTTTCCCCATCTTTTGCCCCCCCCTCTCCCTTGAATCTTCCTACTTTCCCCCTTCCCCCCTTAACGGGCAGCTTTAATAAACAGCTGATCGAAGGAGTGAATAAGTACGAAATATATACAGCACGTGGCATTAAGATACACGGACACCGCACAACTCTGCCTGCGATGAACGAAGTTTTTCCCAATGCGGGGTGCATTAATAACCACCCCGCCGCGGAAGAAGCTTCACGTGGATGAAACGACCAAAACGAACCTTTTACTTGTTCTTCCGCCCTTGAGAACAAGAAGAAAGTTCTCGCTTCTCATGAGGATGGAACAAGCTTTAAGTCAGTGCGCTGCTTTGACTTTATTCCTCCTCGTTCGCTACCAGACTGGCTGCATGCGTGTTTCACCCACATTATATCATGATATTTCATTTTCTTAACACTCCCTAACGTTACACCGGTATTCCCGTGAACGATATATGACCCTGCCCTAAATATCGGTTATTACACTGATAACTGTTTTGTTTACAATTAGCTATTAATGAATTTCCTAATTTCAGGAGCCGTTTAAGATCTGGCTACGAACAACAGATGGAAACTAGACTTTTGGCTAAATCTGGTGTATTTAGAAGTTTTGTTTTTTTTTATGCTTTTTGATGAGCGTCAAATAAAGAAATAAACTGATAAAAACATCAACCAGTATCGGCTCGATAATATCGAGCATCACTACTAAACATTGCTGTTCATAATGTTTTCTAAAAAGATAGTTCATTAAATGTAAACGTCTTGACAAAGTACTTGTACTTATTTAGACTAAAACGGAGGGAAAAATTGAAGTTTAAAAAAAATAGCGATACACTAAAATATCACAATATTTATGCTACTTTCATACTATTTATGCCAATTATGATACATATGCTGATATCATATTAACATGTAAAAATGCGGTATCCATCTATTTTACTAACAAAATTTTGCAATATTTCATTGTTATTTTACAAAATCTCGCAAGAATTTACAAAAATTTCTCAATATTGTCATATGCTATCATACTGATTTTAACCGTTTTTAAATATCGATTTGATATTGGGATATGAAAATATGGCAATATTTCGGTGTATCGATATTTTTTTCCACCCACCCAAAGTCACAAAACTGCTATTTGCAATGACTGCTTATTTTTTCAGCTTTAATATTGGTATCAATATCAGTTATCGGCCACATGAGTTTTCAAATATGGGATATCGGCCAAAATTCCAATATAGTGCAGATCTTTACTTGTGGCGATATGATTTCCTGGTCGGACAGATGTGGAGGCTGAACTGAAGCGAGTTTGCGGACAGATCTGAACACACTCCTCCTGCGTCAGCTGCTCGTTCTCTGCCGTACGGGAGAAAAGATGTCGTTAACGTACCATGACTGGAATCTGGCTGGTGGATATGGCCAGCTCAGAGGAGACGGGGACCCGGCTGCTCTCCTGGACCCGCTTGCGTTTCCGCCGGTTGATGGAGGCTTCTGTTCCTGCTGAGGACAGCGAGCACATTAGCCGTCAGGCAGCGCTTCACCTCCAGGACAAGCAACCACCTTCCCAGCACTCACCTGTGTTCACAGCCTGGCTGCAGATTTCTGCAAAAGGCCTGCCGGAGAAAACATCAGGCTGTTAGCATTAGCATTAGCATGGTGAGAGCATTCTGGGGTGTCAGCGCTCACTGAAGCTGGCTCTTGATGGTGAATGCTATCCTATCTGCGGCTTGAAGGATCTTCTCCAGGCACACGATGTCGTAGGTGTTCGGGTTTCGGAACGGGATCTCGTCGGGAAGCCCGCTGACCTCGACGGACTCCGGACTGCCACGGATGAGTTTGTAGGGGACGACGACGGAGCGGTCCAAACCCAGAGCTTCACCTGAAGATACAGTCAGCACACAGACGCAGGCACAGTCAGCATCCACATTACAGGTCGTACACGGATGAAAAACACTTCTGTTCACACACACACACACATTTCTGCTCACTAATTGATCGTTGGCAGCTCCTGATTGGACGTTATCATCAACTTAAGCTCTCTGACTGGTGGAAAGTTTGACAGGACGTGTCTTCTTCATCATGTCCAGGTGTAAATAAAGGGGCTCTTAGCAACATAGTAGTGATGGTGATGTTTTTATGATGAAGATGGGATAAATAATGGTGGTATCGTGGATCACTGACCCCGGTTACATGATGTTTTTTAATTCAGAACTAATTATTCCAAATTAAATCATTCAGAATGAAATTATTCTCCTTCGTGTTTACATGGAAAACACGTTTATCTAAATCTGCTTTAGATCCGGGGATTAGGGAGATTTCTGATTGGACAGGAGGCAGACGTGACGTATTTACAGCGTTTACGTCTACCTGGAAGTAAACACGCCGGTTCCTGCTCCTTTTTGTTTAGACCACGACATGAAAACCTCACAATAACACAGATTTTCTCTGTACTGTGATTGTTGTTTTGTAGCAGCAGCTTGATGTTAACATACTTCTTCATTTGGAACGACTCCAATGCTTTGACAAGTGCCATCATAACAGGACAAGGAAAGGAGCTCAGTATGACAGGAATTAACTGAGAGCGGAATAAAATGTTTACATTACAGAGGAACTACTTTATTCAGAATTAAAAGATGAATAAGCCAACCCCTTAGTTCAGAACTAACTTATTCAGGATTATCGTTCTCACTCTGAATTATTGTTTTCCAAAAGCAAAACCAACATTATTGGGAATTAAAACTCTCATGTAAACACGGTAACTGGATTTACCAGATAGTCTCTGAATAAACACCACATTAACCTGCTGGACGGGAGGGAAATGCTGGAAAACCTCTGTAGATCAGCTGAACGATAAACTATCATCAGTTACACACTACCGCTCCTGCCGATATCAGAGCGTTTGGGGGCGCTGGAGAGCTAGTGGAGTTTGAAGGGTTAATACTGAAAAGCTTTTTTCAGTTGTTTTTTCTAAATACTCATTTCTGCACCGTTGGATGTTTTGTACTGAGTTTTATAAATCTGACAGTTCCCGGGTTTGGACTCTGGGGGGTCAGATTGCATCTTGTAAATTAGCAGATCTTTACTGAACGCTCCCACTCGGTTCCATCGTCTTTCTCCATCTCCGTGACCATTTTCAGGCAAACCAAATCAAATCTGAGCAGGACTCCCCCAGCATGCACCACATAACGAACCCTCGCATCCTCTAATAATCCACCGGGTCTCCTCAGACACACGAGCACAAACAGAACCGATGACAGAACCAGCCCCGGCAGAGACCGGACCAGGACCGCGAACCACAGCTTGCTTTACCGTATTTCTTGTTGAACAGCTCCTTGACTTGCTCTCGGAGGACCACCCTCTCCCCCATGCGGTTGATGTCGTCTTCATCTGTCGGGAGACCAGAGGCAGTCGCATGACCAATACCAGAGCCGGTCCAAACACTGACCTGATAAAAACGTCTTCTCACCACTGATGGAGAATGCCTTCTTCAGTAACGTGACTCGTCGAGGTGCTGGAAGATTAACCCAGAAAAAATCACTTATCTGTGTTTTCATGTCATTATTAGACGCGTATGTCACGCGGTCATACAGAAAACAGACTTTCTGTTCATACCTGGTTTGGGAATAAGTCCTTGAAATGGTCTGAAAAAAAAAACAGAAGAGACATGAAATAAGCTGGAGGACTAACATGAAAACAGCTCAAAGCTGTGAACATGTTCCGGTAAATGTTTAACTCATTGACTGCCAGACGTTTTCAGAGCAGAGCTCCACATTGCCAAGATTTCTAAGCATCTTCACTGATTTTTGGAGAGCCACAGAATATTGTGTACTATGCCCATGCAAACACAGAATCTACAGTGGGTACGGAAAGTATTCAGACCCCTTTAAACTTTTTACTCTTTGTTTCATTGCAGCCCTTTGCTAAAATAACAGAAAAAAAACTAAATTATCACACGGTCATAAGTATTCAGACTCTTTGCAGTGACTCAAATTTAACTCATATGCTGTCCATTTCTTCTGATCCTCCTTGAGATGGTTCTACTCCTTCATTGGAGTCCAGCTGTGTTTAATTAAACTGATTGGACCTGATTAGGAAAGGCACACACCTGTCTATATAAGAGCTTCCAGCTCACAGTGCATGTCAGAGCAAATGAGGATCATGAGGTGGAAGGAACTGTCCAAGGAGCTCAGAGACAGAATTGTGGCGAGACACAGATCTGGACAAGGTTACAAAAGAGTTTCTGCAGCACTAAAGGTTCCTAAGAGCACGGTGGCCTCCATAGTCCTTACATGGAAGAAGTTTGGGACGACCAGAACTCTTCCTAGACCCGGCCGTCCAGCCAAACTGAGCAATGGTGGGAGAAGAGCCTTGGTGAGAGAGTAAAGAAGAAGCCAAAGATCACTGTGGCTGAGCTCCAGAGATGCAGTAGGGAGATGGAGAAAGTTCCACAAAGTCAGTATCACTGCAGCCTCCACCAGTCGGGGCTTTATGGCAGAGAGGCCCGATGGAAGCCTCTCCTCAGTGCAGACATGTGAAAGCCCGCATAGAGTTTGCCAAAAACACATGAAGGACTCCCAGACTGAGAGAAATAAGATTCTCTGGTCTGATGAGACCAAGATTGAACTTTTGGAGTTCATTCTAAGTGGTATGTGTGGAGAAAACCAGGCACTGCTCATCACCTGCCCAATACCATCCCAACAGTGAAGCACGGTGGTGGCAGCATCATGCTATGGGGGTGTTTTTCAGCTGCAGGGAAAAACACAGTATTTCACGAAATACCGGGAGATTTCATCATTCTGTCATGAGATTTCCTAACACAACAATATCGTGCGAGATTTCATTTCATTCCAGTGTATATTTTTTCCCACCCTTATTAAATAATCAGGTGACCCCTTTGTCGAGGTGCAGCTGGGTCATCATGAAAAAAATAAATCATATCTTATGATGTAAATATCATATTGCAATATCATACGAGTATATCGCACAGCCCACTGTCCAGCAGGAATCAGCTGTTGGACACCTGGATGTCACACCTGGTGATGGTGAAGTTGATTTTGTCAGCGACTGCCAGGATCCTCTCCAGGTTCTGGGAGCCGAAGGTGCAGGGTTTCCTGAAGGGGATGCCGGGGGGCAGGCCCTCGATGATGACCGAGTCCGGGTTGTTTTTGATCCTCTTGTAAGGCACTTGGACGGGGTACTTGATGCCCAATGCCTCCCCGTACTTCCTGTTGAACAGATCCTGGACCTGCTCTCGCAGCGTGTTGGCCAGGTCGATCCTGGACAGTTTGGACTCCATGCTCTCTGGAGACAGCACACAGAGGACACTTTGATGTCTCATATTCGTACAGATGACTTTGATGCTGCCCTGACTTTCACACCGTTTAGCTTCAGAAGTCGGGCTGATAAACGCCAATACGCAGAGGACGGCTCCAAATCCGAGCCTCCGAGCACCAGAAGATGAAACATGAACGTACCTGAGAATCCTGGTCTCTTGGATAACGCTGCGATGTCCTCTGTTAGTGGCATTAAGTCCTTCGGGTCCAGATCTGTGGGAAAACATGTCAATAGAAAACTTTAGTTTTTGCCTCTCTGAAGATTTACTGAAGACAACAAACGCTTAGTGGCTTCTCGCTCCAGCAGAAAGGCTCTATGGCAGATTAAAAGGAGAGAGAGCTGCAGGAGAACGCTGCAACCACATTCTTTTTTCTTTAGAAAAGCTGTTTTAAAAATAGAGGATGAACTGAATCTGACCCTCACACTTTCAAGCATGCAAACACTTAAAGCTGTGCTGTGAGCTCCCACATAGAAGAGGATATATGAGGGATGGGTTTAGGTGTTCAGATAAAACACCTAAAGGTTTAGGTGTTTTATCTATCTACAGTATATACTGTACATACATATACATATACCTTCCCTCTGTTAGAGCAATGAATATGGGTCGCGGCTGGGTCTTCTAACATGACAATGACCGGAAGCACACAGCCAGGATAACCAAGGAGTGGCTCCGTAAGTAGCATATCGAGGTTCTGGAGTGGTCTCGCCAGTCTCCAGAACTAAAGCCTATAGAAAATCTTTGGAGGAAGCTCAAACTCTGTGTTTCTCAGCGACAGCCCAGAGTCCTGGTTGATCTGGAGAAGATCTGTGTGGAGGAATGGGCCAAAATCCCTGCTGCAGTGTGCGCAAACCCGCTGAGAAACTACAGCAAACCTCTGTAAATGCAAACAAAGGCTTCTGTACCAAATATTCACATTGATTTTCACAGGTGTTTAAATACGTATTTGTAGCAGTAACACACCAATAAATTATTAAAAAAGCATTCATTGTGATTTCTGTTTTTTGTTGTTGTTGTTTTTTTTTTAGATTATGAAGACACCAACAGTGGGGATGCATCTAAGATGAAAATTTCAGACCCTTCCATGATTTCTAAGTGGGAGAACTTGCAAAGTTGCAGTGTGTTCAAATACTAATTTTCCTCACTATATATACAGTATATATATGTATATACATGTATATACATTCACCAGCCACTTTATTAGGTACACCTTGCTAGTACCAGGTTGGACCCCTTTTGCCTTCAGAACCTTGTTACATAGATTCAACAAAGTACTGGGAACATTCCTCAGAGATTTTGCTCCATATTGACATGACATCATCACGCAGTTGCAGCAGATTTGTCGGTTGCACATCCATGATGAGAACCTCCTGTTCCACCACATCCCAAAGCTGCTCTGTTGGATTGACATCTGGTGACTGTGGAGGCCATTTGAGTACAATGAACTCCTTGTCATGTTCAAAAAACCAGTCTGAGATGATTCCTGCTTTATGACGTGGCGCGTTCTCCTGCTGGAAGCAGCATCAGAGGATGCTACACTGTGGTCATAAAGGGATGGACATGGTCAGCAACAATACTCAGGTAGGCTGTGGTGGTTAAACCGCCATGTTGGTACTAAGGGGCCCAAAGTGGGCCAAGAAAATCTCTCCCACACCATCACACCACCACCACCAACCTGAACCATTGATACAAGGCAGGATGGATCCATGCTTTCATGTTGTTGACACCAAATTCTGAACCCACCATCCAAATCTGGTAGCAGAAATGGAGACTCATCAGACAAGGCAACATTTCTCCATCTTCTATTGTCCAATGTTGGTGAGTCTGTGTGAATTGTAGCCTCAGTTTCCTGTTCTTAGCTTCCATCCTGTCACCCGGTGTGGTCTTCTGCTGCTGTAGCCCATCTGCTTCCAGGTTGGATGTGTTGTGCATTCAGAGATGCTCTTCTGCATACTTTGGTTGTAACAAGTGCTTATTTGAGTTACTGTTGCCTTTCTATCAGCTGGAACCAGTCTGGCCATTCTCCTCTGACCTCTGACATCAACAAGGCATTTGTGCCCACAGAACTGCTGCTCACTGGATATTTTCTCTCTTTGGGACCATTCTCTGTAAACTCTAGAGATGGTTGTGCAGGAAAATCCCAGTAGATCAGCAGTTTCTGAAATACTCAGACCAACAACCATGCCACGTTCAAAGTCACTTAAATCACCTTTCTTCCCCATTCTGATGCTGGTTTGAACTGCAGCAGATCATCTTGACCATGTCTATGTAGATGCTGCCATGTGATTGGCTGATTAGAAATTTGCGTTCACAAGCAGTTGGACAGGTGTACCTAATAAAGTGGCCGGTGTGTGTGTATATATAAACAGATCTACAGTATATAAAGCTGTGTGAAAAAGTTTTTGCCCCCTTCCTAATTTCTTACTTTTTTGCATGTTTGTCACACTTAAATGTTTCATCATCAAACAAATTTAAATGTGAGACAAAGATAACACAAGTAAACAGAAAATGCAGTTTTGAAATGTAGGTTTTTATTTTTAAGGGGGGAAAAAATCCAAACTTAAGTGGCCTTGCGTGAAAAAGTGATTGCCCCTAAACCTAATAACTGGTTGTTCCACCTTAGCAGCAACAACTGCAATCAAGCGTTTGTGATAACTGGCAGTGAGTCTTCTACAGCGCTGTGGAGGAATTTTGTTCCACTCATCTTTGCAGAATTGTTGTAATTCAGCCACATTGGAGGCTTTTCCAGCATGAACCGCCTTTTTAAGGTCATGCCACAGCATCTCAATGGGATTCAGGTGGGGGCTTTGACTAGGCCACTCCAAAGTCTTCATGTTGTTGTTCTTAAGTCATTCAGAGGTGGACTTGCTGGTGTGTTCTGGATCATTGTTCTGCTGCAGAACCCAAGTGTGCTTCAGCTTGAGGTCACCAACAGATGGCCGGACATTCTCCTTCAGGATTTTTGGTAGAAGCAGAATTCATGGTTCCATTTACCACAGCAAGTCTTCCAGGTCCTGAAGCAGCAAAACAGCCCCAGACCATCACACTAAAACCACCATATTTTACTGTTGGTATGATGTTCCTTTTCTGAAACGCCGTGTTACTGCAAGGTTTAGGTCCCATTACATTACGCCAGATGTAATGGGACCTAAACCATCTCAGAGCACATAAAGCTCTCTTCTTTCTATAAAAACAAGCTGCATTTGGTAACAAGAGCTGAAATGTCTGAATTCAGGCTCTGTCCAAAAGCCTACTGTAAATCCCAGAGATGCTCAGTGTTCACTGATGTTCCTGTGGTGTATCAAAACCCTGAAAAGCACTTCATGTTTAATAAGTGAACATCTAAACTCTGTAAGGTGCAGCAACAGAGACGTCAGTCATCTCGATGACATCAGTTAAGTTTCAGGACGTTTAAAGGGTGACCGTGCCAGAGGGACGGGGCAACGCAGACACACCTTGTGGAGTTTATTGGATTTTCATTGACTAACTCTCTCCCTTAAGGGGCTGAGCAACCAGGTCACATTGCTCAGAAGAGCTGACTTTAAGTTTTAAATCAGAAAGCTCACGTGTTCAGGTGTGTTACCTACTTTATGTCAATCTCACTGTTCTGGTGACACGGACACAGAAAACATCCAAAACCAAAGAATAAGGGAATTACCTGCATCACAGATGGGGATGGAAGGCATCTCTTGTTTTACGTGTTCCGTTAGAAGCTCGGGCCTGAAGACAAACATCAGTATTTATGAATCCTGAATGAACTCTGACGGTGAAATGAGCTCTGATGCAGGAATGATGATAAGAAGTGTGATTTCCGATTTCACCTTTTAATGACAAACTTGATCTGGCTGCCAACAGCAACGATCTTTCGAAGTTTGGCTGCTCCGAAGCAGTTTGGCCTCCGCAGGGACATTCCTTCAGGCAGCCCGGTGACGTACAGATCCTCTGGGTACATCTGGAACTTGGAGTACGGCACCTTGACAGGTTCAGGAAGGCCCAGAGCTTCAGCTGGAGGAAAAATCATTAAAGGGTCAGTTTAAGTTCAGAACATGCGTCTTATTAACCCTAAAAAGCCATTTCTATTTCCACTTCGACCTTTTCTTTGTTGGCTTGTTTTGTATGTAAAAATACAAGTAGATGCTCAACTCTTTAATCCCAGTCAGCATCCAGACATCACATTCCACTTCAGCCTCAGTTGTCAGATTATGAGGCTAACATGATAAAAAATGAATGTATCAATAGATATGGCAGCATAAAGACCAACCAGAACCAGAACCAGAATTTATTACTACCAGAAGAACTTTGTAGAAATACCACCAGATCAACAGCGAAGCCTTTTCTCATCTGCATATCATCTCTCCAGTCTCGGCTTTCCGGCATTGAAACAAACATACATCTGGTAACTTCCTATTTCCGTGTTTCCATTTTTCCTCATTTCCCGTTATTTCTGCTATTATTGACCCACTATCCTCACAAACCAACGCCAAATCAGCTGCATCAGAAAGTAGGACTGCTCGATTATGGAAAAAAATCATTATCGCGATTATTTTGGTCAATATTGAAATCACGATTTTTCAAACAATTATTTTCTAGTTGTCTGCTGCATTTATTTTGTATTTCGCTTTGTCAAAAGTGACTTTGTTATTGATAATTTATTCAAAATGTTGAAATTGAAAATAAATACAGGCTAAAAATATGTATTTTTTATTATGTTCATTCAGGATTCATAAATACTGATGTTTGTCTTCAGGCCCGAGCTTCTAACGGAACACGTAAAACAAGAGATGCCCCTGAAATTTTCAATCACTTTCCAGGTTTTCCATGTTTTCCAGGATGCGTGGGAACCCTGTTACCCCGGCTTTACACCTGGTCCATTGGCGCAGCGCAGCGGCGCGCCATGCACACCGGGTTGTTCCATGTAGTCAATGGTTTAAAATATATCGAACACGCGTGAGGGTCTGTCGTTGCTCGGCATGTCGCGCCGCTGCGCTAAAGATACACGCCAGATCTATTTTTGATGGAGCATGCACCGACACCGCGTCAATTTCAGTAGTTCAGATCGCACCAGGCAGGAAGTCAGACGCGGGATTCAGTGTAAAACATCTGGTAACTTCCTACACAAAAGCCACTGTGCAGATTTTACTCTGCTGAACTATCTGAACATGACAACATCTCTGTGTCCACAAGGTTTCTGTGACATAAGACACCACTCACGCCGTGGAGGTCGCAGCAAAGCCGTTGCGCTGCGTTCACGGACCAGGTGTAAAGCCGGGGTTATATTCAATAACACAGAAACCACTCACATCTGGGATCATGACAACAATTCAGACGACACACAACTCACACAATCATACAAACTGTGTTGGAAAAAGTGAAGAGAAAAATCTTTGTGGTTATTTAGGGTAGATTCCAGAATTTACAAGGTGGACTTGAATGCACCAGAAGATCCTTTGATCAGTCTGTGGCTGGAAAATGAGGATGAGACGACGGTGAGATGAGACGGTTCAGTAAAAGAGAGGAAGGTGCAGGTGTGAGAGTGACCACAAGAAATCGATTTGTGGTTGTCTTTCTGCCATCACAGATGAATGGATGTGTGGGAAACCTGACTGTGGAGGATAGATGCTATAGTATCCAACCCAAACTCTAACAAATAGTCTTCTCTCTCAACTTATCAGAGCTCCATAATATATGAAAAAATTATAGGAACATATACGAAAAATAGGCCTACATGTCTGAAACACATTGAACTGAAATACGACAGTCAAAGGGGGTGTTGCTGAGGGGAAGTTCTGCTTTCTACAACTGTATCTCATCAACACATTCATGTTTTATTCATAACAGAACATAAACAACATATCAGATGTTGAAACTGAGACATTTAATCATCTCATGGACAAGATGAGCTGATTGTGAATCTGATGCAGCAGCACGTCTGTAAAAAGCTGGAACAGAAGCTACAAGAGGTGCAAAAGTAACTGGTACTCATCAGAAACAACTGGAGGAGCATTTGACGATTATTTAGACAACAGGCAGCATGTCAGTAACATGAACGGGTATAAAAGGAGCATTTCAGAGATGGACAGAAGTTCACCAATCTGAGACAAACTGGGTCTAAAAGTTGTGAAACAAGTTCAGAAAAATGTTCCTCAACATAAAACTGAAATCTTTGACAATCCTCCATCTACAGTGTAGAATATCCTCAAAAGATCCAGAGAATAAGAAGGAATCTCTGTGTGCAGGGGCCAAGGCTGGATGCTGGTGATCTTCTGCATTAAAAGCAGATGATTCTCTACTGGAAACCATTGATGGACTCAGGAAGACTTCCAGAAATCTCTGTCTGAGAACACAGTTCACCCTTAAATCCACATATGCAGGTTAAAGCTCCGTCATGCAGGGAAGAAGCCATGTGTGAGCAGGATTCAGAAACAGCACCATCCGTCTTCTCTGGACCAAAACTCATTAAAATGCTCTGAGACACACAGACAACATTTGGAGCAACATGAACGCAAAAATGCAGAAATGAAGGTGCTGGGGTCTCATTTATAAACGTTGCGTACACACAAAACAGGGCCTGAGACTGGAGTAACGCCAGTTTCCACGCAAAAGCTGTGATTTCTAAAAAGCAAAC
The DNA here is from genome assembly GCA_023101725.1 of Atherinomorus stipes. Classification (NCBI taxonomy): domain Eukaryota; kingdom Metazoa; phylum Chordata; class Actinopteri; order Atheriniformes; family Atherinidae; genus Atherinomorus; species Atherinomorus stipes. The sequence continues at coordinate 338,080 of JALJCO010009553.1, read as the reverse complement.
TTGACAGGAAAATGTGCGTCTTTCACGTTAACTCTGACCCATGCTACGCTGGTTTTGGAGACTGGGGAAACTGGCGACACAGATGGTGAGGTGGGGAACTGAAACCACACTGACTGCTCTGGTGGCAGCGCGGGGTTCTGGCTATCCAGCTCTGAACATCATCCTTTGGCAGACTGGTTAGCATGCATGACTTTGAATCAGGAGACTGGGGACAGATCCCATCCAGCTTCTTCTTATGTCCTGTAACATTCCAACGTTTAACTCCCCCTTCAAATCAAATTATTACTGACTTTATAGGATTCAAACCAGCAGCTTTATTTATGTGAGCTGAAACTGTAAGAACCTTTGAAATAAATAAAAAGGTCCGTAAGCAAACATGTTAAATCAAATCTAATCACATTAATACCATGTGGACAGATATCGTGCGTAATGCTGCGCGTGGATGCATCGGTGCCGCTGGAGGACCTACAGATGGGAGAATTAGAAGGGAACGTGTTTTCAGGGATTCACCAGGATTCCCTGGCCCAGTGATGATGGTGATGGTGATGATGATGATGATGATGATGATGATGACTGGCAGATTTCCTTTTGCAGCGTTTTTGTCTATGAACTGGACCCAGATAGAGCAAGCACTGAAACCGAGCCCACCCCGACGCATCAGCAGTTGCTGACCACAGTGCGCTCCGTCGTGCAGCCGTCGGCCACACCAGCGGGGACGGGACGGACGGGACGGGGGGGTGTGACTTTATGTTAGCTGTTAAAGGCTACAGCAGGAAAAAAAGGTGTTCTGCACAGTCGCACTGACACGGCGTTTCCTCCACAGCGACCTCTGGAACAGACCTCTGTTACATCATCACCCACAACAACCTGCTGCCATCGGCAGACTTTAGTTTATCAGTGATTCCACTGTGAATGAAATGTTTCTGTGAGGCTCCATCTCACCAACAAGCACCTTCACTTCAGTCTCCACAAACTGTCTGAACAGATTCAAGCTAACGTGTTAAATTATTAAACTGTTAAATGTCCCAACATCAATATTTAAACAGACTTAAATCTAAAACATTGTATGCTGGTTAAGGCTGTGTTTAAGTGGAGGATCAATCGGCCCGTAACTTCTGTTCTCCTGTGAATGAGGCTCCGCCTCCACCAGTAACTCACCGTACTTAACGCTGAAGAGGCTCTCCACTTGTCTCCGAAGCTGAAGGATCATTTCACCAATGTCCTCCACCAGACTCCCAGCTGAACGGGTCAAACAGATGAAAGCCGAGGCGTGAGTGACTGCACCTGTGAACTTCTCCAGACACTAACTCTGGATTTTGATAAATTCCAGGTGCTCCACGCTGACCTGGCAATGACAAACTGACCGTGTCATTCCCAGGTGAGAGTCCAGCGCGGAGCATTCATCACTGCACGACATAACAAATGGATGTGGGACAGCAGAGTGGCAACAGAGCAAAAGGGGACTTAACACCAATAGGAAATATTTCTTCAGGCGAGTACGCAGCTCTCACTGCTGTTTTCTTTCTCTGTTACGCATCATTCTAGCTCAACAGCAAGGTTAAACTCTATAACAGTGGTCCAACCTCACCTTCAGAGGGTCTTCTGATGCACTGGGACGCCGGACTGGGACACAAAACTTCAGCTGCAAGATGCAAGAAACAGATGAGAAGGTGTTGGACCACGAAGTAGCTGCAGTACAAACGTGGCTGCTACATCTGTGAAGCCCATCTAACGTGTGTGCACGGAGTAACCGTGCAGTACGAGACAAATAAAGCACAATTTCACAATATTCTAATTTTTTGGGTTTTACAAGAGTATTTAAATGAATTGTTCTGTATTAATGTAGCAGTCTTGACCACCTTCACCGACAAAAGTGGAAACGTCAGAAAAAGCTGATTTATTGTCTGTGTTCACTGTGAAATGTGTCCACGAGAAGACAGAGCAACTAATCTTTATATTTGCAGTGAGTACTGGATCGGAGCATTTTCTGTCCTACAGACACCATCAGCTCATTGTTTTGTGTTGCATATAAATGACATGAATGGACATTCGACGCTTTCCATTCTTGTTCATTATCTTAGCAAAATGCTACATAGTACATAAAATGAAATTTCTGAAGAAACTGCCCTCCTCTTTTGTCTTTAAAAAATCTGATATGAATGCTTATCTTACTCTACTTTCTGAAATTAAATCTAATAACCAAAAGCCTGCTAAAACTATAAATCTGTGCAAAATGTATCAATATATCAATGAATAAATCCCCTTGTGTATTATTACTTTTTGTATGTACTAGGGATGCACGATGACCTTTTTTAAAAACCGATTTACAAAACAAAAAAAAAAAACCCTATACCAATAACCGATAAATTTAACTCAAAAAGGCCGATACTGATAACTGATAACCTGTTATCAGTTACAACCAGTTATAACTACATACCTAATCATGACATCAATACTGTTAACAAAGCCAAAAAGACTTTTTACTCTTTAAATGAAGAAATATTTGTTTTCCAGTGAAAAACTATCAGCTGAAAAACTATCAGCAACCTTCTCTAACATTTTCTAATAGATATCAAAATCATTTGATATCTCAAATGCACATCAACCTAAATAAAGTGCATTGTTTTCTGACAGAAAAATATCTGAGCTGATACAGATACATGCATCAGGATTACAAACTGAAAAAGTGAAATCGAGAAGTTAAACCATAGAAAATGATGTTCTGACAAGTTAAATTCAAACATTTACTGTACGTTGACACAATCTGAAAAAGTGTTAACAACAATAATGACTGACAGGTCAGACTTGTCAATGCGGAGAACTGCCCAGCTGACAAAAATAATATATATGTTATCGAGACAAGTCGTCATGATATCAAACTTAGAGTGATGTCATAATTTCCTGTTATTGGCCCGATGATTGTCGTGCAGCCCCACTATGTACTGTTCAATTGTTTTTTTGTTTTCTTTTACATGTTTTTACACTTCTATAATTGGATCAGTGCATCCAGCATCCAAAAAGACATTTCTAAAAGGTTTTCACAACTTGGATGGAAAGCCTATTTTTTAAACTGGAACAATGTTTTAAAAACACGCATGTTTGTTAAATTATATTTCAAAGTGTTCAAATCCATTTTTTTTTACTGTATTTCTATCTTCTGTGTATAAAATATTTCAGGTGGTGCAACCAATTATTTACAATATATACGTATATATGTATTTTCTTTTGATTTATTGTATGTCAAATCTTTGGCGAGTATCTACTTGGACTCTTACATTAGGTTTAGTTTTTGCTACCATGTTAATACATATATGTTTAAACGAAATTAAAGAGTTTTATGATAAAATAACATATTCATATTTTTACATCGGTTGCACCACCTGATATTGAAAGTGTGCCAGTCTACCTATGAGTTGGAGAAAAGCTAAATTTATCCATATCTTATGGACAATAACAAACCTTTTACCTCAGCAGTAAAGTCTACTTGGATCCTCCGGCTGCAGCAGCATCATGTTTGCTGTTATTACCTCTTTATTATACAATAAAAGTTGTATTTCTATGGTTGCACCATTCTGACATTGTAGGACACACAAATTGTTGGATAAAAGTTTTTAAATGATCTCAAAAGCTGTAAACTATTACTCTTTATAAAGGTTGGCTTATTTGAAAGATTTTAAACATAAAATTATGCCAAGAGGCTTTATTATTAATGTATTATCATTAAAACACCATATTAAAAAGTTATCTTAGTGTGTTTATTTGCACCACCTGACATTTTAGGGGTTTGTGATGTCAAAACACAAAATATATATAATATTGGAATCAGCTGAAAATGTATGAAACTAGAAAATTTTTATAATAAAATGATGCATGTAATGGATTTATCAGATTATTTAAAAAAAAAGCAAAGATACACTTGGACACAAAAATATGCACGTCATGTCAATGACCCATCTGCTTTTGATCCTATTAACCTTTTGTCACATGTAATGATATGTACATGTAGTACTGGTCTGAAAACATTCAACAGATAACAAACATTTGATGCCTTGCTACAGAGACCCTTCCCACATGAGAGGGTCTGAACACACCCCACCTCCATTACTACATCATCCATAAACTGACACTACGAACTGTGTGTCTTTGTCCGTGTGAAAGCCACATAAAAACCCTTTAGCAGACCCCTGCTCATCTGGAGGTGCATCATTAATTAGCTTGCTGTGTAGCTGGCTTAAGCCCTGCATTGTTAGAGCAGAGCTTTTCACAGAAAGCCTCATCAGCTGAGTGCCCCCGGTTCTTTACTCAGCCCAGTAATCAGGCTGGTGTTGACATAAAAGGTGAGGGGAGAGGATGGATGAAGGACAAACGCTGGTGCTGACGCTTTACAGCCAGGAGCAGGAGTTCATGCAGGGGAGAGCTGAAAACCTCGATCCGTGCAGCTATGGATGATGAGGTATAAACCGGATCACATCTGATAACAGCGTTAATCTGGAATGGTCTTTGGGACCTGACCTGATCTTGAGCGCGCATTCCTGACTTTCTGTTGTGGTCCGTGTGCACACAGATTCTCCAGATTCTCCGTTTTTTGATGATAGAACGCTCTGTAGAAAATAAAATCTGCAGACGTTCATGCTGATGAACAGTATTCAGACATCTCTCTACGACTTGTGGACACTGAGAGACTCGGCCTCTGTCAGGTGCTTACGGACCTGTTCGCGTTTAAACCATAACACCTTCCTCCAGCTTCAAGCATCACTTACTTTTGTTGCTGGTTTCAGTATTTAAAATACGTTGCTGTCATCGAATAATCTGACCTTCAACATCTAACATCTCTCACATGGTTCAGTATTAATGAAACGATTGTTTCAAGGTTCAATTATATTTACAGTTGTCCTCAAACTTATTCACACCCTCCAATTTGAAAAAAAAAGGCTAAATTCACAATAGTAATTCAAATAACTGGAAACTAAAAAAACTAATTATAAATAAAAATTTCCAAAATTATAATTTAGTGAAATAAAATATTACTTTTGAATTGTGGTCGGAAATAATGTTAAAAAAACAAAACTGTCCCATACACATTGGAGCACCTTCCCCATGAACAGTGGACCAACATACCTGCCAACAGGTGCAGACGCCTGATTGGTCGTTACAGAAAACACCTGATTGCAGTGATTAAGTGCTGCTTAACATATCAATTGATTATGGGTGGAAATTAGGGATGTCCCGATCCAATCACATGATCTGAAATCAGGCCCAATCACGTTGTTTCAGACTCGATCGGAATCGGCCATAACATCCCGATGAGGTTTCGGATAAATGTTTGCTTTACACTGACGTCAGCAGCAGGCGGCCACGGCCGACGTTGCCCCTCTTTTTGCCGGGGATGCGCCCTGACGGCAGCATCTCTTTTTCCTCTGCGTGATTCTCCTGTCAGTTACGGTTTTATGACCAGCGGTTGGTTTGGTTCTGCCTCATATGAACCACCAGAGTCCTGCAGCAGCTCAGTGCTGTATGACGCAGCATCACCGGGCAGGACAGGGTTAAATGTAACGCAGCAGCAGCTCAGTGCTGTATGACGCAGCATCACCGGGCAGGACAGGGTTAAATGTAACGCAGCAGCAGCTCAGTGCTGTATGACGCAGCATCACCGGGCAGGACAGGGTTAAATGTAACGCAGCAGCAGCTCAGTGCTGTATGACGCAGCATCACCGGGCAGGACAGGGTTAAATGTAACGCAGCAGCAGCTGTTCATCCAGACGGTAAAGTGAAGGCGGCTGCAGCGCTGAACTGAGCCGAGTTCAGAAAGTTTCATCCGTTAGTCAAAGCATACGACAATAAATTCATCAGAATATGTAACACACTGTTCATATTTGGTGAAGCAACGTGACGATGTGCTGGTTTAACGTTACTGGTGCAGCGCGTGCACCAGTTTGACAAAGCTGCTGCTTATTACAAGCAAAAAATCTTTTTTTTTTCTTATTTTAAGAGTGGCCATTATCAGAGGAATCACACTGGAATTACTTTTTTTCAAGTTATATATATATATATATATATATATATATATATATATATATATATATATATATATATATATATATATATATATATATATAAAGCTTCACAAACCAATATTTCACTGGAAATATTGGATTTACTAGCTGCACATTTCTACTTAAACAAGCTGCTAGTTTGTAAATGAGGTTGTGTATAAGACATTAATGATCACGTCTTTCGTCTTTAATTGTGAGATAACGTTTCCAGTCTTTTTAAAATTTTGCCTTTTTATTTTGTTCATTTTGGTATATTTATTAACTATCATTTATGTTTTTATTTTTTGTATTTTCAATTCATTCTGATTAATTAAAAAAATATTTGACTGTTTTATCTTCTTAAATTTTGATTTATTTACTAACATTTATGTATCTATTTTGTATCATATAATCATTTATTTATATTAATCTATTGTCATTTATTTATTTAGTATTCATTTATCTTTGATTTTATAAGTCTTTTTCCTCTCATTTGTCTTCACTCTTACTGTATCTATCTTTGTACTCAGACAGAGGGATTGTAACACTGTCCTGTCTGAGCTGTGACAGCTGATGTTCCCACATAGTTTACCTAAAAAGTTCGTAAAAAGTGGAGCGGCATGGACTTCATATAAATAAACGCCTGTTCCAGTCGAACTGGACGTCGTTGCATATTTCACGCAAGAACTCATGGGGGCTGGAATAAGGTGGATAAATCACTAGAACAACCTCAGATCAATCATCTAAAAACCAGTTGCCTCATGTACAAAGAGTTGCATGGATTTCCTACTGAAACCCGGCGTACGATCAAATCCTGAAAACATCACACGCACAAAAGTTTCCGGGTGTATGAATCTGTGCGCACGCATGGATCCAAGTACTTTTCCTTTGTACATCACAACCAACGAGGAATTGAGCCACATGTTGGAGTACCTGACGCCTCCGTGTCCACACCCCCAACATACATACTCAAATGACATTTAAATGCACGGTGCCGTGGTGGTTAGCACCGCAGCCACACAATAAGAAGGTCGCTAGTTTGATTCCCGGCTGGGGAGGGGGTTCGAACAATTCCAACTGTGGCCTTCCTGTGTGGAGTTTGCATGTTCTCCCGTGTATGCGTGGGTTCTCCCCGGGTTCTCCGGCTTCCTCCCACCATCCAAAGACATGTTAGGTTAATTCATCATTCTAACAGGCCGACAGTGAAATCACAATTTAAAAAAATAAAACAAACAAAATAAGATTAAAAAATGAAAATAAAGGTATGATCACTCCAGCTTCACAAACAATTAAAGCTAACTACAGTGAAAATGCCTCGTACAAGAAATGCCTGAAATATTGAATCAGCACCATCAGACATCACAGATTTGGGTTAGAAAAACTAAATCTATGTCCCAGAGGTTTGCTGTGTCATTCCTGAGAACAGCTGGGGGGGTTCAACCATGTATATGAAAGAGGATCACCAGAAACCCGCTGTGACTTAACGTATAACCTACAATAAAGCCGGCGTGTCTGCAAAAACTACAATGCACTGTGGTGTGACACAAAGTTATAGTTAACGAAAAACAAAAATTGAAAAAACATTTTTGTTAACTGAAATTAAAATAAAAATGACAGTTTTTAAAAAATGATAACTAACTGAAACTGTTTTGTGTCTTTACAAAACTAACTAAAATTATAGCAAAAACCTCTTTAGTTTAAATCTTTGTATATTTATTTAATACATCAGCGTTTTGGGTTGATATGAAATCTATTTCTATTTAATCTATTTACTTTGTTCTACTGGTGTTACTCTGAGTGACTTTCTGATTATTTTGAATGTCAAACCACACAAATTAGTTTAATTTATGAAAAACCAAAAAACTAAAACTAATAAAAGTTTAACTAAAACTAAGCATTTAAAAAAAAAAATAAAACTAGCAAACCTGATCAACACACGAACTAAAACTAACTGAATTGAAAAACAAAAAGTCAAACGAAATGAAAACTACAACTAAATAAAAATCCAAATCTATTATAACCTTGGTGACGTCACATTCCCAAGCTCGATACAAATTCAGGCATTAAGGGGTTAATGGGTGCAGCGGGGAGAAGGTGAAACAAACAGAACTGTCTTTTGTTTGACATAAAACATTTAAAACTAGACGGTGCTGTTACTGCATAACACAAATGTGAATGCATGAGTGTTAAAAAAATTAAAATGCAGAGCTTAAGGTTTGCAGAATGCTTCCAGGTGAGCAAGACGATTTTGTTTGGCAACTTCATTCTTAGTTGGAGTGTGAGAGGTTTTGCTGAGTTTGAGGGTTGTTGCTGGATTTTAATGCCTGACCCACTGACTGCATGTTTCCATCGTTGGCAGAAGTAGACTTACACCACCAGATCACACAGGTAGAGTGAACCACAGCTTTTTATGGATTGTGAGGTGAGAGGGACTGAGTCCTATGAAGGAGGCTGACGGACTGGCTCCTGTGTCACGGTTCACCTTGTTGAACCAATGCCCCTCCCATTTTTCCAGATTTGTCCACTTACTGAGCTGAATTTTAGCAGCATCTAATCAAATTGCTAGATTTTAAGTTTACAAATTAAATATCTCAAAATCTGTAAAGGTTTGAGATTCCACGAGATATTGCCATAATCTCCAGAATGTGCTGAACATTTTGATGTACGAAGAGTTTCAGTGCTGCAAAGGGTGTAGGAGTAGATGGCCATCAAATTGGACAGAATAAGATATCATATTAATACGGATAAACAGAATCACAATATTGTGAATGCGGATGCATTCACGGAAATAAAGATTTAAAATAAACGGCAGCTGAAAATAAATACGATTAACTGTGAGTATGAAACCCTCCATATGATCATGTGTTAGTAAACCAGTAAATCTCTGCACAGGATAGTTGCCTTCAGTATAAAATGTCTGCACCTGAATTCTTCACTACAGACTAGTAAGCTAGAAGTAAGAATGTGACTGGCTGCACTTACCTTCATTTTCTCTCCTTTAGGGGTCATTCGTGAAAGAAAAGAAAACTTAAACAAAGCACAATCAAATGAACAAAATAAAATAAAGCTAAAATGCTAAAGCCAAGATCACCTTGAGTAGACTCAGGAATCTGCAGAACAGCCTCATATGTATCTGAACTCCATTTACGCAGAAGCATCATGGCTGCTGATTTGGTTCAGATAGTGGGAGATTAGAGGATCTTGACATGGTCCCGGTGTAAAACACGGTGGACTCTACTGTGTCTGCAGCATTTAAAACATAATATAAGCGGGGGGGAAAGTATTGAACATTTTTCTCAGAAAATGTATTTCTAGTGGAGCTATTGACATGAAATTTTCACCAGATGTCGGCAACAACCCAAATAATGCACGTACAAAGAAATCCTAACATTTATGTCCATAAATGAAGTTATGTGTAATATAGTGAAATGACACAGGGAATAAGTAATGAACATGCTTACTGAAATTTATTTAATACTTAGTGCAAAAACCTTTGTTGGTGGTTCCAGCTTCCAGACGCCTCCTGTATGGAGAAACCAGTGGAAAACGTTGCTCAGGTGTGATTCTGGTCCACTCTTCCACAAACTGCCTTCAAATCTTCAAGGTTCCGGGTCTCTTCTGTCAACTCGGATCTTCAGTTCTTTCCAAAGATTTTCAGTTGTATTCAAGTGGGGTGATTGACTGGTCCGTTCTAGCAGCTTTATTTTCTTCTTCTTAAAGCAGGTGAGTGTTTCTTGGCTGTGTGGTGGGACGGTCGTCTTGCTGAAAGATTCAGCCTCTTTTCATCTTCAGCAGATTCTGGTCCAGAATGTTTCTCTACTTCCCTCCATTCATTTTTCCTTTGGTGATATGAAGTTTGCCACCCCACATGAATACAACTGAAAATCTTTGGAAAGAACTGAAGATCCGAGTTCACAGAAGAGACCCAGAACCTTGAAGATTTGAAGGCAGTTTGTGGAAGAATGGACCAAAATCACACCTGACACCGTATTCCACTGGTTTCTGCGTACAGGAGGCGTCTGGAGGCTGGAACCACCAACAAAGGTTTTTGCACTAAGTATTAAATAAATTTCAGTCAGCATGTTCATTACTTATACCCTGTGTCATTTCACTATATTACACATAACTTCATTTATGGCCATAAATGTTAGGATTTCTTTGTATGTGTGCATTATTTGGGTTGTTGCCGACATCTGGTGAAAATTTCATGTCAATAGCTCTACTAGAAATATATTTTCCGAGAGAAATGTTGACACGTGTTCAATACTTTTTCCCCCCCGCTATATGTGAAGTATGTCCAGTTCACAACTTTTATTGGAACTTTTCTCAAAAGACAAAGCCGATAAAAATGTTGATACATTTCAATCTCATCCTGTTTCTGATGCTGAGCTGCTAACTTTCCTCTGACTATGCTGAGGTGGGCAGACAGCGAACGGACGTCTTTACAGAATGAGTCCCAGTTATTCCAGCAGCAGCAGAGAAATGAGGCAGCTGCAGATTGGAGAGATATGAGTCGACCCAAGCCTTCTTGGTGATGTGAATCTACTGACTGGAGGTTTCAGGGACAGTTCTACAGGAGTGCTACAGCTGGGAGCATCAGTGGGTCTTTACAGGAGTACTGTAGTCCTCTGATACGATAACTAACTGCTGCAAGCAGCAGGATTAGAGGAAGCTCAGAATCTGCATAAGTGCACAATGCATCAGACATGAGCGAAGTTCGCTTGCTCTCATACATGAATGAAGTCATGCCAGCGACTCGGCCAGTCCGGGTCGACTGATGCACTCTGGCTTCCACAGATAGGAGCTGCTGAGGGCTGGACGGAGGCGGAGGGATATGTTCAGGGTTGGGATGTGGCTACTGGTGACTGGAGGTTTGGTTATGAGGAGGTGAAAAGTGAGAAGAGAGCTTTCATACTTATTTAGCTCCCTAACCAGGGTGTGCTGTGGTAGCTGGGGGGGTATTCCTGGGTGGGGGGTTGCAGGCTGGTGGAGATGAGGTTACCTGAGGGGTTTTCCATGGGATGATGGGGGACCGTGGGGGCAGGGGGGGGCGGGGGGAGCAGAGGGGGCGGAGGTAGCAGAGGGCGAGGCTGTGGAAGGACACGCTGCGCTGGAGACACACTCCACCACACAGTCGCTGGGTTCCTCCACATTCGTGCCAGCATCTGGGGAAGAAAACAGGCTCATTCATCAACAGAGAAGATCTCTGGTCCAAAACTCACCGGGACCACTTCTTTTAGTCACAGTCGTCCTCAAAATTATTCACACCCTCCAATTAAAAAGGCTAAATTCACAATAGTAATTAAAATAACAAGAAAGTAATAAATGAAAATTTACAAAATTACAATTTAGTGAAATGAAATATTATTTTTGAATTGTGGTTGGTAATAATGTTTTATAAAAAATAAACAAACAAAACTGTCCCAGACACATTAGAGCACCTTACCCATGAACATGGACCAACATACCTGTCAACAGGTGCAGACGTCTGATTGGACGTTACAGAAACACCTGATTGCCGTGATTGTCTCATGAGCTGTGTCTCGTGTTGCAGGCTGCACACTTTTGACTACGAAGGCTACGAAGTCCATGCACTGCGAAGCAGCCTCCTGACACGATAGCTGCTGAAATGGGACATCCTAGCCAATGAAGAATTTCCCATAGTGCTCCAGTCCCGTTGCCTAGCAACTGCAGACTCCACAGTCTAGTGACAGCATTCTTTCCGCTTATTCCTTCAGCTATGTTGTTCAAACTAAATGAAACTGGACATTTTATTCCTTTTCATTTATGTGTCGTTACCTGAACGTTGACACCCCATCAACCGCCCGTCAACACCTGAATAATGTCAAACAAATGCGTTTTTGAGGCAAAAACTCTTTTTAAGCTTCTCTGCATATTTTTACATTTTCCACAGAGATTATCTGTTTTTTTCTAATCGTAAAAAACTTAATTTAATGGTTAAAAATCCACAAATATATGCAAATATTACACTCCTAGCTCTGCTGGTTATTCCCTCCCATCTTGTGCGCAATGACATAAAAAACGTACCTTTGCCTGTTTTATAGATGAACTTCTACAATATTTCTCATCTCTTAAAAAATGTGAAGTAGAATTGCAAAAAGATCTGTAAAGAAATGTCTGTGACCTGTTCTAATCCTCCCCCCGTCCCTCCATTCTTTGAAAGCCCAGTCATGATACGGATGATTAACTTTGAGTTTACATCGCTTTGTAACTGTAATTTATGTATATTGTGCACAAAATATCTTATTTTCCTTTATTCTATTTAAACCCCTTTGTGTGTTTGTTCAAACTTTCCAGTGGTTCTTGATGTAACTCTGTACAGTATTGTATGATACTCCTCTTTGTTACTCCCCTCATGAGAGTTTGTACATTCTGATTTTGTTAAAGAAAAAAAAACTTGTGTGCAATGAATTTCTGGATAGGGAGGGCACGAAGGATACATCGCCAGTACCCTTCGTTTCAGGCCGAACGGAGTGAGGGTTTGTAGGGTGGATTTGGAGGCTCCTTTACGCGTTTTTAAAGCGGGACGGTACTTGATGCGCCGCCGTGACATATGCAGCCGATGAATGTGCACTTTTCAGTGTGCAGATGCAACATGAGACAGTGAAAGTGTTGCCCAAAAACATGTTATCTTCTGAGCCCTATCATTATTTTTTGTGTGTTTGTATTTAATATTTTTTTCAAACCACAATTCAAACTCAATGTCATAATTTTTATAGAATTTTTATTTATTATTACTTTTGTCAATTCCAACTTATTTCACTGACAGCTGATTTTTTTCCTTCTTTAATTTGAGAGTATGAATAATTTGAGGACGACTGTATATCAACCCAATGCAACATGTTCTTAACTGGGACTGAGGAGATTATCTAGCACATGTCAAGTCAAAGACTTGACCGTATAAAGTTGTGCTTGGAAGTTTCCATCCCTCCCATTTCTCTGATGGATGTTTACTCTGATGTTTATGATGTTGACAGGTAAGGATGATAAAACTCTTCTGGAAAACAGTTCACTTGCACTGAATGCTCGTGTTAGTCTTGGACCAGCCACTCCCGAACAAAACTGTCTTAGTTAGAGTCATTTCAACATAATCTGAGTGAATCTCACAAACTGGGACTGAACTGGTTGCCATTTATTCATGGAGATGAAATGTAGGTGTTGGACGCGCCTTCTGCCAGAGAGTGTTAAACCACAGGAGATGACAAATAAAACTGGCAAACTTTTATCTCATCACCGGCCAGCAGCCCCCCCAAGCAGCAGAAGCAGTTAATTTGTTTTGCTTTGCTGGGGCTGGTGAACATAAGTATGTATTACCCAGCAGTTTGCAAAACTCAATTATTCATAGCTGGACAAGAAACCCCAGCCAGAGCAGACGAGATAGACGGGTCCAAGTCTCAGACGGTAGTTTTACATTCTGCTGTGGAAGCATCCCGCCGTGTGTCCGCTTATGAAAACTCATGTCTGAATAGTGTGCTTGTGTTTTCTGAAGTGATCAGCTTTGGAAGCTAATGGCTGCCAAGCATGCACTCACTCACCAGGCACTGTAACTTGAATAATTTCCCCGTCTGGAGGCTCAGTTTTAATCCTCCTCAGAGGAATGCAGTCTCCTGAAGGACCTGCAAGGATGGAGCAGTTGACTGTTTAATGGTTGTGCTACTATTGATCTGAGTTTATAACTTAATGTTCTGGAACAAGACGGGAGACGGGCTTTCACGGACTGGAGAAACTTAGTCTTTTGTAACTTCAGGGTGCAAAAGTCTCACATACCTGCTTCACACTCAGCCAGAGGACTCACACAAGCGCTTGTTGATCTGGAATTTAAAATGCAAATCATCAACAATAATGTGTAAAATGCGTAACTGAACCCTAATTCCAAAACAGCTGGGACTGTGTGGAATGTAAATAAAAACAGATAGAAAAGGCTTATTTATCTCATCAACACATATTTTATTCCCAATAGAACAAACACACATCAGATGATGAAACAGAGAAAATACAAGCTAATTTTCAATCTGATGTCTGCTTCCACATCTACGGAGCTCCATCAGCTGCCACGTTTACATGGAGACTTTTTCCCTTTCTGATTAAAATCATTCTGATTTAACACTTCAGGGCAGCCGTTTCCATGGGAACTAATCTATTCCGATCTCGTGTGAACATGCGCCAACATTTAAGCAGAATTATTCCTGCCTGACATGCACAGAAAAATGTTACATCACGTGATTTATCACAGACAGAGGTCAACGAACTGAACTCTACAGCTGTGGTTTCTGCAGGACTTTCACCCTGGAACTACTTTTTTACAGACGTGATCCTACACGATGGTAAACATCACCCTGGAACTACTTTTTCCTCTGTTACTACACGAGGAAACGTCCCGTACTTTTTACAGACGTACACGATGGTAAACATCACCCTGGAACTACTTTTTTACAGATCGATGGTAAACATCACCCTACTTTTCAGCGTGTTACTGCACAATGGTTAATATTGCCCTGGATTAAAGTTATCATAGTTTTGGATTCTTAATCAGTTTCAGTTTTTGTTTAGTTTTGACTTTTTGTTTTTCATTTCATTTCGCTTTCGTAAGTTTTTTGAGCAGGTTTGCTAGTTGTTATTTGTTTTGTTTTTTGGAAATGTTTAGTTTTACTAAAGTTTTTATTCGTTTCTTAAGTTCATTAGTCAGTCTTTGTTTTAGTTTTTTTTTCCCTAAATTATACGTATTTGTCTGGCATGATATTCAAAATCATCAGAAAGTCACTTGGAGTGAGACCAGTTTAGCAAAGTAAATAGATTAAATAGAAACAGATTTCATATCAACCCAAAAGGTTTATGTATTAAGCAAATGTGCAAAGACTAAAACTAAGGAGGTTTTTTCAATAATTTTATTCAGTTTTAGTTAGTTTTTTAATGATACAAGACATTTTCAGTTAAAACTGTAATTTTTTTTTTCATTTCAATTAACGAAAATGTTTTTTCAATTTTAGTTTTAATTTTTTCATTAGTTTTAGTTAATTATAGTAGCCTCGCCCTGGAACTACTTTTTACAGACGTGTTACTACACGATGGTAAACATCACCCTGGAACTACTTTTTACAGACGTGTTACTACACGATGGTTAACCTCACCCTGGAACTACTTTTTACAAATGTGTCGCTGCCATTAGATTTACAGTCGGCTCACGTCTCCATCAAATGGTAAAATGTCTCAGTTTCAACATCTGGCATTTTGTTTATGTTCTACTGGGATTAAAATATATGATGATGAGATGTTTAAATCACATTATTCTGCTCTCATTTACATTTTATACAACGTCTTAAAATTCCTTGAGATGTTTTGGTAAATATTCCAGGCATATTCTGGGAAAAAATGTAAATATAGATAGAAAGTGTGTTGATGAAAGTGAGGGTGTTAGAGCTGCTGAGCAGTACATGCAGACCCTGAACGGGGTTTCTGCGTGGGCTGACCTGCTGCTGTGGGGATTGCTGACCAGCTCGGCTGCGGTGGGCAGCAGGTTGAGATTGTCGGAGAAGCCGTCTTCAGGCATGGAGCCCAGGTCATGCTTGCCTTCCTCCCTTGCTATCTTGCCAGCAGCTTCAACAAACAAGACACAGAGGATAAACAAACAGTGCATCTTATTAACGGAGAACATCTGTGGGGTGTAAATATATAAATAAAGACTTGAAAGAGTGCTTTTTCTGTTAGCCAGTTACGGTAATTAACTGCTAAGATGCTGACAAACGTCGCACGGCTTAATGCCTGCTTAAATTCCTTCACAGATGGAGAGCTAGCAGAATAATTACATTTCACCCAAAGTTGTTTTAAATAAAGAAAAAACAGATGAAGGTCATTCTTCAATTAAATGAAAATGCATAAAACTCTTGAGCGATGAGCCAAACTGGCTCAGATTTTCCTCTCACACTCAGTTCTGAGAAGTCAAAGTTTATGTTTATCAGTAAGTTATTAAATCTGACTAGAAAAAAGTTGGACTGCAATAAATCCAACTTTTTAGAGAAAGTGTATAAGTAAGAACAGTTTAAAGGTACAGTATGTAAAAAAATCAAAGGTCAATGGCAAAAAAAAATGTAATATATAATTCAAAACTGTGTTTCTATTGATGTGTAACCGCTGCACAAAAAAGCTGTTGTATGTTTAGTTACTTAGAATGAGTCATTTATATCTACTTGCTGGGCGGTACACATGTGGAGACTGCCATATTTGTTCCACCATTTTGACTACGGTGTCCCTAAATGGACAAAACTGAGTGAAGTGGGAACTCTGAACTTTCAAATGCTGTACCAGCTTTTTTTAATGGGAGTTAGAGACTGTTTGGGATCAGTAACTCCTTAAAAGACATTTAAAGTCTTTGACTTGACCTGTAATCCAGTCATATCTACACCTGAGACACTGGATCAACTCACACATGAAAACATCTTTATCTGTGGGAGAACTTTGGCCACTAACGGCCACCATACATTCACAACAGTGCTTGAAATATGAAGTCTTTTCTTTCAAATACCCATCTTTACCACTAGATGTCAGTAATTCTTACACACTGTACCTTTAACATTAACAGGCGTTTCTTTCGAGGCTACTCCAGGTGTAGAAACTGAGACTAATACACAGTTTATCTGTTCTGGAAACCTCTATGTCAGCTGATAGGAGTCATGGAGACGGATCAGCAGCGTTTTGTTCCTGTTACAGCTCATGATTAGAAAAAAAAATAGCATCAAAACAAAAAATAAAATTAATTATCGTCTTACCCGTGAAAATCCTTTCATCAAACATTCTGAAACATAAAAAGAAAAGCAGGCCGTTAGTCACAGGGTTCAAAGAGGGTTTGAGAGATCCCGAGGCGACGCTGTACGTGTGGAGGAGCACGTCATTAATGGCTCTTTAAACAATCTGTCTCAGTCAGACAGTCAAGTAACTTAGTCATTCCTTTATTAGCAGTGAAACACACTCCCCCTCCCTCCACTGGCTCAGCCCAGCTGTGATCACACTTATCTAGTTGCAACACCTGCTTCATAAACCTTTCACGTACATTTTATATCAGTTTATTTTAATTAACTCAATCTCTGACTTATAAAGTCAAATGACAGATTTTGCATTGAGCTCATTGTTGGAGATGATTAACACTTTAAAGCAGGGGTGTCAGACATAAGGCTTGGGGACTGAAACAGGCCCACCAGAGGGTCCAATCTGGTCTGCAGGATGAATTTAGTAAATAAGAAAATAACAGAATTAGAGATGACCTCATGCCACTTTTTTGCTGACCAAGTACAATTTAGCAGGGCTTCCCACCAGCGCCGGTCTCTGTGAGACACTGACGGGGACAGCGGTCACGTCGTGGTAAAATACCAGCCAATCAGAGAGCAGAAGAGGAATGCCAAGTCACGCCAGATTTTATTACCAAAAGTAAATTCTGGTGAACACGGATCAGTCTCTATGTCACACGCATCCAACTGCAATTCATCTCTGCAAGCCGCTAATTTCTTTTTAATTAACTCCTGGAGTTCATTCGGTCTATCGTGTTCTGCTTCCCGTGTAATCCACATGAGAGAGAAACCTGCTGGCTGGTGCACGTGCGAACATGCAGTTGCTGACTAATGACAAGATGTTTTCATCCAGTGAGCCTGAAATTCTGAAGTTTAACTGCTCAGAACATGGAAATTAATCTGGTTATTCCATCAGATATCATCTGGGATGATTATTCACTGGGCTGCAACATTAAATATTAAAATGTGGGTTTCAGTTAGAGGCGCTAACACCAGAATTAACAATCCGTTTGTGTAGTGAAGGGTCTGCATCCAGAACATCTCACAAAGACAAAGGGGAAGTGATGTAAATGTGAATTAATCACATTTTCAATCTTTTCTAATTTCATTAACACTAATGAGCTGCCAGCAGGATTGGTTAAAAGCTGTTATCTCAAACAAGACACGCTGGCTCGTCTAAATTAGCTTGAACAAATGGAAGGAAGAGCAGCCATTAGCACAAGACACTGGCGAGGGAGGGTCTTCTGGGACGGGATGGAGATAATTCACCAGCCAGCGGGACAAAGTGCACTGAAGGACACAGGCGGGGTGGGGATGGCGCGGTTGGTCTGGCATCATCCAGTTATTCAAAAGCAAATTAAATATGGGGAAAAACAGACTGGAATAAAATAAAATATCAAATAAAATGATAATAATAAAAAACAATAAGTACAAATAATGGTAAAAAAAATTAAATAGATGAAACATATAAACAAATAAAAAAGAGCAGAGGTGGTTTGATGCAACTTTGCAACAACAGGTGTCAAGCATCCAGAGGACATTTACCCCCCTTTTCATTTTCAATTTCAACTAATTTTTTAAAATTTTATCCAGTGCATCTCATTCTTTATGACTTTCCTTAGATGACCATTTTTGTCATCTCGGGAATTTTGAGTTGTGTGTGATGCAAAATAAAAGAATTATGATCTTTTATAGGATTTTATAGGAAGACCTGCAGTGTTTGTTCTGACCGTGCAGGAACTGCTGCAATCAGCCGAGGGGGACATGGCCAGTGCCGGGACTTACAGGGAGACTGAAGGCGCTTTCGGACTGTAGGAACCTTTTGGAGTTCCTAGAACCTTTTTAGCTCCTACTCCGAGGAAGGGTCTTTTCAGGGTTCCATAGGAACCGAAATACACAGATGTTTGGTGACTGGTAGAATTGGCAAGCCACACCCCTTGCGTTATCTCCACTTCTTCCACCCCGCCATGTTTAAAAAGTCTCACAGCTGTTACAACCGTTTACCGAGATCGTAATAACAAGAACTATTACAATAGGAGTGTACCAATCTATCTATCTATCTATCTATCTATCTATCTATCTATCTATCTATCTATCTATCTATCTATCTGTCTGTCTGTCTGTCTGTCTGTCTGTCTGTCTATCTATCTATCTATCTATCTATCTATCTAAAGGGTACCTCTTATAACTAAACTCGAGACGAGGAGTTCTAGGAACTGTGTTCCTAGAACCTCTCTGTCCGAATGCACCTACAGTAGGGGTGAAGGAAAATATTGATATGCCGTGTTTAGGCTTGGGAACCGACGTCAGCGCAATGCATTGTGGGAGGTAAACAATACGCTGCTGCCGTTTTTTGAGGCCAGCGGGAGGGACCGACTTAGCACAAGAAAACAACAGGATGCTAAAAGTTCAAATAGAAAGAAAAGACCGGTACCAAGATAAAGTTTTTCCCGATGCAAGGAGACGCTATCTGGAGAAGATTGCGTTAATCTGAGATAAGGATCCGTATGAAATGCTGGCTACAGAGTGGACCTGTGACCCCGATCTTCTGCTGCCTCCTCGACATTTTCATATACTTGGTCTGTGGCGTGAGTGTCTACACTTCGTCTCAGTTTGGGAATTACAAGTTTACGAACGGCTGGGTCCAAGATGTGGAAGCCTGCAAACCGATGGGCTCAGACAACATCATCATTGGAAAGCATCTGAGTGGCTCAGCTAAGAGTTTTTTCCAGGGTTCCATTCATTCATGTGTTTGAATGAGTCTCCCTTGTAGCCTGTTAGCATGCTAACCGCACTATAAACAGAGGCTATGTTACAAAATAAAAGGGAGCTTTACAGGCAAATTCTATGAAAAATGGGAGGCAATCGTCCAATTATGACACATATTTGCACTTGCCGGAATGAAAATGCCTAGAGCACACGAGGTAGGATGGGATGTTAGCAAAATGTATGTCTGTGCCCACAGTACTGTTAATTATATCTAAATCTTTTAGCTTCTTTTTTTATTTTTTAATATGTTTTTAATATATATTTTAGATAAGTTATCTCGCTATTTGCCACCATTGTATCCGTCTGGTATCCTCTCCTCTGTTTATATGCAAGCGCACTGCAGTTTCATATTTGGAGGGTTTGGAGGGAAAACTGTATTTCATATCTTGGCATTTTACCTTTGCATTTGCAGAAGCTAAACTCCTAATGAGGCTCTCTTCATCGTTTGCAGTTCAGCACCGGACAGAGCAGAGTCAGAGACTCTTATTAACCCATGTTTCCTTACATAGACAGCCTTGTCGGAATGGTGGGACGTTTGTGTGCCAGACTAGCGGGATTTCGGAATGGTGGAATGTTGAAATGACAGTATGTAACCAGCAAGTTCCATCCATGTTGCGTACGTAGCACGACTTCGATCAATGGCCTCCAAAAATGGAGAATCCTCACGTCGACCCCCGCGGGGCTTACGCTGTGACGTCACGTTCCCAAGCCCTATATCAATAGTTTGTGTTGTGATATCGTATCAGTGGTAAAAAGCACTGTATCAATATTTTTCACAAACTAAATCCCACGAGATCTTGACTGTTAAAGTTAACAGTCTGCTAACTGTTGTTAACAGCTGGTTAAGAAATAACCGAGTTTTGAACAACCGGGCCCGGGGGCTTGTACGACGAAGCTGGATTAACACAGACGGGACTTCTCTCCGTTACCTATGTTGACTTAACCAGACATCCGCGGTCTTGATAAACGGTACTACGAAGCTGGTTATCAACTTGGTAACTCAACCCAGAGTTTTCCAATCTTAATCAGTGCGCGGTCACATAAAAGGGGCGGCGTTTGAAGCGTCTGACCAATCGCAGACATGGAGAAACAGAGGCAACATATTTCACCATGGAGGAGCAGATATGATACTTAACAAATATGAAGAATTCAGGATCATCATCCAGGACAGAAACAACACAGTTGCTGCAGCAAAAGCAGGAAGGAATGCTGGCAGAAAATGGCCGTCTCTGTTAATGCATAAGTCTGTACGATTGTACAATCATGGAACAATATCGGACAGATCACTGTCACTTCATCACACTACAGCGCTTCCTCAGTGTATGTTCCTTCTCATACTGTACATATAGATATTTCCAGGCTTATGTCTCACACGTATTGTAACACTTCACCATGGTGGCATGGGTGGGTGTGCGCTCCATAAGTTCATGTTTTCTGCATGTGTGACCTCTTAATCACCTTATTTTTAGATGCAACTCCAGCGGCACAAGACAATAATGGGAACAAGTAAAGAACAAAATTTACAAAAATATAATCAGCGTCACCGACAGTGTGCATACCTGTGAATGAATGAATGAACGAATGAATGACCTTTACTGAGTGGGATTTGAACACCATGAGCATAATTCAGCTACAAAAGTTAAGCTATTCAGCCACATCAGTACAGCACGAATATTTGTTTTCAATCTCAATGAAACCTCAGTGCGATGCAGAGCGTCTGTGAAGTCATTGTCTGGCTGCGATGCGTTACATCTGTGATGTTCGGCTCCAACAGTGACAAATGCAACGGAGTCCAGCAGAGGAAAACCTCCATCTTTCATATAAA
Organism: Atherinomorus stipes; assembly: GCA_023101725.1. Taxonomy (NCBI): domain Eukaryota; kingdom Metazoa; phylum Chordata; class Actinopteri; order Atheriniformes; family Atherinidae; genus Atherinomorus; species Atherinomorus stipes. The sequence goes on along the minus strand of JALJCO010009553.1, from coordinate 316,655 downwards.
GTGTCATCTGGCAGATCAAAAAGTTTGCACCATCTCTGAATATTCTCTCTCTCGAAGAACACTTCTCACAATCTGCTCCAGCATCGACAGGATCTTCTAAAAGTGGGCAGCCCATATATTCCAAGAACGCTAATTGGTCAGGGGGTGGTGCCTTTACACCCTGTGATCTCTTATCCAGAACTTAACGTGGTCCGGACCAGGTTAGGTGTTCAGCATAAGTTACCAGCAAGATATAACCCGATCAGAAGTGAACCAGCGTAGAATGGAAAACCCTGGGTTAGCCCTGAAGTTACCTCGATAAGAGAAAATCCGGCTTCGTCGTACAGGCCCCTGGTTTTAAGTTGTTGGTTAAGTTACCAAGTTGTCACATGTTGACTAATACCTGCTAGTATCTGATATATGGCAGCAATTCTGATGTTTAATGTACCTTTGAAACCAGACTGCGATGATTACGTGAAGTGTAACTCCACATGTCATTTAAGTGAATGAATCCCTTTATTGTTACAGTCCTTGTACTTCTGCACTTTATTTACTTTAAAGGTTTGTAAGCTACAGTTTGCAATGTTTCAATTAATGGAGCTAATTTTCTCAACACATCTTTGATTAATTTAATCCAGAATCTGCAGTCTGTAGACTCTGGTCGTCAGAAACATCTGTTGTCTAATTGATGTTTTTAGTTTTCGGTTCATTTAATTCAATCCAATTTCCAAAACTTCTGATTAAAACTGCTTCAAGGAAAACAAATATTGGCTCTATAAATGTAATTTCTGTAGTTTTCATGGTGCGTCAGCAGAGGGTCAGCAGCGCGGTTACCGTTTGACGATGAAGCGGACACCATGCCGCTCGTCCAGGATGCGTTTGAGCTTGGGAACTCCGTATGTGCACGGCCTCTTGAAGGGAATCTGGTCGGGAATGCCAATGATCTCCACTGCCCCTGGATCACAGGCGATTTTCCGGTAGGGAACAGGCACCATGTGATCTAAACCCAGCGCCTCGGCTGGAAGAACAAGAAAACGAATCAATAAATAATAACTCAATGACAGTGTTCTTGAAGGTTTCAGAAAGTTAAATCTAAAACCTTTATGAACTAAATTTCAGATCAACATGATGCATTACCAGAAACGTTCAAATGAGCCCAGAGATTCAAAAACTTTTATTATTAATTTAGTCATTGAAAATGTTATTGCATTAAAAAAAAGAGACGAAATCAATTCAAACTAAAACTAATATCAAAACTGTACCTTCCCAACACAACACCAACCATAATATATCCAACCATGACACTGAGGCTGTCAGGAAAACTGGGACACGAGGAAACACGAGATTTTTAGAAGAAAAACAGAGAAAAAAACTACAAAACAAGTTAAGGTTTACGTTGTACCACAGACACATATGATTTGGGGGGGGGGGGGGGGGTTCTTATCCACCAACTTTCATATAATAAACTGTTTCATATAAACAAAAAGGTCCATAAAAGTCCACAAAAACATCACAATATTCCTCCATACTGCTTGTCCAATGTAATCCAAGTGTCCTAAGTGGGTAGCGTCCATAATTTACTGGAAATTACATCATTACCTCCACCAAAGAGGTAATGTTTTTGGTGGCATTGGTTTGTCCTGTCCGTCCTTCTGTCAGCAACTTTACAGAAAAAGTTCTGGACAGACTGACCTGAAATTTTCACCAGCCGTGTGCCTCAGCCCAAGGACCAACCCATTAAATTTTGGTGGTGATCCGGATCACCTTCTGGATCCAGGAATGTTTTGAAGGATTCTTTATCATTGTGAGGTCGGCCATGTTGGAAAGGCGTGAGTGCCCCCTTGTGGCAGAAGTGTGCAGCTGCGCTACTGAGCACATGATGTCAGGATGCAGAAATGAAACTTGTGAGCACGAGGAGAGAAGACTGTTGGACAGACTTCTAGCAGGTGAAGATGGTGAACTGTGTGCGTCTGTGAAGAACTGGAAGTAACTAGTTGTATTTCTGCCTAAACAGGATGTTTATTTAGCCTTTAATGTTATTTAGCTGATTTGCTTATTCAGAAGTTTCCTCCATTCACCATGTGCCTTTTTATGCTATTAAGCTGACCTGTTACATGCCAGTTACTGGAACTGTTAGCCTTGAACACATATGCATGTTTAGTCCTAACTGGAAGGGATTTATTAGTAATAATTAATACCTTGAATGTGTTTATTTTCTGAACAAGTGTTCCTCATGGTTTTTGTATTTCTGTGTTTATAAACCACACTCACTTCCATCCAGCATTCACCTTAAGTACCTGGAATTCCTCACCTGTCAGCCTGTCGTTTGTTGCATTACTGTGCTGTTGTGATTCAGAGTGACCAGTAAAGACAGTTAACTGTACAAGCGAGTCCTGTGTGTTCTGACCGACACCCCATGGTGAACATCAAACCTCCTTACCAACACCTAAACCGTCTTACATCAACATCACCCTGATAGGACACATTTTTGGAATTGTTTCAAATAACTCCATACAGTAGTGTAACATCATGGTGATAGGCCCTGGTGCAATTTATTTTTTTGTGCCCAACCTCCGCCGTAAACACAAACACGCTCGTGCTCACGTGCACGCACATGCACTGATAGACGTGCGCGCTTACACACATACACACACGCATTCTTGGACTAGCACATGCGCAGCTTGAGAGAACTGCTGTTGTCACTGTGATGGATTCCTGTTCTACCAAAAATGCAGGTCCGGTTACCGTATTTAGGATAATAAACTTAAACAAATTAAACTTCACAGGTGCGTGCGGGTCGCAGGTAACAGAAATTTTATTTATTTCTTTGTGGGCATGAGTGTTTTACTTGGTGCTGGTGTGACTTTTTGCGTAGAGCATCACCAGTGTCTAGCAGTGAGGGAGACATTTCTGCTGCATACAGCTGAATCCAGGATGGAGGAGAACACCCGACCTTCTTTATGGAGCACTCTTCCAATCCTAACCACCAGGTTTCCTCCTCTGACCAGTTTTATAATCCGTTGCACCACTGGCTTGAAGATTACATCCGTATTTAAACGCTCGAATGTCGGCAGGTGCTGCGTCCCACCTGCTGAATCAAGTTATGTAAAATTGTTCTTTACTCTGGCCCAGCAAATTACTGGTGCCTGTTTGAAAGCAGCTTGGAGAGCGAGGAGCGTATGCTTTACCAGTGGAAGCCAAAGAAGCTGGGTAAAGCTGCATATCATTACAGCACCCAACTGTATTACTGAGGGAGGGAGGTCTAGCTGCCAAAACAATCCCCCGCTGTAAAAACCTCCGTTTCTTTCTTTGGAGTATTTACATGTGCAGTAATGTCAACTACATGAACCAGTTTTTACTGCTGTCATCACTCCTTTAAATCAATAGCCAACCATTCTTGTGTTTGTCCACAGCTCGTTCGCTGTGGACAAAACATATTTGAATGTCAACAGCGAATTTCTTCTTCTATGCTTGCATTATTGGCAGAGTAGGCTCTGAACGCCGTGGCTTCCGTAGTGTCGTGAACTTGCATGGATGTGCATCGGGGAAGTACGATGTTCTACTGTTTAGGCTGTAAAAATATACTAAATGATGCGGTTTCCAGTAAATTATGGACGCTACCCACCTGGATTACATTGGACGAGCAGTATGGAGAAATATTAACAAGTTTTTGTGGACTTTTATGGACCTTTTTGGTTCAGTCGCCGCTGAACTCCATTATATGAAAGTCGAGAAATAACGACCCCCCCCCCCCCCCCCCCCCCCCCCCCCCCCCCAATCTCCGTCTGTATTTGAGATTTTAAAAAGTGCTCCAGAGTCTTGCTCAGCATGAGGGTGAATAGAAAATGAAGGCAGATCATTCAGTGGATGTTGTGTCCCTTTTTACATTTAAAGTTTAGAATTTTAGACATTTTAGACTTTTAAAGACCCTGCAATGAGTCTCTGCTGATAAAACCTTACTAAGATGTTCAGTTTAAAGGTGAAGTTCAGGATTTTGACATAGGGTCTCATTTACAAGTGAGCCAGGATCCTTCATATCTTTGAAAACAGTTTCAACATATTTCATCCCATTATTCTAGTTCCAGGAGGTCGCCAATGTTAATGCTTGTGTGAGTCAATAGGAGTTTGCTAGCCTGTCATACAAACCAATCTTATCCACTCCACAGAACATCTGAGGCAAATCAGCAAGCCTATCTGTGTAAATGCCGTTAAACTAGTAAACGTGTGTGTTAAACCAGTAAAACTAGCCTTGAATGACAAATTTTGCATTACATATTGAGGAACTAGTTCCTTACCAGCGGCGGAATGATATACTGTGCTTCTGGGTGGTAGTGTTACTACCTTTGTTAGTATATTCCGGTTCATAGACATATGGTGACAGTTAGTTTGATGAAAAAAGTTAAAAATCGTCTTCAAAATCTTACATATCCTCATGCCTTTTAGACGTGGCCGTAGTTTTGACTTTATATTTGTGGAATCAAATTCCTTCATGCACGTAGCAGCAGATGACATCACTCTGCTGCCAAATACAAGAAGTAAAACTATGTAAAGTTTCTCAGCAGCAACAATCAAAATGCAACGAAATGCAGGTTAGTTTTATTTGTAACATTATTCTATTAACACGCATTTACACAGATAGTCTGAAGTAAGAAATGATTTGTCTCTGATATTCTGTGGAGTGGATAAGATTGTTTTTAATGACAGGCTAGCAGATTCCTATTGACTTCCACTAGCATTAGCATCGGCAACCTCATGGAACTAGAATAATGGGATGAAATATGTTAAAACTGTCTCCAGTGATGAGTAGGACCCTGGCTCACTTGTAAATGAAGCCCTATGTCAAAATCCTGAACTTCCCCTTTAAGTAATGGTGTTTTGTTTACTAAAATAGATCAACTGATGCTCTACAAACACGCAGGGAAGAGTCTCCAGTGGGATGACCACCCTCATGTAAGATATACAGAGATGAAAATAATCCGGCTTCAATGAGAAATGAACTTAAAGGGAAAGATAATTAAAAAACTCTTCCCATGAGCCTGGATGAGGAATCTGTAAGCAGACACACTCTTTTCCAGCAGTACTTTTCCTTCCAGATAGAAATAGATGGACGCTTTTCTCTGAACTAACTCATCGCTGAGGAAGAGGAGCTCAACCCATCCTCACCGTATCTGCTGTTGAACAAGATCTGAACACATTCTCTCAGCGTGTTGATGTCCTCCGTTTCCCGAATGAACGAGTCCCATTTTTCTGCAAAGAAAACGATCAAGTTAGCACATTTCATGTGTTCATGTACAAGACAATCCAGTTCTTTACTTAAAACATTAAGGTAGGAAAAAAAGCTTTAAAAGTGCTTAAAATATTAAGAGAATAAATAAATAAATATATATATACTGTATATATAACAGTTATTAGTTTTATTACATTTTCAAGCCAATAAAAATGCCTGGAATTAATCTCCTCTGTATAACGTCAACTAGGTAAATCAATGCAATCTTCTTAAAGGATTACTTTGGGAATCAGTAGCTTAGCCTGTAATGGCTGAGAGTTAGCACAGATCAGCTGTGGTTTCAATAAACAATAGTTGTCAAAGTGCAGATGTGAGCCTGTAAATCCAATCAGAAACAGAAGAGACGTCAAAAACACAAACACAGTCCTCGCCTGAGATTTCTATCATCCATCCATCCAGCCTGATGGATGGAGCCCTTTCAGGACAGCTACACACACGTTTTTAAGCAAAAACAAACCTTTGTTTTTTTAGTTTGATATTTTTTATCATATTTTCCAGACAGTTCGACGGGAGTCTCTTCAAACAAAATGACAAAAAAATCACTGCAATATTGACAAATATGCAGCTGAGACGTAAGGCTGAAGAATAAACATGTAATTGTGTTGAGATTTTGGTTTATCATGTGATTCAAAGACATCTTCAGGATTTTCCAGGCCTGAAATTCATTTTTGGCTCTCCCTGCTTGACATGGGAGAGATTTCTGAGCTGCTTTTAGGAGCTAAGATACTTTATTTAACCTTTTTTTTGTCTATCTGGTTAACTATTCTAGACTTTTATTCATCTGCTGCAAAAGGTCTCCATATTTTCAGAAAAATATTGATACATAACAGATTTTTTAACAAATATTTATTATCATGTCATTAGAAGAAGAGGAAAAGAAGAATGAAAGGTCTTGATGTTTTAACCCTCATAGCTCCCTAAGCTCTCTGAAGGGTAGTGAATGAACTTTTGTGTTGTTACTTTTTTTCTACCAATGCAAATGGCAAAAAACTTGGTCAAGCTGTGTGTTTTGGCTTGACTCATCATATTTTAGAAGTTGACGTTAGCTACTAGCTAAAACGGAGGGATGCAGTGAGGCAAATAAACTCCTAAAGGAGGGATGTGGAAATCCTGTTCCACTCATATTCAGCTGAAAAGCACAAAGACCAGATGTAACACTGATATTTAGAATAATATTCTTTGTTTTTCTTGCATACTGTTCCCATATGCTTTTATTTACGTCTTCATCGCGCTCCATCATTTCTATACCTGAGGTTTTAACAAGTTAAAATGAGAGGAAATTATTCTATTTCTGTTATTTCTGTTTGAATAGTAGTTTTTAGTGAGAACTGTCGGTGCTCTTGTGTACCTTCATTCTGGCAGCGGTGTACGGTGACACTTCTCAACCAGACAGATGTAAATATCTCTGAATGCAGCTCAGCAGGGACGTGGTGATGTTAAACGGCTCGTATACAGCAGTCGCTTCTCTATACGGGTCACAACTGTCCAACACTTCCATCTTATTTCTGGATCTTTCCTTCTCGGCAACTGACAGCTGATTTAAACAACTATTCTGTCATCTGTCTGCAGGTCATGTGACTGAAAGTATCGGTACTCGCTCAGACACTGGCCTGTTTTGCTGTACTCGTATTCGTCAAATACTCGCTCATGACAGCACCTGATACCTAAGCTGTTTATGCCGCTGCAGCTCTTCAACATGAGCATTTAAAGGCCTTTACTCCGTTAAGACTTTACGTCTCAGTTCAAATCAGAAGATGCTCTTCATCACAGATTAAATATATCTGACCCGTACCATGTCCCGGGATGCTTTCCATAACAGTAGTGGTCGAAGCGGACCACTTGTAGGATTTTATTTTTGTGAAGTCCGGCTGTCTTATGACAAACTGCAAAATAACTGCAGTTCTCATATTTGTAAGAGCACAATCCTGGTATTTGTTCACTAGTCAACGTTTTCTATAACACTTTTTTCTGGTTTACTCCAGAAAAGCTGGCAGATGCAGGTGATTGATCACTGTGCCTCATCTGCGCGCTGCTCCATTCTTCTGCATCGGAACTAAACCACCACACCGCCACGCATCAGTTTTATATTGGAAAAAATATTGATAAACAGCATCCCACAGCTGCGTCCACCTCCAACCACCCACCCAACCTGATGTGTGGCCACATCGCGGCATCAGGCTGACAATTAATTATAGTCATAATTACAAGTACTCATAGACTCGGTATCAGCAAGTACTCAAATGTTACTTGGTTGGCAAAAAAGTGGCATCGGGACTTCCCCAGCGAGGAGCGTGCAGCAGGTATGAAAACACCTGCAGCTTCAGCACAAGCTTAGTAGAGACTTTTTCTCTCCCATCTCTCCCGTTTGGGCTTTTCATCGCGCTACGCTTGTCTCTTCCGTTTTCCCACGCTGTCACTCGTCTCATTCTTAAACTGTCATTCCTGAACGTCATCACAACTCTGATCCAGTGGTCCCCCCAATCTGCTACTTTTCAATCCTATCAGTCCCATCTCTGCTCTTTAAAACCATCTTCTGTCATTCTCCCTCAAAACATCAGACCTATCTGTCACATCTCATCTACCTGAACCGACAAAAACGTTTCTTTTAGCTTTATCTCGTATAAATCACTGAATATGGGAACTTTTCAGTTGATGTCTCCTGACTGGAATCATACTGCAGACATGTTCTGCATTATACAGGCTGCATTTGTGGGATTCTGGGAAGTTTATGAAAAACTAATCCAGCTTTTTACTTCTGAACGTAAGGCCCTGATTTACGAAAGGTTTGCGCGTGTTAAAACGGGCGTCATCTTCATTGCACACGCAATAATCGGCCGGAGCTGATTTACAAAGCAGGGCAAAAGGAGGTTTGCGCCTGTTAACAGGAAAAATAGCCCCGCTATCCACTTTGTGAGTCTGCTGTAGATGAATAATGTAATCTGGGCGTTTCTGCCAGAATGCGCAAAATATTGGGAGAGAGACAGATTAAATATTTTAATCGTTTGACAGCACTAATATTTATATTATTATACAAATAAATAAATAATAAATATAATAAAAATAATAACACAACAACAAAAAAACACAAAATGCAATTTTTGAATGAAGATTTTTATTTGTAAGGGGACAAAAATCTAAACTTTCATGGCCCTGTGTAAAAAACCCTCCAATGTGGCTGAATTACAACAATTCTGCAAAGATGAGTGGAACAAAATTCCTCCACAGCGCTGTAGAAGACTCACTGCCAGTTATCACAAACGCTTGATGCAGTTGTTGCTGCTAAGGTGGAACAACCAGTTATTAGGTTTAGGGGGCAATCACTTTTTCACACAGGACCATGGAGGTTTGGATTTATTTTCCCCCTTATGCATAAAACCCCTAATTTAAAATCTGCATTTTGTGTCTACTTGTGTTATCTTTGTCTAACATTCAAATTTGTTTGATGATCTGAAACATTGAAGTGTGACAAACATACAAAGAGATAACAAATCAGGACGGGGGCAGACACTTTTTCCACACAACTGTATTTTTCAAATTACTCGTCTAAATATCTCATCCCACTCAAAATAGGACAAAATTACTTAAATAGAAACATTTCAGTGAGATATAGGAACTTGTTTTAAAACAATGCACCTCAATTCCAGAAAACATATCAAGAAAATTTTGCTTGTTCCATTGGCAGAATTTTTTTTGCTTTTACAAGAAAAAAAAATCTTGGCCACTCTTAAAATAAGTTTAAAAAAAGACATTCTGGTTGTACTAAGCAAAACATTTCTGCCAATGAAACAAGCAACATTTTCTTGATAAGATTCCTTGAAATAAGGTGCTTTGCCTTAAGAGAAAATCTTGGAAACACTTGTGAAGTATTTGATATCAGCTTAAAATGCGGTTGTTTTGTGTTGATTTTCAAAGTGTTTAATATTCTTGAACTGAGTTCTGCACGTCAAAGATGTGAGGGATTTACATCAGCTGTGTCTGACCTGAATCACACATCAGACACGAACGTGATGCTTCAACCGCATTAATCTCGTGTACTCAGACCCACCTGATTTTTCATGCACGATGGAGAAGAGCAGCCTCTTGGAGATGTGGACACCAGGAGGGCTCTGACCCTGCTCACCCGCTAGTCTCACTGGCTCATCTGCGAAAGCAAGGCAGATCAAATCATCTCAGGCAGAAATGTTCGTTCAGCAGACGGGAGATGAGGCTTCATGTCTGCGGAGAGTTAAATCACTTATCTGGATGACGATTGTCACACAGACTCAAGCACTGGTGAATGCTTCCTTTACACACAGAAAAGAGGGGAACAGCAGGTCTCTGAATTTACGATAATGGATTTAATCTATGAAGCTTTTACACTTGCTGGTTTTGCATAATTAAAGGAAGACTGAGCAAGCTCGTTTTTATTGTGCTGACTGGAAACGCCAGAGTTAGAAAACTGAACGTGATGTAAATGAGCTGTTCACCACCAGCAGTTAAATCTGCTACTTGGCCGACGATGGAGGACAGAATGCCCGCGATGCACCTTAACATGGGATGCAGCCCTTCATCCTACAGCCCAAAACTAAAATAGTGAACCTGGGGGGTTTTCATATTTACAAGACTGTAAGATGTAATTCCAACAAACTACTGTCATATTTTTTAAAGTGAGAGAAATTAAATCAACAATTCAATAATTTAACACATTAGATTCAGGCCCCGTTTACACGTTTCCAAGCAAAACCACAAATTTTCCCCTTTGTGTTTTTGGAAGAAATTGCATTTACACAACAGCGGAGTGAAAACACAAGCACTGGAAATGATTGCAGGTGCATGCCAGGCCTGCTGCGGGCAGAAACTTTGCAATGCGGACCCAACATGGCACGATGTCCTCATCAGACCTGAAGACACGACAACCGCTCGTATGGAGGCGTTCTGGTTAACAATCACAGCCTTTGTCAAACTGGGGGGTGAGAAGAAAGAAAAGACGCCGGTGAACTCCATTATATGAAAGTTTCATATAATTCTTTCCTATAATGGAGTCAACCGTTATTCAGCAACATTATTCAATGTTGCTGAATAACATTGAAACAGAAACTGTTGATGCAGAAATAAAGAGGATGGAGAGATTTTGGCATTTCCTCACTTCTTTGGTCAAACGTTCTACGGTAGGACTCATATCTGCGTCTTCGTCGGTTAGCCAGTTTAAAAATGGCGCGGCCAGTGTTTACGTAGTAATAAGACCAATCACAGCCCTTGCTGTCTCCGTCATCCCTTGACGAAGTGACGGACACCTTGTGCAGCCGAAGACGACGTAGAAGCTCTCCGTCGACGTAAAAAGCTCCACGCAGGTTACGGAGGGCACTTTACGGACGACTATAAATTAGGCTTAAGCCATTTGTTGCTTATTTGCAACAGCGTTGACAACATCTTTAAACAACTCACCGTTGTTGGTGTTGTCCCCTCCAGCCGGGCCCCTCTCTGTCCCCGTGGGCCAGCTGGACAGTCTGTCTTTGCCCAGGCTGAGGAGGGACATGGGTTTGAAGTCCAGTATGCCGTCTGGGAGCGGTTTGGAGGACATGGGCATGCCGTACAGGAAGTTTGACAGAACGGAGTTGCTGGAGGTGGCGGGACTGGATGGGGTGATAACGGCCTGGGGGGTCGTTTTGCCTGGACCAGCGCTGCTTTGCATCATGATGGCGGTGGAAGAGTTGTTGTGATTGACATCAGTGCTGGACTTGGCTTCTCGGGACAAATCTTCCGCTGGTCTGTGCACACATGAAAGCCGGTAAGGGGGGGGCAGTACAGGTAAAAAACAAAACGTTTTTTCATCACCTGGTCAATTTTGAGATTTTAGTTTTTTTCCTCCTTCAACATGTTGTCTTTTAGACTAGTGTAAAAAAACCCATCAAAAATCAACATTTTGGGAGTTTATTTCATGATACTTTGTCTGATGCACTCAAAATTCAGCTAAAGTCGGTGTTTTTAAACGGAGCGCAGCACCGTGGTGCTCGTCTGAACCCTGTCATGTCTGGTATCGATGGAAACTAGGGCTGTAACAGTACACAAAAATCACGGTTCGGTTTATCCTCGGTACAGTAATGGAGAAGAAATTCGCAAATGAAGAGTTCATTTGCAAAGACAGACAAACAACATTGTGGAAAACCCAAACTAAGTGCTTTTTGTCGCTGTCAAGTACAAACCTCCTATCTCCATTTTACATCATTAAAAGCCTCTACTTCATGAGAGCTTGATTTGGTGAAAATATTCAAAAAGGAAATGAAGAGTTTATTTGAAAAAGCAGTTTACTCCGTTTTTCTAAATGTTGTTTGTCTGTTTTTGCAAATGAACTCTTCAAATATTAACTGTCTTGTGTTTTCTCAGCAAGATCATTCAAATTTAACATCACAGCCGAGTACATCCTAGCCTATATACCAGACCCAGCAAAGTCAGGTTAATATATCCTGATCTGGTTTTCTATCCAGCACCAGCTCACAAACTGGTCTCAGCTCTCATTTCCTCTAGAACAGGTTTATATTGAGCTCTTGGATTAAAAACTGAACTGATGTTAGTAATCGGGTTTACATGACAGCATGTCATAGCTGCTCTCTAAATTTTTGTGATGTGACCACCCACAGACGCGCGCACGTCCACGGGATGAGCGCGCATGGCGCCTCAGACAGTGCGTGCGTCTGAAAACACAGTTTAAACTTTACACAGAAGCTGAAGATGGAGACACTCGCGCTCCTCTTCACCTGCTGATGTGCTGAGAACGAGCACGTCGCGGGAACACGCACAGCTGATACCGCCGTTAAAATCACGTGTAATTATGTCAGCACGTCATAAAACGTTTTTTATCGGGACTTACACAGTCCTTGATGTTTTTCTGTCCTCTGTGTTTTCTCTTTTTTGCTTTTTAAATCAGTTTGGAAACGTGACATGACTGAGCAGAGTAGCTGCTTATGATTATTTATTATTAAGACTGGAATGCTGTAACTGGAAGGTTACCAGTCACAGAGTTTATGAATACATCCTTCAGCAGAGCTGATTTGTCGTCTCTTTAGGTTATCAACACAGCGGCTATCACCCTAGCGTTAAAATTTCAGAAAACTGATAACCCTAATGTGAGGAATAAACCAGAAAATTGTCATGGTGATACCAGTTGGTTTAATTTTTTACCCTATTTGCCTGTAGTGACTCACCTGTAAGGGTTAATTGGTGAATATTTGCCTCTAAATTAATTTTTTCCAGTAATAGCATGTCTGCGATGATGTTTTATAGTCTACATCTACTGACAGGACTTCAGCTCTTCACTCATCGCCTTCCTCTGAATGCTGCCGACAGACGAATCATATGCAGCGCACTCGCACACGCTCATGCATCCTCAGACTCTTCATATTTAACTTCATTACACAGTAACAGGAAATCCCCACTTTGTTGTGAGCATAAGCATGTGACGGTTAATATCGCTGCACACAGTTTTCTCTGCTGCTGCAGATCAGAGGGGTCTAACATGAAACTAACGCCCAGGCGCCTCCCTCTCACTGCTGACGATCCAGTCCAGATTCAGTTCAAGCTCACGCCTGTAAAAGCACAGAAGCTAATCAGAAAGTGGAGTGGCAGTCTTGTGACAAACCCGGTGATCCTGAGCAGTTCTGCTCCACGGGGAGACACACAGCTGTTTTATGAATGATTCTAGCATTCAGCATTTAAGTGTGTAAAAGCCTCTTTTCACAGGATCAATAATGTCTCTGCAGCCGATAATCTTTACATTTATGGATCTACTCCTCAAATTTGGGAGCAGCCACTGTAAGTCTAGGGACAGGTTTCCAGTTCTAAACCCTTTAATACCAGCTCAATCAAGTCATTCAATCTTTTAATCACAGTTAATCTCATGACTGTAGTTAATTGTGATTAATCAGAATCTAATCACAGATTTATTGGATTTCGTAATCCCACAGAAATCTTTCCAACTGAAAAATTAAATGCAAACGGTATTTTATTGTAATTTCAAATGTTTAACTTATTGTAGTCTCATTTTAAAGTAGGGCAGGGCAAAATGGCCCAAAATATTTATTATTATTCATTCTACGGCTCTTTAGAATGCTGTAGAACGCTCCGTTGACTTGAACGGGTTTTCCCAACGTTCCAGCGGCCATTTTTTTCATATAATAACCGCTGTCCACAGCAACAGATCTTTTTTCCTTTCCTGTGGTTTTACAGTTAATCTAAAATTCCTCCGCATCGCAAGTAATGTGGTCACTTAACGGCAACAAAAACAGCGAGCGAGCACTTGGCGACACCTCGTGACCAAAAATGGATGACTGCCCAATTAATTTGAACATCTTTGGCGAGTGTGGAGATTTTGAGCGCTGGGTCCAGGCTGAGTTTAAGGATTCAACCTCTCCAAAACAAAAAGACAAAAAGAAGACCAGTGGCAGACGCATACAGCTAACAGCTGGAGGAAATGTCTAGTTCAACATACAGGAATAGCCGATGCTAGCACAAATTCCAGCCACCATGACTCAACTAACAAACGTTGCTAAGCAACAAGTGCCCCGACATTGCCGTGACTGTTGGGAACTATATTTAATCTTAGTGTAAAACATCAGAAAGTTATTTGACCCTCACAAAAAATTAGAGGACTTTAATTTGAATTCCCACAGAAATTTTACCAACTGAAAGATTAAATGCAGACTATTTTATTGTAATATCAAATTTTTTTTTAACTTGTAGTTTCATTTCAACATAAATTTCACTTTTTTACTGTTATTCTGCTGCTGATGCAAGAGTAAGCTGCTAAACAGTACAATAAACCTATATTCTACTTTATTTTTTTCCATTCCATTCCATTCTATTCTATTCTATTCTATTCTAATCTATTCTATAATTTTCTTTTCTTTTCTGTTCTGTTTTCTATTCTATTCTATTCTTTTTTCTTTTCTATTCTTTTGTATGCTATTCTATTCTACTCTTTTCTATACTATTGTATTCTATTGTATTGTATCCTTTTCTTTTCTATTCTATTCTTTTTTGTTCCTCTTTTCTTTCCTTTTCTATTCTAAATCTGCTCCATCCAGGTGTATGTAGACAGGAGGTGTTGTGGGTAGAGATGCACTGATCCGATACTTGGATCAGATGTCGGATCAGATATTGACAAATTAGCTGGATTGGATATCGGTTGAATGTGGATGATCCAGCATTCTTCTCCAGTCTTTTCTGTTTTTGTTAATATCATAATAAATGTACACTTAATTATCTGTTAAAAGATAAAATCAAGTACATTTATATATGTGTTAATTTGTTACATTTCTTTACACAAGGACAAATGTTTATGTGAAGCCTGATGCCTTCACCCACATGGCAAGGAATGCAGTTTATTCATTCAAAAATAGTATCAGATCGGTACGCTAAACCCTGATATCGGTATCGGACTGAATAGGAAAAAACTGGATCGGTGCATGTCTAGTTGCGGGTAATCTGGTGCAGCAGGTGTCTAGCTGCCAGCTACAGCAGATAGATGCTCTGACTCGTTTCTGTAAATGATCAGGAAAAACTTTTGTCAGAGACAGTTTTAAGAGTACTAGAGGCAAGATTAAGAAACGAAACTCACGACTGCCGCTTCAGGTAACTGCAGCCACGAGCCAAGCCGTCACGGGAGCACAAACTGAAGCTATAATGTTGTCAACTAACTTTTTTCTTCGTAGTTCCACTCTTTAGTGTCTTTCAGTTGATCTGGATCGTTTGCTAACGGTAGAATAATCCATAACTATCGCTTACAGTGTTTGAATTTACCGCGACCATCTTCTTCCTGTATCAAAACTGCGGATGTAGGTCATTTGATGTCACGTCCGGAGGGCAGCGCGGGAAATTCAGACACCGAATTGCAGCGCATTTTGCAGCACACAGCCTGTTCAAGGCAACGGAGAGAAACGTGGTGAAAACGTTATTTTTAGTATTTAGCGCTTCATCACATATTAGTATTAAAAAAAAAGGACATGTATGATTGTTTGTTTTTAAATTCCTGCCTCTAGTGCCTTAAAGTTTTCTTTCAGTTTCTAGTCTTGCTTGCATGGTTTCTTCTTTTTAGTCTGTATTAAACCCTTCAGGCTTCAAACCATTGTTTTACCATTTTTGCTCCACTTTTGGTGATGTAAAAATGTATCCATCAACCCTTTTAAAGCATAAGTTTCTTATTTTTCAGCCTGGACCTTATTTCTAGGAGTTTACACATGCATTTACTAACCGCTAACATTTCTGTATCACTTTGACTCCTTCAGAAGTATTATATTAAGTCGCCCCCCCGGCGTACATCTATTGTATATAACGCGTGGGACGGGGCAGCCTCTAGGCATTATCTGCAGCAAAACTCCTTCATTTCATCAATACTTTAAGTAGAATGAACGAACGAGTACTATTGTCCTGTGAGTTCAGAGTTAGCTCTCCATTAGTTATTTAGTTATTGGGGGTTTCTCTGCACTCTACAGGCCCCCACAGTACAGCTGAGAGGAGCAGCTCGCTACCCAAACAACATCAACCTCCAATCTGTGAAACTCCAGGAGAAGTGTTGGATTCTGAGTAAGAAACAACTGATTTGTTGTCTCATGAGTGAAGTTTGTTTGTCTCCTTTTACGGTTCTTAACAACATGACAGCTCCTCATCCAGCTCAAGCCAGATGTGTTCTGAGAAGACTAATATGTGACCTGGGAGAGCTGGATTTCCCCAGCTGGATTATAATCCTCTACCCATGACTAATGCTCTGCAGCCTGTCTGCTAGCAAAAACTACCTACAAACGATGCCAAGGCAGACGAGCCTCGGCTGCACACAGATATGCATCTCTGCAAAGCGTTGCAGGCAGAGCTGAGATGAGAGATTTGATGTGAAACAGATGGTTTCTGAAAGCTTTAAAACAGCGATCTGTTCTTCGGCAGTTTTTGCTCAACAATCTCACCTTTGTACGGTGAAGTGGATGCGGTGGCTCAGCTCCAGGATCTTCATCAGCGTTTTGGTGTCATACTCTGAGGGCTTCTTCAGGGTGACTCCCTCAGGCAGACCGTGGGCCACGACGCAGCCCGGGTCCTGCTGGATCCACTCATAAGGCACAGGGACCAGGCTGCTCTTCCCCACAGCCTCACCTGAACACCACACAGCACAGCGAGGACTGAGCTGGTTTCCAGGAAACCTCTAACGCGGCTCTAAGGAAGCTCAGAGCGAGCTTCAGCTGTGTTTGGTGGCTTCTTACTGTAAAGCACAGTGAAGACTTCTTCCACCATCCTCCTCAGGACGAAGATGTTGGTTTGGGCGTCTGATGGAGCTCTCGGCTTCCCCTGCTCTCCATCCTTGCTGAGTTTGCTGATATCGCCTTCCTGGTCTTTGGTATGGGCATTTGCAGAGGTCAGATTCTGCAGACATGGCACCCCTGAGGCCAGACGGAAAATCACAATTATATTTCATTACTAAACATTAAAAACAATAATACTAATAATGCACAGCCAAAGAAAGTCTCCACCTGGATTTAACCAACCAAACATGTACAAGCCTCCTGTCGGAGAATTACTGCAAGGGGAGGATTGTCTTTTAGCTGCAATGACTTATTTAACCTCAACGACCATGTGGGAAGATGTAGGGATGCTCGAGTATCGGACATCAGCCACCCCACCAATATTTAACTGATATTTAACCGATCAGCCTGCTGTTTCTAAAGTCTAAAAAAAAAAAAAAAAAACTTCTTCCTCTTCTTCTTCTTCAAAAATTTCTTTTTTACAGACTTTAAAATTTATAAAGACTAGGGGTGGGGAAAAATATCGATAAGCTGAAATATCGCAATATTTTCATATGCTGATATATTGACATTTAAAAAAGCGGTATCTATCTATTTTACTTTCATCGTTCTGTTACAAATTCCATCAAGAACTCACAAAATATCGTGAGAATTTGTAACAGAACGTTGAAATCTCATGAGATTTTCTAAGTAAAATGATTGATACCGTGTTTTTAAATATCGATTTGATATTGGCATATGAAAATATTGTGATATTTCAGAGTATTTTTTTCCCACCCCTATTTTTCAAAGTGTCGGAAACAGATAACAAAACTGCTAATTACAATGACTGCTTATTTATTTCAGCTTTAATATCTGTATCGATATCGGTTATCGGCCACATGAGCTTTAAAATATCGTCATTTTGGATATCAGCCAATGTCTAATCATTTGCTTAGCTTGCAAAACATTAGACATGAGCCGTAAAGAGACGTGACAGAACTTGTGTAAAGGGTTTGAAATGGGATTAAAATGTTTGAATGCTCCATTAGATCACTCAGTTCTGATCCATAACCAAAACATAAACTACATTATCATTTCTAGGAACAACTTTAGAGCATGATTGCTGTTTATAAAGTAACAAAAGTTGTGAAAAAGCTCGTCTGTGATGTGCAAATGTAATGCATCAAATGGCCTTTGCTAAATGAGATTTGACAAAAAGTTTGTTGTTAAGTAATTTCATGAGATGGAAGGAAAAATGCATCGGCTTTAGTATCTTATTATTTCATATTAAGGTCATTGGATATGGAGTAACACTGCAGGCTGCTGCAGACACTCAACCTTTTGGCTGAATTTGCCCTAAAGGAATAGTTCAACCACAGAACGATTTAACTTTATTTTCCATTTACCTTCATGGTGAGCAAGACTGTGTAGTACTTTTTTAATATTTCAAATGCAGCCGGAGATCAGGACGACTTCTCGTTTCAAACCAACTTTCACATAATGGAGTTTGCTCGGAACCGAGCCAAAAAGGTCCATAAAAGTGCACAAAAACTTGTCAATATTCCTCCATACTGCTCGTCCAATGTAGTCCAAGTGTCCTGAGTGGGTAGCGTCCATAATTTACTCGAAACTACGCCATTTAGTATATTTATGGAGCCTAAATAGAAGTACATCGCATCTCCTGCGAGCACGCCGATGCGCGTTCATGAAACCACGGAAGGCGCAGCAGATGAGATCGCGCAGTCTTTTTCTTTCTTTCTTTGTTTTACATCAATATCAACCCCTCTTGCGTTTGTCCCGGTTTGTCTGCAGCTCTGTCGCTCTTAGCACAATGTAAACAGAGAATTTCTTCTTCTACGCTTGTATTATCGGCAGAGTAGGCTCTGAACGCCGAGGCTTCCGTAGTTTCGTGAATGCGCATGTGTGCACTTCACGGAAGTAATATGTACTACTTTTTAGGCTCTAAAAATATAGTAAATGATGTTGTTTTGAGTAAATTCTGAACGCTACCCACTCAGGACACTTGGATTACATTGGACGAGCAGTATGGAGGAATATTGACAAGTTTTTGTGGACTTTTATGGACCTTTTTGGCTCGGTTCCCAGCGAACTCCATTATATGAAAGTTGGTTGAAAACGAGAAGTCGTCCTGACCTCCGGCTGCATTTGGGATATTAAAAAAGTGCTCCAGACTCTCGCTCACCATGAAGGTGAAGTGGAAAATAAAGTTAAATCATTCTGTGGGTGAACTATTCCTTTAATACACAGCAAAAACTCAAATCTTAGCAAGTATATTTTTCTAATTTCTATTCAAAATATCTCATCACACTCAAAATAAGATAAAATTGCCTAAAGAGCAACATGTCAATTAGATATAAGATCTTGTTTTAAGACAATGCCTATTATTTCAAGAAGTCTTATGAGGACAATTTTGTTTGTTCCATTGGCCACTCACACTCTTGAGTTAATTTTTTTTTTTTTTTGCAAGTAATAAGCAAAGAAAAAAACACAAAACAAAACAAAAAAAACAAGATTCATTGTCTTAAAACAGGATCTTATATTTAGGGATGCATGACATAATCGGCCCTCTATCGGTATCAGCCTTTATCGGCCTTAAAATTGAGTTGCGGACTTCAGCCACCCCACCAATATTTAACCGATATTTAACCCGTTTTCCCCCTCCCCCCCACCCACTGAATAAAAAAAAGGGGGGGTTAGACCAAGATCTTTTTAACCAATCAGGCCGCTGTTTCTAAAGTCTAAAAAAACCCCTAAACTTCTCTTTCTTCTTAAAAAACGGCTTTTTTACAGACTTTAAAACTTCTAAAGACAGTTTCTTTTAGGATGTTCTGTGTGAACAGAGTTTATACACTCTCATTTTTGTAAATAACCAAATATCCCCTGTTTTTGGGCATTGTTTTTTTTTTTTTTTCTCAGGCAGGAGAAAATCCAGGTGGTTCTAGTATATAACACACGTCCTGTTAGTTTTGTTTGAACAACTGTTGTTAAATTTGACTTGTTCTACAAACACAAGTTGAGGTATTTTTCTAATTTTGCACAAGGAATGAATATCACATCATTTATTTTTCAGCTTTAACATCTGTATCAATATCAGTTATCGGCCACATGAGTTTTAAAATATTGGCATATTCGATATCAGCCAAAATTTCATTATTGTTATTTTTTTCAAATTATTATAACTTATTTATTTATTTTATTTTTTCAATTTGTAAAAATGTAAAAAAAAGAAAAAAAAAATTCCAATATTGTGCATCCCTACTTACATCACTTAAAATGTTTCTTTTTAAGTGATTTTGTCTTATTTTGAGTGTGAGGAGATATTTTGTCTAGAAATGAAAAAAATATACCTGCTAAGATTTGAGTTTTTTCAGTGTAAAATCTTAGAAAACAACATTTGGATCACAGCTTACGGCAGAACTTGTAAAAATCTGTTTGGATTTCCCTCCTGGAGTTGAGGAACACTCTGCCTCTCTCGGTTCCAACGGCGATCACGCTGTCCTCGTGCACGGTGACACACGCCACCTCCGCATTTAGCTTGGACATGGCCATGCACTGGAAGGCAGAGATGCAGAAATAAGCTGCTCGTAAATCACCAGCCGACTCTCTGGAGATGCGAGCTCCGTTCTAAAATGTTCCACGTACCACTGAGTCCAGGGCAGACACCAGGCTGGTGAGGATCTCCTGTCGGGCCGACGCCGGCGGGACCTGCGGCTCGCCGCGGGAGTTCGTCCTGAGGCCGTCACATGCCAGCTTCCTCATCTGAGCCATGCCTCTGCGAGGACCACAGGAAGGAGGTTAAGGGAAGCAGACATGCCCTGAATGGGGCTGATGATGTGTTCATGTGCACATGCAGCAGCGGCCTGCATTCAAAGCAGCTCTGCAGACATCCCAGGTTTCATACTGAGAGCTGGAGACATTTTCATCCGCTGTAAAACATGCAAATATTCACATAATCTAGCGTGTTAACATGCTAACATTAGCACTAAACACAAAGAAGAGTCCTCCTGTCATGAATGTCCTCAGACCCAACCATTTCCACCAAGAACCAGGGAATAAACAAAAAGCTTCAACCCCCAAAAGACAGTAGGAAATAGGACTGCACGATATAATCGGCACCCTATCGGTATTGGCCTATATCGGCCTTAAAACTGAGTGTCGGACATCAGCCAGCCCAACGATATTTAACAGATATTTAACAGATCAGCCCGCTGTTTCTAAAGTCTAAAAAAAAAAAAAATACTTCTTCTTCCCCTTCTTCAAAAACTTGTTTACAGACTTTAAAACTTTTAAAGACTAGGGGTGGGAAAAAATATCGATACACTTAAATATCGCACTGATCATCAGACCGTTATGTAGGTTCGTCTAACCAGGCAGGTTCTAGCAGCAGAAAATGGGCATCACTTAGTCCAGCAGATACTAGTTTTGCTTCGTGTCTTCTTCTAGCGTCTGCAGTGAGACTTTCAATATAACTGGACGTCATTTCAACATTATTTCAAAGACAGACCGGCAGAGAAAAAGATTTAAAAAGGGTGCAAAAACAGTTTAAGAGGCTCATAGTCCATCAGACGCCATTCAAATGCGAAGCATGTTTCCATCGCTACCAGCGTCGTGTTCACGTGAATTCCGGGTTGTGACGTAGGCTCGCACTGATCCACACCTAAAAATTACCCAATCAGTCCAATTCCAAAGTTAATGCCTGTAAATGATCAAAAGATTGGTATATAAGAAGGATAAACATGTTTTTTGAGGATTTTGTCCACCGCACAGGCAGTACCGCCAGATGTCCAAAATGAACTCCTTTTACTGGGATGAGGCTGTTTTTGGATTTTTGTCCTAGGAGCAGAATATAGTTGTCACAAGCTTAGAGCGCCATCTCTTGATGGTAATGTTTACTCCTTGACTCATGTCAGTCAATATGAATTTATACTTAAAAATATGTTAAATTGTATATATTTTCATATATAAGTCGCACTGGACTTTAAGTTGCACAAGCCGCCAAACTATGAAAAAAAAAGTGTGACTTATAATCCGGAAAATAAAGTTATAAAGAATAAATAAAGGACTGAATTCACTCTCAACTCCTTAAAGGAACAGTACACCCACAGAATGATGTGCGTTCATTTTCTTCTCACCCTCATGCTGAGCAAGACTGTGGAGCACTTTTTTCATATCGCAAATGCAGCCAGAGATCGGACAGGTTTTCGTTTTCCCCCAATAATGGAGTTCATCGGCGACTGAACCAAAAAGATCCATAAAAGTCCACAAAAACTTGTCAATATGCCTTCACACTGCTCGACCAATGTTATCCAAGTGTCCTGAGTGGGTAGCGTTCATAATTTACTGGAAACCACATCATCACAGTATACCGATGCAAGTTCACGGCACTACGGAAGCCTCGGCAGACAAGATCGCGTGTTTTTTTCTTTTTTTGTTTTAAATCAACATCCAACCTTGTCCCAACTCTTGTGTTTGTCCGCAGCTCATTCGCTCTTAGCACAATGTAAACACTGAATTTCTTCTTCTACGCTTGCATAATCGGCAGAGTAGGTGCTGAACACAGCGGCTTCCGTAGTGTTGTGAACTTGCATGAGCGTGCATCACGGAAGTATGGTGTAGTACTGTTTAGGGTATAAAAATATACTAATCGATGTAATATACTGTAAATTATGGACGCTACCCACTAGAGGCGTCAACATCTACACGTGTAAACGGGTACACGGATAATAAATTATGACCCTTTAGAAAAAATCTATAACCGTATACACATCACTTTCCTCCCTCCTCCTCTTTCATTTCTCAACAACACTTTATTTTAGAGATGGTAATGTTGCCTGAAAGCTTCAGATAATAACTAACTACCCGCAAACATAATAGATGTCTGGGGCGAAATGTTCCATTGGTATTTGTAATAAACGCAGACACAACCTGTCGTGGTGGTGGTGAACAGCAGCAGAACACCAGAGCTGCTTTGTGATACTGTAGCGACTCTGTTCAAGCCGTCAGAGATCCATAAACTGCAGCTAGGACTTGCAGATATTTCTTTATGGATCAGCGAAGACGGACATGGTCAGAGATGCTTTTAGCAATCAGGAGAGCTCATCAGAGACCAACTGCATCTGTGCAGTGTTAACGTCATATTCAATGCAAGTTAGCAGAGCTAGCTTAAGTTGCTGCTAACTGGGTTTCATGTATATTTTTTCAGAAAATGAAGTTATGAGTGTGAATCAGATCAGACACTTACTGTAACAACTGCACGTGTGTAGCAGAAGATCTAACCACTTGTGTTAGCCGCTGTTTACATAAAGCTGATCACCAGAACACGACTTACTTCTTTCAGATAAAACATTTCCATGTTTTCGGGTCAGCCCAGCCAGCTGTGAAACATGGATAATCATCCCTGCTAGTGAGAGCTTTCTTTCTTCCGTGTGTGAGGACGGGTTATTATGTATCTGATAGATGGAGGAAAAATCTGGTCAGCTGATGTAGCTTTTTGAAAACCTCTGCAGGGACTTCGTTCGGATCGCACCCAATAAAAGAGATTTTTTTGTTGAATCGTTTCAGTTCTCAGGGATTAAAGTGATAAATATCCAGAACCTTGCTTTGGCCCTGCTACAGTGTTTCTGCTCTGAGTTCAGTATGACGGCGGGAGTGCGGAGGGATGCATAGGTGACATCATCTGCAACCTAAAGATCATTAATCTATGATGTGTAACCGAGTACATGAAAGTTAGCAGTCCCGATTACACGTGTAGAAAAATGATAAACATTGACACCCCTACCACCCACTCAGGGCACTTGGATTACATTGAATGAGCAGCATGGAGGAATATTGACAAATGTTTGTGGTCTTTTACGGACCTTTTTGTGTTGAGCACCTGTGAACTCCATTTACACAGCATGGAAGCTCTGGTAGGTGCATCCTGCAGCCACCCTACTGCCCAAACACCCCCATCCAACCAATGCAGCTCTCTCCTTTTATCTTTATGACTTCATCATGATGCTAGCGGACACTCGCTGACTGCAGGATTCAACCTCTAGGGGGTCATAGTGGGCAACGCAAAATCCAAGGAGACAAATGAAACCAAAACACTGCAACACACTGATCCCTACTCAGGCTTCCAGCTCGCTAAAAGCCAAATCAATCAAAAGGCTGAAACGTAAGCTTAGCTTTTGTCAGTTAAAGATGATTAGAGCACCTAAGTGATGTCATATGAGCTCCTTTACACTTAATGAGATGGCCAAGATGCCTCCAAGTTTCAATCACAGCTGCAGCAGACAGACCCTTCATTAAAGAATAAAAACAAAAGCAACTAAACAACACAACAGATAGGAACTGTTACAGGAAAACTGCTCAGCTAAAGCCAGGCACTATGTTCTCATGGCAACTGAAACCCGTCTCCTTGGAAACTAATCTCGGGGCATTTGAACAATGCAGCTCTGGCCTTTAATCTCTCCAGACACTGGGAACCATTATACTGGCCTCTGGCAAGCCAAAACCACTGACTCAATAGAGGGAGAGAGACAGAGACAGAGAGAGAGAGAGAGAGAGAGAGAGAGGGGAGTGGGTGTGGTGGGATTCAGCTGCACCAGTATGAATGTGCCAAGTCTGTTGGCCATCTAAATCTGCCTCCCCTGAGGCCACAGCAAACATTACCCCCTCCTAAATTATTATGGCCTCAAAATAGATGGCCTCTTTCCCTCACATATTTAGAAGGCAGAGGAAGCAGCGAGGAGGAGGACGGTGGGGATAAGCAGAGGCGCATGATGACAGCATGTTGAAGCTCGACCGCAACGTCAAAGAGAATACAGGACAGCTAGGTCACAGAGGCGATGCACAACGGCCTGTTGCAAAGTTGTTTCTATCCCTGTCACTCTGATGATGTAAACTGTGCCAAAACTGAACCACAAAAACCCCAAAGATCCAGCTTATCAACAAAATCTGACAATATGAAATGAACAATCAGATTATCTGTAAACAAAAGGACTTTTTGATTAAATTCTTTAGCTTGGAATATAAACAATCACAGCAAGGACGGACAGAAACCTTAATGATGATGAGTGCGTCCTGCAGGGATATTCCTGCATTTTAACATCCTGGGCAAAATGCCGGCGTGTCATTTGGAGCTAAACTTTTAGGTGAATCTAATAAATCCACTTTAATCAGGTCCCAGAATGATCAGTAATGTAATGATGCTGTTTACTGACAAGCGCAGTACCAGGAAATATTCATTATCCCATAAAAAGCCAGGACCAGACGAATCTGAAGGAGCTGTCAAAGCATACCTTCTGGGTTTTGTGATAAAAGTGACTGATGTTGAGTCTTTTTAGGAAATAAAATCTGATCACATGGAGTAAAAAGGTGCAGCAAATAAACACACCAATATATTGTTGGTCCAATAATGGTCCAATGGTCCTCTCACGTTTTATCAACTTCAATACTTGACTAACACTGATTAATCCAACGGGAAAACTGAGATGTTTTCCTTTTTTTCACTCTGCAACTCAAAAAGAGAAGAAAGTAAATAAATTTGATCTCTGAATTAGGGATGGCGATTATCGGGCCGCTCCCCCCTTTACGTACGCTACGGTGTGGCCCTTTTTTTTTTTCATTTCTTTTCCTTTTTGCCCAATTTCACTTGTTTTTGTGCCTAGTTTCTCGCCCACTTCTACCATTTCCCTTTACTTAACATTCTCCCCCCTCTACCGGTTCCCATAATAGACTGTGGCGGGCCGCCACAGCCACTCGAGCCGCCACAGTCTCCTATACCCTATATGTTTAAAAAAAAGAGAAAAAAAAATAGTCAAACCAGCCGGTCATAGTTCTGCAGTGTACAGCTGTAGCTACTCTCCTCCTGCCTTTGAGCAAGCGAGAGCAACAGAGCGCATTCACACTGGCACGCACAGGTCACGTTCATAGACGTCGGTCTTTTCTAGATGTATTTTGGCGCGACCCATCAGATCAGATTGCAATGACACCAGAGCCACATACGTGAGCGGAGCGGGACGTCTGCGTCCACACAGAGAGGCGCTATCAAGCTGGATGATGGAGCAGGAGGCCATGTTGATGATGTCATCAAGCCAGTCAACTTCTAACCAGCCGAACCGAGTCGAACTTAATGCGCCCCATGGTGCTGATTCCCCGCTAGTTCTCCCGCTACCGCTCGCGCCATTTATCTCATCCCTCTGCCGTTACGCCTTATGCAGTTCACCCGAGCAGCCCCCCCCCCGAAAGAGGGACAGCAGGTGAGTTTGACAGCAGAGAAAGGGTGTGATCACAGCACTCTGTACTTCAGTACCGTCGCTACCAGCATTATATTGCCGGTACCAGCTATATTTTCATGGTACCAGAGGGATGAGCTGGGGTTCATCCACCAAACAGTTCAGTTCAGACGTCTCCTCAGAGCGCAGCGGGGCTGCTGCTCCGCCTCATCTCGTTGGTAATAAAGAGCAACAAGGAGCCATAAATGTTTCCTCCAGAATCATTTAGGATTGGCGGGCCCCCGTTCCTAATCCCAGCCTCCGTTCCTAATCCCAGCCTCCGTTCCTAATCCCAGCCTCCCACATGCGGCCAGAGTGCTCCGCTCCAACCTCCACGCATCATCCCACGCCAGCTGTCAGACATCCCGCATCTTTCCACGATGAGAACACGTGAGTTGCGGAGTTTGAAATAAAACTGCGGCGCTACTAATTCAGCGCGCTTGAATTGGTAATAAGGCTTTGAAGATCATATATTAAACTCATAGATAATTATAATTTTTATGAAGGGTGATCCATCATCATGACTATGAATCAAGACAGTCCAACACTGCTTCACTCCAAGTGGATGTTCTCACACGTGTGTGCTGTTATCTTTTATCCTATAACTTCCCGTTGTGTTTGTTGAAACTTTGTTCATGAGGCTTCATACAAATGTTCAGATCTGTGTCTGTTGGCATTTTCAGGGCTGATAAAAAGCATTGAACACAATGTTTGTTTTTCTTTCAAATACATGAAGGCTTCATGCCATTACAGACCTATTTTCTTATTGTATTTATATAGTTTTCTATTTATTTGTTCGTGATTGATAAAACTTTATTCATTATAGTTACAAAAGCACGTTTGTTGTAAATACTTGAAGGCAAAATGCCACTAAGGAAGATTTTATTGATCTGTTCAGTTTTTTTTTTTTTACCTTGTAAAGACGTAAATAATTTAATAAAGGTGGATATATTGCAGACTTATTTGGGGGAGGACCGTGGTATCAATTTGGTATCGAGTACCATGAAAATTAACTGGTATTGGTATTGACTTCTGAATTTCAGGTATCGTGACAACACTAAGAGAAAGAGGAAGTTGGTCAGTGTAGTTGAGGATGTGTTGGTGTATATGAATATAAATATAAAAAGTATCTATTAATATATAACATAAAATATCAGTAAATTCTTATTTACCAGTGTTTGTAAACAGCAAACAAAATGCACTAAAGAGATGCGCTGGGCTTGAAAATGCGGAGGGAGAATCTGAGACCCTCCCACCACAGTCTCCTAAAATCCTGTGGGAAACACTGAAGCGGACAGAAAATACTACTACTACTATCTATTTTCTAATTACGCCTTATCTACCTAAAAAAAAAAACCGTACATTTTTTAGTCCAACGCCCATCCTACTCTAATGTTACAGATTTTCTTCTTTTAAATGAATTTCTTTATTTTTCCTTCATGTCATTGGGTCTTAAAGATCTCGGAGTCCAGATTTTCCCATAAGAACACCTCAGACTGCAGGTTGACTGGAGGCTCCTACAGGTTCCAGCAGTTCCAGTTATCATGCCCTGTCTGTGGAACCAGTTTCCAGTCTGGCTTCAGGAAACGGAACCAGCTCCCAGTCTGGCTTCAGGACCACACCTCTTCTCTACCTTTAGACCATTTTCAAACTTTCTCTCCTGATCAAACCTACAATCAGGTCTGGCTGCTGATCCTGATCCGTCCCTGTAGCACTGCTGCTTTAGGGCCGCGACTCCTAGTTCCATCATGCACTGGGCTCCCCTCTGATAGCGGTTTTCCTCCCTGGTTCTGGTGCAGCTCAGTAAAGAGCATCCTCTGTTTTTTTGTGTCCGGTCATTATCATCACCTCGGCCAAGGAGGTAATGTTTTCGGTGGCGTTGGTTTGTCCGTCTGTCTGTCAGCAACTTTACAGAAAAAGTTCTGGACAGACTGACCTGAATTTTTCACCAGCCGTGTGCCTCAGCCTAAGGACCAACCCATCCGGATCACCTTCTGGATCCAGAAATGTTTTGAAGGATTCTTTATCATTGTGAGGTCGGCCATGTTGGAAAGGCGATAGGCGTGAGTGCCCCCTTGTGGCAGAAGTGTGCAGCTGCGCTACTGAGCACATGATGTCAGGATGCAGAAATGAAACTTGTGAGCAGGGGACGAGGAGAGAAGACTGTTGGACAGACTTCTAGCAGGTGAAGATGGTGAACTGTGCACGTCTGTGAAGAACTGGAAGTAACTAGTTGTATTTCTGCCTAAACAGGATGTTTATTTAGCCTTTAATGTTATTTAGCTGATTTGCTTATTCAGAAGTTTCCTCCGTTCACCATGTGCCTTTTTATGCTATTAAGCTAGCTGACCTGTTACATGCCAGTTACTGGAACTGTTAGCCTTCTCTCTGGCCTCCTTCCCGCTTTCTATTTCTTCTTCCCAAAAAATATCTTCCCATTCAACATTCCCTTATATTTACTATTATTTTTTTTTTTATATATATATATATATATATATATTTTTATTTTTTTTTTTCTTCTTTTTTTATTTTTATTTTTTTCTCTCTTTTTTTTCCTTTTTGAGATAGTAATAAAGGAAAACGCCCCGCACCCCTCCATAGAGAACGAAGAGAGCGACGATGTTGAAAATATATTTTCCATATAAAAATTATCATTACTTCACATTTCCAGTTCTTCCTCCACTACTCCTCTTTTTCCTATAAAAATATTCTCTCCTTCTATATTTTTTTTTTTTTTTTTTTATACTCACTCCTTTTTTTTTGAATATTTTCAATCATTTTTTTTATTATTATCACCCCCAGTTTTAAAATTTCTTAAAAAATCTTTTTATTACTATTATCTCCCACAAAATAACATTATAAATTTTTTTTTTTTTTTTATTTTTTTTTTTTTTTTTTTTTTCCTTTTAAAAGAAAAAGATTAATAAATAAAAAACTTTTTAATTTTTTTTCACAAAATAAATTATTTAATAAAAATAAAAAATCTTCCCCCATACCCCATTTTTTTTTATAAACCCTCTTTTTCTTCACCCCCACACTCTCACAATCGGTGCACCCCCCCCCTATACACATATGTATGTTTAGTCCTAACTGGAAGGGATTTATTAGTAATAATTAATACCTTGAATGTGTTTATTTTCTGAACGAATGTTCCTCATGGCTTTGTATTTCTGTCTTTATAGACCACACTCACTTCCATCCAGCATTCACCTTAAGTACCTGGAATTCCTCACCTGTCAGCCTGTCGTTTGTTGCAATACTGTGCTGTTGTGATTCAGAGTGACCAGTAAAGACAGTTAACTGTACAAGCGAGCCCTTTGTGTTCTGACCGACACCCCATGGTGAACATCGAACCTCCTTACCAACACCTAAACCGTCTTACATCAACATCACCCTGATAGGACACATTTGTGGAATTGTTCCATACAACTCCATACAAATGTCCCGAGTGTTCGGTAAAAAATTACAAGAAAGGATCTAAATTAGTTCTAGAATGTTTCCAAAGTTGATCCGGATCCAGAGAAAATTCTGGATTCTATGATCCAGAACACACAAAAATAAGAGAGACAAGCTGCTTGGTGGAGGTCTGCTCTCTCAGAGTGCTTTTGTAGTTTATTAATTAGTTTATACGAACACAGTTACTATAAGTGGGACTAATGTGGATCACATGATGGACCTGTTTTACTGGATCATTACTGGACTTCAGTGAACTGGATTAAACTGGACTGTGTCTGTTAAGGATGTGATGACTGCTGGGATTTGGCACCTCACAAATAAAGCTGAAGCTAAAAGCTTCTGGCTCTGTGATTCAACAGTTTTTTCTCTCAAGGCAGAATTAGAAGAAGCCTCATCTTTAAAAGTGTTGCTCTAGCAGGTATTCACACACACTGCACCTTAGCGGTCCTTTTACACTCAACAGCTGACATCTACAGCAGGTGGGGGTGATGCTTTAAAGGGGAAGTTCGTTATTTTTTTCAACCTGGACCTCTTTTCTAGCATGAAATCCGTTCCTCACCCAGACAGTTTTGGTGTAACTTGAATTCCTTCAGGAGATATTTAGATCCACTCCAGATCAGCGTATGTCCAATATAATGGAAGTGATGCTGCAACATCGGCAGCCTCTAAATAAGGATTATCTGCCACAAACTCCTTTATTTCAGTAATGTTCTGTTACCAAACATTAGTCGGATCCCCCTGTGAGCTCCAAGTGGCTAAGAGTTGCTTATTTGTGGTGATTCATCCTTATTTACAGACATTTTTACTGTGGTGGCTTCGATGACGTCACTGTTATGCGACACCTTAGCATGTAAATGTCTGTAAATAAGGACAAATCACAAATAAGCAACTCAAAACCGAGATGAAACATGCCTGCTCCAACGTGCTTCTCCGTGAGAAGTGAAAACACACGGACGAGTAGAATCAAATGTTGAATGGAGCAGCCAGTGGATAGAGCAGAAAATGCTGCTCAGATCTGGGAGATAACTGGGAGCCTCTCCTACTGAGCAGGATTAGTGGCTCGGTGAGGAACCTCCAGCTTCAGCCTCATAAAACTGGTTCACTCTTTACTGGTTTACATCACCATGACAACTCATGCTGGAAACCTGACCTGCTGTGGAACAGCTTAAGTTCTGAGATAACAGATCAGCACATGCATGGAAAAAATGGCCTGCCGACCCATCAATTCTCCAAGAAGAGAGAGCTACTTTCATTTAGAAGCGTTTTCAGGATAACATAGTTAAAAAACAGCTCACTTTGTTCTGTTGACTCAACGTCACAACCAACATTATTTTGCAACCAACTGCTTAAAAATATGTTGTTCACTTTCACATCCATCTTAGGCTACGGTTGCAACGCAGGTCTCCTGATTCCAGTTTCTAAGCTAAGATCTAATTTTTCTGCGTGGTTGTTCAGATTATGTCTTACAGTTGTGTTTGAAAGTTTACACACCCTTCCATTAAAGATGGAAAAAAATCAGCTGCCAGCAAAATAAGTTGCAATTGACAAAAGTAATAATAGATTTAAAAATTTATGAAAATCATGACATTTATTTTGAATTGTGGTTCAATAAAAATATTGAAAACAAAAAAAATTAATTTTAAATTATATTATTCACCCTTTTTTAGTGGGAGGCCATATCTGACTTTTTCCACATGTGTGTCCTGTATCAGCTTATATATACATAATATTATATATATATATATATATATATATATATATATATATATATATATGTATATGTATATACAGATGTGTGAAAAAGTGTTTGTCCCCTTCCTGATTTCAGATTTTTTTCAATGTTAGTCAACAATCATGTTAGTTTGGTTTTTTTTTTCGTGCTTACTAATAAAAATTTTAATTTAAAAACTGCATTTTCTGTTTGCCTGTGTTATCTTTGTCCCACATTACATTAGTTTGATGATCTGAAACATATAAGTGTGACAAACATGCAAAAAAAAAAAGAAAACAGGAAGGGGGCAAACACTTTTTCACACAACTGCGTAAACATACAGGTACTACCCAAACAATTAGAATATCCTGAAAAAGTTCATGAATTTCTGTAATTCAACTTAAAAGGTGCAATTTACATATTGTATAGACAAATAATATGTGAATCAATATATTTCAAGCTTTTGTTTGTTTGGATGTTGCTGATTAGAAGTTGCAGCTTAAGAAAACCTCAAATTCAAAAACTCAAAAAATTAGAATACTGTGAAAAGCTCCAGTATTGTAGCTCAGAGTGTCAAATTCTAATCAGGTAATTAATCCAAAACCCCTCCATGAGTGCCCCAAGCCTTTAAAAAATTTCCTGTCTTGGTTTAGAAGAATTCACAATCATGGAAGACTGCTGATCTAACAGAAAACCATCATTGACTCCCTGCACAAGGTGGAAAGACACAAAAAGTGATAGAAAAGAAGCGGGATGTTCTCAGAGTGTCTCAAAGCACATTAATGGACAGTTAAGTGGAAGGAAGAAGTGTGGAAGAAAACGGTGTAGAAGCCGGAGGACTGACAGCAGCCTGGAGAAGATGGTCAGGAAAGGGCCTTTCAGACGTGTGGAGGACTTCATAAGGAATGGACCTGTGAGCTTCATCAAGTCCAGCATCAATGCAGCCGTCTACCAGGACATTTTGGAGACCTTCATGCTTGCTTCAGTGGACCAGCTGTATGGGGATGCAGACTTCATCTTCCAGCAGGACTTGGCACCTGCCCACACTGCCAAAACTACAAAATCCTGGTTCAACAACCATGGATCACCATGCTGGATTGGCCCGCAAACCCACCTGACCTGAACCCCATTGAAAACATGTGGGACATCGTCAGAGAAAGCTGAACGGGAAGAGAGTAAACAATAAAGAAGAACTCAGGGCTGTGATGGAAGCATGTTTGTCTTCCATAACACCCGAGATATGCCAGAAGCTGGTAGCATCCATGCCACGCCGGGTTAAAGCTGGTAGCATCCATGCCACGCCGGGTTAAAGCTGGTAGCATCCATGCCACGGCGGGTTAAAGCTGGTAGCATCCATGCCACGCCGGGTTAAAGCTGGTAGCATCCATGCCACGCCGGGTTAAAGCTGGTAGCATCCATGCCACGGCGGGTTAAAGCTGCTAGCACCCATGCCACGCCGGGTTAAAGCTGGTAGCATCCATGCCACGCCGGGTTAAAGCTGCTAGCATCCATGCCACGCCGGGTTAAAGCTGCTAGCACCCATGCCACGCCGGGTTAAAGCTGGTAGCATCCATGCCACGCCGGGTTAAAGCTGCTAGCATCCATGCCACGCCGGGTTAAAGCTGCTAGCATCCATGCCACGCCGGGTTAAAGCTGCTAGCATCCATGCCACGCCGGGTTAAAGCTCCTAGCATCCATGCCACGCCGGGTTAAAGCTGGTAGCATCCATGCCACGGCGGGTTAAAGCTGCTAGCATCCATGCCACGCCGGGTTAAAGCTGCTAGCATCCATGCCACGCCGGGTTAAAGCTGGTAGCATCCATGCCACGCCGGGTTAAAGCTGGTAGCATCCATGCCACGCCGGGTTAAAGCTGCTAGCATCCATGCCACACCGGGTTAAAGCTGGTAGCATCCATGCCACGCCGGGTTAAAGCTGCTAGCATCCATGCCACGCCGGGTTAAAGCTGCTAGCATCCATGCCACGCCGGGTTAAGGCAGTCATTCAAGCAAAAGGGGCCCCAACCAAGTACTAAGTACAAATGCAAGATTTTACTGATTTACTTATTTGAGGCCTGACTTTTTTGTATTTAAAGTCCTTTTTAAATTGACTTCATGCAGTATTCTGATTTTTTGAGTTTTACAATTTGAGGTTTTATTAAGCTGCAACTACTAATCAGCAACATCCAAACAAATAAAAGCTTGAAATATATTGATTTGCACATTATTTGTCTATACAATATGTAAATTGCACCTTTTAAGTTGAATTATAGAAATACATGAACTTTTTCACAATATTCTAATTTTTGGGGTAGTACCTGTACATATATATATGCATATATACTGTATATATATGTGTGTGTGTATGTATGTATGTATGGAACACATGTATTATTGTTCAGACCTAGACTACTGTCATGTGGTGAACATTGTTCAGGTTAAACCAAAGACAGCCAGGAAATGTTTAACTTATTCTGTAGTGGAAGCCTGTTTCATGGTTGCATTGCTAAAATAATGAATTATGCTAAATTTCCTCTCAGTTAAAAGGATTATAATCTGCATCAGCATTCCCTGCAGACATTTCAGCTCAGGAGTATAAACCAAAGTTCATCTTTGTCTGTGTTCATCCATGCCAACATCTTGCAGCAAGCCAGGGTGTGGCTGGAGAGCCACGGCCCAACTTTTCATCACAGCAAACAACATAATCCCCATGTTTGGACCCAGTGTCCCTTTGTCATCACGTGTCATTATGTTTAATTGCTGCAAAGCTGAGCAATAAGCAGAGCTTCACTTTTAACTAATTTCACTGAGTCAAAGCTATAAGTTGGAAAGGTTTCAAAATATAAATAAAAATCATAGCTGTTTATTTGGTGTAGAGTTGCAGAATTCTATGAATTTATAAAAAAAAATATATATATAATATATTGCAGGATAATCTAAAACAACCCCGTTTAATGCAAACACACTTGAATGCCAGGGTGGGCAAGTGACTGATGTCAACCCCTGCACAAGTCTGCTAATTACTCATAGATCTGAGTCAGGTATGCTGCAGCAGGGAAACTCCTAATACCCGCCGGATGCCGGCTCTGCCCACCCTGATCTAGGCATTCCTCCATCACATGCACTGATGATTTCTTCAACCCTGAATTGCCGAGGCCACACTTCAGCTTGCAGACTATAAAGTCACGTAAGTGTTGTTGATATTATGGGGTAAATATATTTCATACATGAACTCATTGACTGCCAAAGACCTCAAAAGACGTATTTTGCGGAATTTGACGTAGAGGCTGCAGGACACTCGGAGCTTGTCGGTGAAAATCCAGCTTTAATAATGTTAATTAGTGTAATTATCACCTAATCCGGTGGAAGGCAGTCCCAAACAAGCTGCATGTTTATGGACATTGGGATACAGACAGAGTAATTGGAATGAACCCACCACAGAGTGGATGAGACGGTTTGTTGAAATGATCCCCAAATTAGGGACGAGTATGTAGATACCCTGGAGTTGATACTTCAATACCAGCCAGACCAAATATCAGATTAAATACTTTTTTGAGGATCGCAACACCACTATACAGATACAAAACATGCAATTTGTTTGAACTTCTAAGAGTTTTAGGCAATGAAATGATTTCTGATTCCAGCTTCTGTATCACATGATGGTGGTAGCCTATCAGATTCCAGCTTCTGTATCACATGATGGTGGTAGCCTATCAGATTCTAGCTTCTGTACCACATGATGGTGGTAGCCTATCAGATTCTAGCTTCTGTATCACATGATGGTGGTAGCCTATCTGATTCTAGCTTCTGTATCACATGATGGTGGTAGCCTATCAGATGTCATGATGATGCTGCTACTGTTAGTGATGATGATAATGATGATTTGGTATCTTTCAGTACTTTAATGCAGATTATTGAACATTATGTTTTGGTAAATTTATAATATTACTATTACATTTTCCACAGAATAAATGTAAATATTTTAAACCTGTACTTATGATATTTGATAATTGAAAAAAGTTTTTAATCTTATTTTTGTTTTATTCCGTCATCAATATAATTTATCATTTTTAAAAGCATTTTTTGAGTACTTCTGTTCTCAAGTTTTACTTATGCCTAATACTGCTTTTGCTCTCAAAATATCAATGTAAACTGTACAATCATGTGGTTTTCTTTTAAGAGACTACAGTAAAGGTATCGATATTGGTGAAAAAGTACCATAAACTACTGGTATTGTATGGACATGAAAAATTTCAGTATCGCCCATCCATTCCCCAAATTACAGTTAATTCCCATAAATTCCCCTCATATCTGCAGAATGTTTCATTTTTGGAAAATTGACAAAATTCCCCCACGCAACTTCCCATGGAAAGTTTCTGGAAATTTTCCTCCCTTGTGCAACCATGATTTAGTGTCAATTTTAAGAAATCATTATTTTATTCTATTAATATAATTTTATTTATTTTATTTCTGGGAATTTAATTTTTTTCTGTTGTTTTAATGTGTTACATAAATAAAGTGACTGCATTGAAACAATTGGTCATATCACTTTTCATATTGTTATACAGTATTTTGCTATTAGTTCAAGGATAATAGAGCTGTCACACAGAAGTTTCAGACTTGGATTTGATGTTGAACATGACAGGCAGGCTGCTGGGAAACTATGCTTTCACTTTCAGAAATGACTGAAATGTTTAAAATGGCACAGTCGAGTTCAAAAGAAACAGTAGCTTAATGACTTTATGTCTATGACTGTTAAACTTGCTTATTTCAGCTGAAATAAAATTTCTAATGTCTGTTCCTTTTCTCATTTGCTGTTCCAGCACCAGCGGTGACAGTAAGCGGAGGATTAGGCAGGGGAGGGGCATACACACATTAGCCAATTTCATAAAAGCAGCGGGAACTCATGAAAATACACTGTGATCTGAGTAATGTGGCTACCTGCGCTGCAGAGAGGCTTTTTGTCTATCAGAGCCCCTGCAGGGCTCGTGTATGAGAAAACGCTGGAGTTCAGGAATGGAAATGAGTCTTTCAGACACAGCAGACCTCAAAGAAAACCCAGAGAAACAGGACCAGGGTAGGGCTGAACGATTTCAAGAAAAAATCTAACTGCGATTTTTCTGGGAGGTTTTGCGATTTTGATTCGATTCACGATTTTCTTCAAATCAAGCTTCAGTATAATATTTACAATGTACAATAACATTTATGAACAAGACAGAAAACTCCATTATATCATCAAAAAATTAAAGCTATTACTATTAATCAGGGATAACAAAGGTGAGATTTAGTTCTCTTTCAAATGCATTTATTTAAAAAACTGCATGTACATTCACTGGAATTCCCGGGATTTTCATATTCCCCTGCAGTCCTCCTCCCTCTATCACAGTTAAAGGGACTAGAGGCAAGATTAAGAAACGAAACTTGTGACTGCCGCGACTGGCGCTTCAGGTAACTGCAGCCACGAGCCAAGCCGTCACGGGAGCACAAACTGAAGCTATAATGTTGTTTACTACGCTTTTTCCTCGTAGTTCCACTTTTTAGTGTCTTTCAGTTGATCTGGATCGTTTGCTGATGGCAGAAGAATCCATAACTATCGCTTACAGTGTTTAAATTTACCGCGACCGTCTTCTTCCTGTATCAAAACTGTCAGGGATACGGATGCAATGTCATTTGACGTCACGTCCGCAGGGCAGCGCGGGAAATTCGGCCAGCGAATTGCAGCACTTTAAGCAGCACACAGCCTGTTCAAGGCAACGGAGAGAAACATGGGTGGAAACGTTCTTTTTGGTTTTTAATGCTTCATCACCTATAAGTGTTAAAAAAAAATGGACATGCTTGTTGATTCTTTCGTAATTCCTGCTTCTAGTCCCTTTAATCACCCTACTTACTGCCTTTTTCAAACCAGGTAATCTGCATGTTGCTTTACAAACTTGAATTTCCAGTGTAAAAAAGACATTATGTGCTATTTTTAATATTTTAACTATTTCTAATCACAATGTACTGAAAAATATCCAAATAAGAAATCAATATATTCTCTTTTTACAGTTCTTGTATGTAGGTTACGTTAAGTGAAACATCCAAACCAGGTAATTTATCATGGATTCATATGTGCATTGAAATTTAATTAAGTTGTAAAATAAATCTAAACAAATATCAGGTTTTACATTTGACTTCATTTTAATGTCATTCTGTCACCTGAACTTGAGGTGAAGAAAACGCTCCTACATCAAAAATAATCAGGTGATTTTACTCTGATTGTTTTTATCAGGTCGCATTTCTGACGTCTGGACGCACATTTTTGGCCACAACGGCGTTCCGTACTCATCCTCTCATGTCCGCTTGAAAAGCAGCAGCAACAACTTTCCTCCCATTTCTGGACTTCTGGTTTAACTGTGTGGCTTAACTAATGTCCCAGATAACAAGGACAGTTTCTGTGTGCTGCTCCCGTTCACGAAAAGCAAGTCCAGCTGATTATTTGTCTCCTTTTACTGAGATCCACCTAAATACATATCATTAATTTACTCGCCCACATCGCGCTCGTGTCCACAGCACAAAGCCCAAAACTTTATAGGTTAAAAGAAAACTGGTTGGAATTCAGTAGCATTTTTATTCCCATTAAAATGATTTGATCTGATTTTACAGATCAGACGGTTTTTTCCCACCGTCTTATCAGTTCATCGCTGCTGGCGACTTAACTGCTGAGTCATGAAATCTGACAGCACAGACGGTTCAAGATTATATTTTACTGAAGATAAAATTCCCTCATTGCACGAAGTGGATCAGCAAACAGCAAGAGGCACCTGCAGCAGAGGTCTGCAGCCTCTCTCTAACAACGGAACCGAAAGTTAGAAACTGGACGAGGTTCTGCCGAAGCCATTTTCTAGAGTAAAGATCACACAGCACCAGACGCCAGCGCCACATCCCAGACCTGATGCTGATTGGTTAGCTGACCTGTCCATGAGTAACATTACGCTTCTGATTGGTGAGCTTAGTTGGCTGGTACAGAGACGGCATGCAGCGCGTGTGTACAGTAGTTGCCTGCTGATTCTAAAGTCTATAAAACCCCCAAAACAACTTCTTCTTCTTCAAAAACTTCTTAATTACGGACTATAAAACTTCTAAAGACTAGGGGTGGGAAAAAATATCGATACACTGAAACACTGCGATATTTTCATGATGCTATCATGTCAACATTAAAAACGCGGGATCGATCGATTTTACTAACGAATTCTCGCCATATTTCATCATTCTGTTATGAAATCTCACGAGAATTTAGAAAAAGTTTGCAATATTTTCATATGCTGATATACTGACATTTAAGAACGCGGTATCGATCTGTTTTACTAATGAAATCTCACGGGATTTTAAAGTAAAATAGATCGATACCACATTTTTAAAAATTCATTTGAAATTGGCATATGAAAATATCGTGATATTTCAGTGTATCAATATTTATTCCCACCCCTATTTTTCAAAGTGTCAGAAACGGATAACAAAACTGCTATTTGCAATGACTGCTTATTTTTTTTCAGCTTTAATATCGGTATTGATATCAGTTATCGGCCACATGAGTTTTAAAATATCGGCATATCGGAAATCGTCCAAAATGCCAATATTGTGCATCCCTTCCATACTTAAGAACAAAACTCTTAAAAGGATAGTCCAAAATTAAAGTATATTGATTATTTATAATATTCAATAATACTCAATTACTTTACTCACTTTTGTAAATCACAATATAACAAAGTTTTCACTATAAATAAATAAATAAACCCTCATCATCATTATATAATCCTTAATGATACTCAATAATAATCATTATAATCTTTTTGTAAATTACAATGCACAACATAATACTTAATAATACTCTAATAATGCATTACAATATACATAATACATGGTCTTCATTAGTTCTTATTAATTTCCACATATCCTTTTATTATATTGTATGTCATTATTTGTTTAAATTTTCCTATAAAGCCCCTTTCAGACTTGCACTTGATACATATGGATACGTTTTCAAATATCAATATGATATTGACATATGAAAATATCATATTTCAATGTATCCATATTTTTTCCCACCACTAGATTAAATTTGAACATTTTCCACCGAATAAATTCAAATAATCTTAACCTGTACTGTATTTGATAACTGAAAGACGTCTTTAATCTTATTTCTAATTTATTAATTTATTCATAGAATTTATTACTGTTTTAAAACCATTTCTTTCCAGTGCTTTTGTTCTGAAATTTTACTAATATTTCCCCTGCATTCAAGATGTTAATGTAAAATCCTTTTCTTTTAAGGGTAAAAAGTATCAGTATTGATGGGAAAAGTACCATAAACTACTGGTATTGTATCAAAAGGAAAAACCCGTCCCTACTTCATTAATTCAACAGTAGCATCGGATCGGTATCGGCCGATATGCTTAGCCCCGGTATCGATATTGGATTAGATTGTAAAAAACTGGATTGGTGCATCTCTATTGAATTGGAGCAACACAAATGAAGCTTAATTAAGCCACTTACACACAGCCAGTTTAGTTGTAATAACCAGTCATTTCTGAAAATCTATACTTTTTCTCTTTTTTCTCCTCTTTTCCAGTCTGAACCCAGTCAAAAATCTCAGACCAAAGTTTTAATCCACTCATTTGTGTGTAAAACAAACAGCTGAGACCTAAATATAGACCAAAAAATTTACTTTAATAATGCGGGACTGAACCGTCAGCGACAATACTTTGTGTTGGCTCTAAAATAGTTCAATAATCTAAGAGGAATGTCTAATAGCTTGTAAAGATAAATAAATAAATAATCACACCTTGATTGCTGTCACTTTCCCAGCCAGATGTAATTATAATTAATGCTTTGTTCCAAGTTTATTGAAGCAAAAACACAGAACAACACAGCTGTAATTAACCTGTTAGTAACAACCAGCTTTCACCAAATTGTTTCTCCAAAGTTGAAAAGCACAGCTGGGTTTTGGCTTGTTGTTGCACCAGCTGGCTTTGTTGTACTAACTGGGTAACCTTCTGATCAGACAGCGATATAAGGGCTGATTTACCACACACGGAGCTGTATTCCTGTCAAAAATACACGCTAACACTTCACTCGCAAGGTTACAGGGAGGAGTCCGTCGAAAGTCGGGGAACTGCGAGCGAACATTAACCTTTAGTCTTACTTACCACGTAAATAACTGATAAATAGCCGCTAATTAGCTAACGGTAGCATAATAACGTTGCGCTAGCTGACGGGCTAGCTTTAACTCGTTAGCTGTATTGCGTTAGCCCTTTTGCTAGCTAGCGCTAGCACTTTCCTTTCATCTCCCTCCCCTAGTCCAGAAATTAGCTTATAATCTGTAATTTCTAAATGTACAGTTAGCAAAAGGTGCCTCCTTCGCCGAAACACACAGCGAAAATGTTGAGAAATATAAAAAGCAGAAGCGAAAATCTTACCTTAATTAGCGATTAAATAGCCTTGTTGCTGCTGTCAATCCCGGAATAGGTTTATTCCCGTTTTAATCCATCAGAAACGCTCACAATTCCCATCCACAACGTAGCCGAGCCGTCTGCTAAAACATCCTAATCCCGAGCATCACAACGTCGACTTCGACCGTGCGTCTTATTCTCTGTGATTTGTGTCTTGTTTTCTGAGTTTATTTCTGTTTTTCCTATCAGAGCAGGGTGTCCCTTTCCCCTTTCTTTGTTCTGTAATCCAGTAAAATTGAAACTCATTCGCCTCCTGCTAATCCCAGCCCCACTCAACACCAGCATCCATTGGCTGCAGTTTACATGCAGGATTAACGGAGAACCTCTGGAAAAACCACCGGGCTTCCATATTAACACGGAGCAGAAAATATTCCCAGTCCATTAAATAGATTTTATTATCATTTTAATCTGTGTTTGGACACTTGGCTGCAACTTTACACCCAGTTCTGCTTCAAAGAAGCAAACAAAAAACCTTCACAGACTGCATGAAGGTGGTTTGATGTGATAGTTGTGCAGTATCCAAATTATTTTTAGGATTAGGGTCTGTCCCCTCTGTCCAAAGTGGATATATAGCAGCTCTTCATGCCATGGCTGCAGTTATTGCCAAAAATAGCTCATGCCTGTTTTAATGTAGAGTAAAGTTCATGGAAAGGAAAACAACAAGTAATTTATAATGATGTAATACATCATTTATCTACATTATCCAATTGGATTCTGGTTAATTTGCCATAGATGCGACCTTAAAGGTACAGTGTGTAAAAAAAAAAAAAAAAAAGTCAATGGCAGAAAAATTG
Organism: Atherinomorus stipes; assembly: GCA_023101725.1. NCBI lineage: Eukaryota > Metazoa > Chordata > Actinopteri > Atheriniformes > Atherinidae > Atherinomorus > Atherinomorus stipes. The sequence continues at coordinate 275,423 of JALJCO010009553.1, read as the reverse complement.
GATATATAATCAAAACTGTGTTTCTCACGTAATTGCTTCACTAGAATAGCTTTTATCCTGTTTGTTTATTTTCTTAAAATTAGTCTTTTCTATCTACCTTCTGGGGTTGCACATACATGGAGGCTGCCATATTTGTGCCACCATTTTTACTACGGTGTTCCTAAATGGACAAAACAATGTGAGTGAAGTAAGTTAGAGCACTGTTAGGGATCAGTTATGCCTTAAAAGACATTAAAAATACACTGCCTGGCCAAAAAAAAGTCGCCACCTGGATTTAACTAAGCAAATAGGTACGAGCCTCCTATTGGATAATTACTGCATGGGCGATTATCTTTCAGCTGGCAACAAGTTATTTAACCCCAACTGGTGCAATGACTTGCTTCTCATTTCCTAAACAACCATGTGGAAAGACACATCCGTGGTCGTGGAAAAGATGTTAGTCTGTCTGAGAAGGGTCAAATCATTGGCATCAAGCAGAGAAAACATCTAAAGAGATGCAGAAACTACTAAAATTGGGTTCAGAACTGTCCAACGCATTATTAAAAACTGGAAGGATAGTGGGGACCCATCATCTTCAAGGAAGAAATGTGGCTGGAAAAAAATCCTGAATGATCGTGATCGGCGATCACTTAAACGTGTGGTGAGATCAAATCGAAGAAAAACAACAGTAGAACTCAGGGCTATGTTTAAAGGAGTGATGACATAGCAGTTAAAAACTAGTTTATGTTGTTGGCATTACTTTATATGTAAATACTCCAAAGAAAAAAACGGCATTTTTTACAGCGAAGTATTGTTTTGAAACGCCAGACCTCACTTCCTCAGTAATACAGTTGGGTCCGGTGATGATATGCAGCTTTACCCGGAGACCACGTTGACTTCATTTTGATTGGCTACACCTTATTTGGCTATGACCTTATTTGGAGAATCTAGGTCAAGCTGCGGTCGGAGTTTGCTAAAGGCTAACTGCTAGCAACATGGGCACTTCAGACAGTGAGCTACGTTTATCAGACAAGACAGCATTTAGAAAATAAATAAACTTACAGGTAATGACAAGGTTGTGGCCCCCTCCCTCAGTGTTGCTGCAGAAGTTCTCTTTTAAATTCATTTGTTTGAAAATCCAGACCTGACTGCACAGAAGTTACTACTAGCTCCATACACGAAGCTGAATCAGACAGGGAGGGGAGGGGGGAGCAGACGGTGCATAGACCGTTAGGAGAGAGGGGAGGGGGGGGGGGGGGGGGGGGGGGGGGCTGTTGTACTTGATAGTGATGTAGCTCTTATTGGAGTAATTAAATTACGTAGAATGATGGAACTACGTAGAATGATAGCCTGCTGTCTGATTCAACTGTTTCTGAACAGAGAGACAAAGCTGACAGACCATAAACAAGAACTTTGATTCTCACTCTGGACATTCACATGACCTCATCAGTGCACAACAGATCATATTATACACCCAAAACCCCAGAAAAGTGAAATTTGATGTCATGGCACCTTTAATACTGAAAGTAAGAGCATTTCCACACGCACAATGCGAAGGGAATTCAAGGGATTGGGACTGAACAGCTGTGTAGCCGTAAGAAAACCACTAATCAGTGAGGCTAACCGGAAAAAAAGGCTTCAGTTTGCTAGGGAGCATAAAAATTGGACTGTGGAGCAACGGAAGAAGGTCATGTGGTCTGATGAGTCCAGATTTACCCTGTTCCAGAGTGATGGGTGAATCAGGGTAAGAAGAGAGGCAGATGAAGTGATGCAGCATCATGCCTAGTGCTACTGTATGAGCCTGTGGGGGCAGTGTGATGATCTGGGGTTGCTGCAGTTGGTCAGGTCCAGGTTCAGGTAACAGTATGAGCTCAGATAATGAGGTCAGCTGATACCTGAATATACTGAATGAGCAGGTTATTCCATCAATGGACTGTTTCTTCCCTGATGGCACGGCCATATTCCAAGATGACAATGCCAGGATTCATCGGGCTCAAATTGTGAAAGACTGGTTCAGGGAGCATGACACATCATTTTCACACATGGATTGGCCCCCACAGAGTCCAGACCTGAACCCCATTGAGAATCTTTGGGATGTGCTAGAGAGGGCTTTGTGCAGCGGTCAGACTCTACCATCATCAATGCAAGATCTTGGTGAAAAATTAATGCAACACTGGATGGAAATAAATCTTTTGACATTGCAGAAGCTTATCAAAACAATGCCACAGCGAATGCGTGCCGTAATCAAAGCTAAAGGCGGTCCAACAAAGTATTAGAGTGAATGACCTTTTTTTTTTTGGTGGCAACTTTTTTTCTGGCCAGACAGTGTAGTTACTTGTAGTCCAGTCATAGCTACACCTGAGACCACTCACACATGAAAACTTTTTTATGTCTGGGAGAATTTTGGACACTAACAGCCACCGTACATTCACAACAGAGCTGCAATATGAAGCTATTTGAAAGAAAACATTTTTCTTCACTCTCAAAAATAGTGGTACAAGACAGGAACATTTCTGTACCTGCAGGTACATTTTTTACAAATGTTCTCTCACAGGTACCATAATAATCTTTAAGAGGCCAGAAGTGTACCTTTAAACTATCAAAAAGGGTCCAAAGTGATATGAAGTACAAATAGGGGATTATCACGCAACTTCTGGTTTCCGGAAGTTGAAACATCTGAAGCTTCCTCTTCCGGGCCAGGAATGGCTCGATGTTGCTGCTCTGTTCCATTGTGTACATCTAATAAACAACGCCAGCCGTACCGAAGTTTTCATGGATTCCCGACTGAAAAGACACTAAGGAAGAAGTGGATGAAAGCGATTTGTCGGAGTGAAGGACCGAAACTTAAAATAAAACAAGGTTGCACGTATGTCTGTAGTCGGCACTTCAATGATGCAGACTACACTACAGCTAGCGTTAGCAAGCTCGCATTAGCTGACAGTACCAACTTTTCGCTTGTGAAAACATACAAGCGTCTGAAAACTGGGTCTGTGCCCCCCCGTTTCCAGTGGAACAACTGGGGACTGCCAAAAAAAAAGGAGACGCTTTCAGATGCTTGTGTGTTTTCAGCCGCACAAAGTTAGGCACGTCATTGAGCTGGCTAATGCTAACCTGCTAACACGACTGTGCAGACTGCCGGCTACAAACAAACGTGTGTCGTTTTATTATAAAGTTCGGTCCTTCACCGCGGCGAATCGGTCGTTTTGATCCACTTCTTCCTCAGCATCACTTCAGTCTGGAATGAAAACTTGGCATTGGCGTTTATCCGATTTACAAAGTTTAACAGAGTAGTAGCTGGCGGACTACTGTTAGCAGGTTAGCATTAGCCAGCTCGATGACGTGCCTAACTTTGTGCGGCTGAAAACACACAAGCATCTGAAAGCGTCTCCTTTCTTGGCAGTCCCCAGTTGTTCCACTGGAAACGGGGGGGGGGCACGTCAGTAAACGCTAGCTGGCTAATGCTAGCATGCTGTGAAGTGCCGGTGTTGTGCCCCACCGGCGACAAACAAACGTGTGTTTTATTATAAAGTTCGGCCCTTCACCGCGGCAAATCGATCGCTTTGATCCAGCTTTTGATCCAGTATCATTTCAGTCTGGAATGAAAACTTACAGTGGCTTGCAAAAGTATTCATACCCATGACCAAAACTCAATTGCTCAGAAAAGAACAAAGCAAAAGTGGGTTTCACCTTTTTATATGAAAGGAAATGGCACAAACTCAACAATCCATCACTGTTTTTGTTCGTAAGCGCTCTTTACTATGAATAGGTTGCATAAGTTTGTACGTCATTGTTGCAAAAGTATTCACACTAAGTCATTAAGTCACAATCAGTACTTGGTTGCAGCTCCTTTGGCAGCAATAACAGCTACCAATCGCTTTGGATAGCCAGCAATGAGTTTTGTGCAGTGGTCCTTGGACAGTTTGGCCCACTCCTCTTTGCAATACTGCTCCAGCTGAGTCAGGTTACTTGGTGACCTTCGGTGGACAGCAATCTTCAGATCCCTCCACAGGTTTTCTATTGGGTTGAGATCTGGGCTTTAACTGGGCCAGTCTAGAACCTTCACTTTCTTCTTCCTGAACCATTCTTGTGTCACTCGAGCCGTATGTTTTGGATCATTATCCTGTTGAAAGGTGAACTTCCTCCCAAGCTTCAGGCTTTTTGCAGATTTGAGGACGTTTTCCTCCATGATGTTGATGTATTTTGCACTATTCATAATACCTTGCACACGGACAAGCTCACCAGGACCGGGGGAAGAGAAACAGCCCCATAGCATTATATTCCCACCTCCATGTTTCACGGCAGGGATGGTATGAGCTGGATCATCAGCTGTGTTAGCTTTGCGCCAAACATACTTCTTGGCGTTCAGGCCAAAAGTTCTATTTTGGTTTCATCTGACCAGATCACACGTTCCTACGTGTGTGGTGGCATACTGCAAACGAGCCTTGAGATGTTGTTTCTTCAGATATGGCTTCTTCTTTGCAACACGCCCATAGAGACCTTCCTTGTGTAAAGTGCGGGATATTGTGGACTTGTGTACGTTAGTCCCAGCACCCTGGAGAGACTTCTTCAGGTCTTCAAGAGTGACGGAGGGGTTTGCTCTGGCTTCCCTGAGCAATTTCCTTTTGCCTTTTGCCGTGATCTTGGAGGGGCGCCCTGTTCTTTGGAGGTTCACAGTGGTACTGTGGCGCTTCCACTTCTGGACCAGTGATGCAACAGTACTTTTTGGCACATTGAGTGAACTTGCGATGGCTGCATAGCTTTGCCCATCTCTATGCTTCTCTACAACTTTCTTTCTGAGGTCTTCTGAGAGCTCCTTGGACTTCATGACTGTTGTCTGCTGACAAGCATGGGATGACTGTGGACAGGTGACTATTGGGCACTAATTATGGGGAGCAATCAAGGATATACAAATCACCTGGGACTGAAATACCGCCCTGTGACACTGTGAGGCAATAGTTTATAGTGTGCAATCATTTTCGACTCAAAATAACATCTTTGGTGCAAAGGGTGTGAATACATTTGCAACAATGACATACAAACTTATGCAACCTATTCATAGTAAAGAGCGCTTACGAACAAGAACAGTGATGGATTGTTGTGTTTGTGCCATTTCCTTTCATATAAAAAGGTGAAACCCACTTTTGCTTAGTTCTGTTCTGAGCAATTGAGTTTTGGTCATGGGTATGAATACTTTTGCAAGCCACTGTAAGTATGTTTGGAGTTTATCCGATTTAAACAGTATAACAGAGCAGGAACGGCTGTCGTTAACATGGCCCGGAAGAGGAAGTGTCCAAATACTGGGAACTTCCGGTAAGCGTGATAATCCCCTATTGGTACCATTTCAACCCTATGGGTACCTGCTGCATTGAAAAATGTATCTAGCTTATACAGTAGCTATATTTAGTAGTACTTCTAAACAGGAGTATAATTATATTATTTTCATGCGTAATGATTAGTTGTGTGTGGCCTAATAATTATATAATAATTATTCATTTATTATTAGCATCTTTGATTGTTGGCATAATCTCTACTTTATTGACTTTTATTCATTATTTTTAACAAGATGCTGTTTTAATATCGATTTCAGCCTTTAATTTTTACTTGTGTATTTTGTTTTTATTCTCTTTCATTAAGCATTTTACAACATCCTGGCAGAATCAAGTCATTTCTCAGAGGGTTTCCTGAAATGTGAAGCACCTTAAGTTGTTTATTTGAATGAAAGGTGCATTCTGAAGTTGAGGTAAACAGAGTTCTTTAAAAGTCACTGTAAATCCTGATGTTACATGGCTTTAAATACCCATCTTTACCACTAGATGTCAGTAATTCTGACATATTGTACCTTTAATGTAAAATCCTGATTAAATTAAATTAAAAATGCTTATCTACAGCATTACAAAAAATGTAAAGAAATCTAAAGAATTACAATTCACAGTTTAAACAAAAATAATTAACAAATAATTAAAGTCTTTTTTTTAGGAAATTGTTGATCTGAGTGTTGATCTCAGCCTCTGACTGAACCATCTCTTGTTTCTGATGTGAATCTTTTCTGGATAATCAGCTCCAGATCAGTCTCCAGAACTAATCCAGAACTTTTGGATCAGTTTCTTTAAATCTGGTTCTGGTTGTGCCGCCCCGACAGATGCTGCAAAGCTGCCCGAGATAAATAAAAGGATCCGTGACTGAATCTAACATGCAGTTCTTTTGGTTGCTTTTGCAAAGAAAAAAATCCCTTAGTTTCTGGCCTTTAGCAGAAGAACTGGGAGATAAGACCCGACATTTGTCAAGACCAACAAATAAAGAGTTCAAACAAACAGAGACAGTCTGGGTGATTTATCTCTCAGTCTTCCGCATGAATTATTATCTCCTCCTCTGGCTGAAAACATATTGTAATAAGGAGTCTCAGATGGGTAAATGATCTCCAAAACAGTTTAGATTAACAGTGTGTGTGTGCGCTGCAAAAAATTTACAGTTTTTTCTGTATCATTTTACAGTTTATGCAGTTTTGAAATCCTGGGAAATACCAATAAGTTTGCAAAGATATTCAGCAAAATTACATTAGTAATGTAAAATCACGTGAAAGACCTGTAACTGTATATATAGAATTTTATTTATTTTGAAAAGGGAAAATAGTTTCATTTTACTTTAAGATTTACAGCATAAATATTAAATTTGACCCCACTCAGGTACATTACATAATGCTTGTGTCTCATGCTGCAGGCAGCACATTTCGGAGTGCGCAGACTACGTAGGCTACGAAGTCTGCGCACTCCAAAGCAGCCTTCTGAAACGGTAGCTGCTGAAATGGGACATCCCTGCAGACAAGAATTTCCCATAGTGCTCCAGTCCCGTTGCCTAGCAACTGCAGACTTCGCAGCTGTTTAGTGACGGCTTTCTTTCCGCTCATTCCTCCAGCTACGTTATAAAAAACAAACAAACAAAAAACTAGCATGGAACTGTGCATTTTATTCCTTTTCATTTTTCTGTTGTTACCTGAACATGGACACCCATTAACCCTTTGTTATCCCATGAATAATGTCAAACTAAATAGATTTTCTGAGGCAAAAACTTTTTTCTCTTTCATTCTTTCTTTTTTTATTAATATAATAATTAATATTATAATTTTCCACAGAGATTAACTGTTGTTTCTTGCTAGTAAACACTTCATTTAACACTTAAAAATCCACAAATATATCCAAATATTACACTTGTAGCTCTGCAGCTTCCCTCCATCTTCTGCGGGATGAAACAAAATACCTACCTTTGCCTGTTTAGCTACATGAATTTTTACAATATTTCTCATCACTTAAAAATGTCAAGTAGAATTGCAAAAAAGATTGTCTCCTCCCTTCTGTTTTTAAGCCCAGTCATGACGTGGAACTTTGTGTTTCCATCGCTTTGTAACTATAATTTATTGTACATTCTGCGCTAAATATCTTATTTTCCTTTATTTTATTTAAACCCGTTTGTATGTTTATTGTTCAAACCTTTCAGTCCGTTTGTTCTTGATGTAACCGTGTACAGTATTGTATAAAACTCCTTGTTACTCCCCTCATGAGAGTTTGTACATTCTGCTTATGTAGATAAAGTTTTTTTTTAATCTTGTGTGCAATGAATTCTGGGATAGGCGAAGTCACGAAGGATACATGCGATGTATCCTTCCTTTCACAGGGTGCAGGTTTGGAGGCTGGATTCGGATCAGTACTTGACGCACCGCTGTGACGTATGCAGCCGACGAATCCAAACTTCGCAGTGTGCGGATGCAACATGAGACACAGCTTATGGCTTTTAAATTTTCTCTGTAGTAATAAAAATAATAATAATCGATTCAATTTATATCACGCTTTTCAAGGCACTCAAAGCGCTCACAGCAGATCCATTATTCTTTCACTCCTCCTTCATACTTGATGGTAAGATACGTATGTAGCCACAGCTGCCCTGGGGCAGCCTGACGGACGCGTGGCTGCCATTTCACACCTACGGCCCCTCCGACACCACAGCTACCACAACAAATAACATACAGGCTTATAACTGACTGGGTGCTGAAATTAAATATGTTCTCACATTAAAAACACAAAGTGCAGAAGTTGTGTGCTTGTTTGCGCATAAACAAGTTTCGGCCGTGTTGTTTTGGTGATTTATGTCTTTTGGACGAAAACTGAAAATGCAGTTTTGGGTGATTTTTCGGCCAAAAACTTTCGGTGGCTGAATTTTTGGTGCATCCCTAGTATACACGTGGTGTTGGCCTAGAGCAGCACCCAGCCAATTTAACCCATATGGGTTAAATTTTGGCTGCATATGAGGGACTCAAGTGGGATTGTCCACAGTTTCCATGGTGGTCCCACCTGTGTTTTCCCATATAGCCTGTCGGGCATGGGCTTGAACTGGGCACACTTGCAGATCTCAAGCCCATACCTATATTGTGAATTACACGACAGCGGCTTCCCCCTACATCTGTATAAACCAATATTACGTGTACAACTGATTTAATGCAACAAAATATTAGTAAGAAGTGTAAATAAATGTAACATTACAGGAGCTTCTAAAACTGCTAACACAGGGCGCGGCCATCTTTAAATCTGAACTCGGAGCTGTGAGAGTTGTCCGACTTTCCGAGTGGGAAATCCGACTTCAGGGGGGCGTTCCAATTGAAACCGGAACTGGGAATTTCCGACTTCCGAGTTCAAATGGAACGCAGCATTAATGCATGAACGTGACTTAAGTTCATCATCTCACCAGTGGTGCCGCCAGTTTCCCGTCTCCAAAATGTTCGTTCGCAAGGTTCAGTTTGCGTACAGGTGCGAACATTTTCCCGCCAGGTTTGTTTTTATAAATCAGAAACTTTGCGTGGAAAATCACTTACGCCACTTTCAGACTCTGTTTTTTTGCGCAAGCAGCTTTATTAATGAGCCCCCAGATACTCTTTTTACAGTTTAGGCATGTTTCAGCGTGGGGAGGGTGGTGGGCCACGTGAAGGAGGTCCGCCAGAAAAATAGTGTATAAAGTTACATGTATACCGAGATTTTTGTTTTTGTTTCAAACTTTGCCAAGCTATATACCACCCAAGTATTTTAAAGAATGGGATAACCTGCTAAGAAAATTTATTTGGGATGATAAAAAGCCTCGGGTTAAACTTAAAAGTTTGAAATTACCAAAGCTCGGAGGAGGCCTAGCATTACCAGATTTTGAGACTTATTTTAAAGCAACTCAGGTGAAGTCATTAATGTCTTGGATAAGTGATTCCAATATTCCAAGATGGAAAGAAATAGAAATAAATAGGGTACATTTAATAAAATCTGCTATATTCAAAACTCAGGATAAGGAACTTAAGGAAGAAATGAAAAATAATTACTGTATAGGAAATACTATTAAGATGTGGCAAAGAATTGTTAAAGGTATGAAAATAAATAACAAAGAAATGGTTTATTTGAGAGAAATTTCTAGAGATCCCGAATTTACTGCAAATGCAATAGATAAAATTTTTAATGGCTGGGCTGAAAAGGGGCTTATAAGATTTTATCAATTGTTTGAAAATGGTCAAATGAAATCCTTTGAAGAAATTATCAAACAATATAATATCCCAAAAAATCAATTTTATAAGTATTTACAAGTCCGTAGCTACCTGAATAGTAAGCTAGGAAAGAATGTATATGATTTACACCCCTTGATAGTTTATGTGGCAAATAATTGTAATAAGAAACATCAAAATACTTTGAGCCAGCTCTACCAAATACTGTCGAATCAAAAAGAGAAAATGGCAACTAATGTTAAGATAAAATGGGAGATGGAGCTACATATTCAAATAAATGAAAATGATTGGGAACAGATGTGCATTGGAATTCATAAAACAACTATGTCCATATTTTGGAGAGAATTTGCTTGGAAAGTGATTATGAGATACTTCTTGGTTCCAGAGAGTATGAAAAAATATAATGGTACAAATGGTAAATGTTGGAGAAACTGTGGAGAAGAAAATGCTAATTATATTCACATTTTTTATACATGTAAAAAAATAGAGTTATTTTGGAAAGAAATGTTTAGAATTTTTGAAGACATATTTGAGAGGAAACTGGATTTAAAACCAGAAAATATTATTTTGGGTAAAATACCAATGAATATAGGTCTAGATGAAAGATATACATTTCAAATCCTTAGAATTACAGCATTAAAGATAATAACTAAAGAGTGGAAGAAAAGTAACCCACTAGATGTAAAAAAATGGATTAATATAGTTCAAGAAGTAAAACTGAATGAAAAGATCTCTCACAAAATGAGGAATCTGGAACAGGAATTTAATAAAAAATGGCGCATAAAGGAAATGGGTAGCACAAATATTGAATGACTCGGTGTTGATTTTGCTGATGTACTTCACTGGATATATGTTATAAAATCTGATGAAGAATTGTATACTGCAGAGTGTTTATCTTAGTAATTCAAATGGAGTTTGATTAAAAACATGAATTAAATGATAGTGAAGTGCACTACATTTTGAGTTATTGATGTCAAGATCATGGTAGAATCACATTAAAGTCGTTCAGTATGTGCTGAAGGTAAATGTTGTGCTATGATTGTGCAGCCTTTTTGTGCTGTGTTGGGTTAAGGTCATGTGTATATATATATATATACTATGTAAAGAGAAAAGAAGGGGAAAAATCAAGCTTTATTTATAAAGCACTTTTCATACCATTAAAAAGCAACACAAAGTGCTTGACATAGTAAAAACAAAATGTGAATTCAAATAAAAACAAGCCTTCACACATCCAGATTCAACACAAAACACACACATGCACACACCCAACCCCCTCCCAATTCCACACCTAGCTACAAACCCCCAACTCCTCTCTTCTAAGTGAACAGGTATAAAAACAGTAACTGTAAAAACCATCTGGCATGACACTGCTGTGAGGAAACGATATCTTGGGGATCCATTCGCACCAGGAGCCAGCCCCCCCTAGCCACATAAGGCCCAGCTGCAGGGACCCCCAGATCATGACAGGCCAGGGTCCACACCACAGCCGCAGGGCTGCAGTGCAGGCCCCTAGACACCAAGAAAAGGGCATCCACCACAGCCGTTACCCCCAGACCGAGCAGGCAAAACTCCTGGAGCGAAGGATCCCCATGAGGAAACACTGGGGGAAGTTAAAATTTTTAGAGTTAAACCAAAAATAAATAGATAAATAAATAAATCAAATAAAAGCTAGATAATAAAATACACATAAAAGGAATTAATACAAATAGAATCATTTTGAATATCGCAAAACCAAAGTTAAAAATAAATAAATAGATAAATAAAAATCAAATCAAATAAATTAAAAGAATCATTTAAAAATGAGACAAAATTCAATTAAAAGCTAAGCTAAAAAGGTAGGTCTTGAGCCTCTTCTTAAAAACATCAACAGTCTCTGCAGCCCTGAGGTTCTCTGGCAGGCTGTTCCACAGACGAGGACCATAATGGTGGAATGAGGCCTCACCGTGAGTTTTAGTTCTCACTCTAGGAACAATTAAAAGCCCGGTGCCAGAGGACCTCAGGGTCCGCGAAGGTTCATAGTTTAAAAGCAGGTCTGATAAATAAGAAGGCCCAAGACCATTAAGACATTTATAAACCACTAAGAGAACCTTAAAATCAATCCTGAAATGCACGGGGAGCCAATGCAGCGATTTTAAAACTGGTGTAATGTGTTATTTCTGTGGTATCTGAAGGTAAAATGACTTAAGAAAGAAGGGAAAGAAAAGAAGATGACAATAACAGACATGAAATTGAAACTTGTTTTTTTTGTTGTTTTTTTTCCCCCTTTTTTTCTTTTTCCTTTCTTTTTTTTTGATGATAAAGATCTTGGACAAAATCTTTTCCTCCTCAATTACTGTAATTGTTAATATTATGATTTTTTTATTTTTTTATTTTAATGATTATAATTTTGATTTTTATTTTATTTTATCTTTTTTTTCTTTATATGATTCTTTTTGTTTTCATATAATGTATATTCATGTTTATGTATATATGCATGTATGTGAATATTCTTATACAACAAAATACCCTCGCAGGGAAATGAAAATAAAAAATTACAAAAAAAAAAATAAAGTTACATGTATACGAGTGTTTGTTTTTATTGCTTCCTGTTGATGGTATGAAGGTGTAGGTCAGTGATTCTTAACCATGGGGCCGCGGCCCAAGCCTCGGCCTCGAGAGCCACCTGGAGGCCGCGAGGACCGTATATTTACACTGTTATTTATGACTGGATGAGTTGCAATGTAGCCTCCCCCCACCTGGTGGCGGTAATTTGTCAGAATTCAACAAACAAGCCGAAGAAGGCACTCAGCTAGCTGCTAGCCTGTAGCTAACGTTGTTAAGAAGTATTTAAACAAAACAATAAAGACAAAAATGGTCCCAAACTCTAATTTATTAAATACGGATTAGTGAGTGGAGATAACAAAGCAGAGCTGAGAAGTCTGGATGGAGCACCAGCTAACGTTAATCTGCAAGCTTCATCTATAGAAACAAACATCTAACTCTCGTTGGAAGAAAGGATTTTTAAGGAAAAAAAGGAGAGAAAATCAGCTGTTGATGAAGAAAATGTCTGTTATGTTTGGAAGGTCTTAGGTTAAATAAATAAATTGTTCAATGAAATTTTGTGCTTTAATGGTCTGCCTAAACAAATAAAACACAGTTTTTTAAACAGATAATTTAAACTGAGCCTTTTTTTTTTAATGTGATCTATTACTGCACCCTTTTTATCTCTTTTTTAAATCAGTTTCCATCAGTTTTTTTTTCCCTCTTTTTGTAGTAAAATGTTGTAGATTTTGTGTTTATAGCCTAATTCTGATTTGTTCTTTTAGGAGTCTGATTTTATTCCATGAATTATGCCTGTGCTATAAATGTGTTTGTGACCATCTCATAATATGCTTTTATATTATGTTATTCATGTTTATCACACCACATTTTACCAGGTTCAGTCTGTTACAGGCAGGTGGATTTGGTTTACTTATTAAATAAATAAACCAAAAATGAGATCATTACACTAATACAGTGTTATGAATGGACCAATTTGGACTGAAAAATTGGACCCCATCATGAATAAGATTGAGAACCCCTGCTGTATAAAACGTCTCCAGACAGAAAGCACATAAACCAACTTGACATCACTGTCTGATAGTAACTGATGTGTCTTGTTTTATAATTTTTCACCTACTTTTTATTTATTGGTTGGAAATAAAAGTATTGATTATCTAAACAAAAAAAGTGCAGAATAAACACACCACCAGCTTGTGGCCACATTGTTAATATTTAATGACTCAATCTCCAAAACCATTGCAGCAATAATCCAAAGGGTGGGAACCCTCCAGCTGAGAAGGCCATTACAGTAACATCCAGAGAGAAATTCCGGCTTCATCTGAGCCGAGCCGTGCCCGTCCTGCATGCTTTGCTCAGGAGACTCAGCTCCAGGTTTGCTACTCACCCTCATTTGTAATGTCTGCTATAAAGCAAAAGCAACCTACAAACAGACCTCCAAGTTCAGCTGGCGAATGGATAAATCAATATTTGGAAGACATGAACAGTATAAACGCAAACAAAAGCAACGTGTTGTTAATCATGGATGTGGGATGTTCACGCACGGTTGTGCGTGAACATCCCACATCCATGGTTTGGATTTCAGCTTCTGACAGCCCTTTAATAGACATAAGAAAGAGTCAGGGGCATTTTTAATACATGTAAAAAAGGGGCTCATGTGGACATGTCATAGCATATACTGTTAATTAATACCACTATACGGTATATGGACGGAGTCTGTGTCGATACAAGGTACACAGTAAATAAAATGAAAGTGAGAGTAAGAGGTATGCTGATGAAGAACAAAACGGCTGGAATATATTTCACATCATTCAGCTGAATTCAGGTGAATTCCCATCATCCTCCGTCCCATCTGCAAACCGCTGCTTCAGGAAACATCTGAGGAGAGGACTGGAAGTTCAATCATCACGTCAGACCTGGAAAACATCATTTTCTCCTTGTGCACGTGTGGATAGGTAGTAGATCACTGCTCATTAACAGTTTAATCACTGCTGTCAAAAGTGTGGGGCCTCTACCAATACATGTACTCTACCAGTCTTTTCAGACGATAATTATGTCGAACTTACGAGCGAATTATAATTCCATGGTTTTTACCTTTCTCTTAATCACTCCATCTTTTTTCTTATAGGCCAAACAAGAATACAGAGAAGGACACATGAGAACATCACTGTCCACGTTAGAGCTGCTGGTCATGTCTCCAACAAACCAGGAGTCGTGTGAAAGCAGAGACTCTGCTGATTACAGAGAGCGTCTGTCTCACCACTGGGGGACAGACACTCTGCTGGTTACAGAGACGTCTGTCTCACCACTGGGGGACAGACACTCTGCTGGTTACAGAGACGTCTGTCTCACCACTGGGGGACAGACTCTGCTGGTTACAGAGACGTCTGTCTCACCACTGGGGGACAGACTCTGCTGGTTACAGAGACGTCTGTCTCACCACTGGGGGACAGACTCTGCTGGTTACAGAGACGTCTGTCTCACCACTGGGGGGACAGAGACACTGCTGGTTACAGAGACGTCTGTCTCACCACTGGGGGACAGGGACTCTGCTGGTTACAGAGATGTCTGTCTCACCACTGGGGGACAGAGACTCTGCTGGTTACAGAGATGTCTGTCTCACCACTGGGGGACAGACTCTGCTGGTTACAGAGACGTCTGTCTCACCACTGGGAGACAGAGACTCTGCTGGTTACAGAGATGTCTGTCTCACCACTGGGGGACAGACTCTGCTGGTTACAGAGACGTCTGTCTCACCACTGGGGGACAGGGACTCTGGCAGCAAGCAGTCAGAAGTCATGTCTTTCTTTTTCTGTTAATGGTCATCATCATCATCATCGGCCAATGGCTTCCTGAGATATTTACCTGTGGGACATCTATTAAAACACCTGGAAACTGCTCAGCTTCACTTTTTTAATTTAGTTCTTTGTCAAGAAAAAAAAATGCTACAAAAATGAAAACTGCAACATGAAAATGCTGCAAAAAAACTAAAACATTTTCTGCATTTTCTTGTTGCAGTTTGCAGCTTTTTCTTCTTGCAGCCGTTTTCGTTTTTGCAGCTTTTTCTTCTTGCAGCTGTTATTGTATATGAACCACATTTGCACCTGTGGGCCACCGTAGAGATCAGGATTTGACACAGTATACAGCCCTTCTAGTTGTGAAGGTTTACTTCATTCATTTAGTCATTTCAGACAGGAGGCAGAAAAAAGAGGCACCATCAAAAAAAGGTTCAAGTTTGTAAAAATATTATTTGGACTGGTTGTGGTACATGTACTGGGAGAAGACATTACAGAAACAACCCATGCCAACTAAAATGTGTTCAAACTGACCAAAATTTCAACTCATTTTAGACCCCAAAAGGAAGATTGCGTTTGGAGAAAATAGTTCAACTGATGTTTGTGCGCTACAGCAGGGGAGTGAGGACAAGGCAAAGATGAGCGGAGTAAGTTTGATAACAATTCTCAGATATCAAGATGACAAATGAGCCAGACTCACTAAAAAAAAAGTCATTGTTCACGTGTTGCTCTGTCGCAGGCTGAGACAGCTCACCTACAGTACGAGGGATTATTACAAAGCAAATGAGTCGAGAAAAAGTAATAAATAAAACAAAGAAAGTAACTGAGACCCAATTCTTCAGTTCTTCATGTACTCGTCCATCAGCAGTTTTGCTTTCCAGATCAGAATTCAGAATAGTTCCCGCCCGGCAACTCGAAGATTCAAACTTTCTAACTACCGTAAAGCGTCAGAAGTTGCCGTACTGGGTGTTTTCAGCAGTTGTACCAATAATATCTCTGCATGTCCATACTTTATAGTAGTTTAAGCGATCTTCATGATTGGCTAATAGGTGCTTTCTGCAACAACAAATAAATTCACTTGAGATAGAGATTTCACTGTTTTGGTATTAAGTGTAAACTGAAATGTTCGTCAGGCGTCCGTTGCAGGTTCGAGAAACTTAGTCTTCATGTCCCAGATCAGTCCGGGTCATGTGCGCCGCCCCTTCGCATCGCTTCTGCTCACATCAGTGTTGCTCCTACAGAAACAGGACAACAGACAAATTATAGAAACAACAATCGTGTAAATGGCAGAAGAGTCCGATGAGGCGATACCCACATCCTGAGTGCTGTCTGACTCCTGGTGATGAATCCCATTGGCTGAATTTGCACCGTGGACCTGAAAAACACAGAAGTCATCCATGCAGACCCGTTACATTTAACTTTATTCATTTGTGCAGATGTTAAATAATAACAGACATGCAGCCAGTAACTCTTTCATAGCCCGAATATGAGCAATAACCCGGTTGTGCACGGCCATGTAAACACCAGCATACGCTCATATTCGGGTTTTGAAAAACCAGAATATTCCCCCTGGGTTACTCCTTTTCTAACCCGGTTATTTAGTCATGTAAACGCATATCGTAATATCTCCACTGAAAGGAATATTTAAATGTGTTCTGCGCATGTTCTATCTGCAAGGATTCTTAGTATTTTGAGTAAACTACAGGGAGTATTTGTACCAGTGATCAGACAGTACTCTGCACAGCTTGCTAGTTTATACAGTTGTGTGAAAAAGTGTTTGCCCCCTTCCTGATTTCTTATTTTTTTGCATGTTTGTCACACTTATATATTTCAGATCATCAAACAAATTTAAATATTAAACAAACATAACACAAGTAAACACAAAATGCAGTTTTTAAATTAAAATTTTTATTATTTTAAGGGGAAAAAAATCCAAACCTCCATGGCCCTGTGTGAAAAAGTGATTGCCCCCTAAACCTAATAACTGGTTGGGCCACCCTTAGCAGCAATAATGTTCCTGAATTTCTTTGGGTCAGTACCAGGACCAAGTACTGCTGGTGGGTCAGTACCAGCACAGCAACGCCAGCAAGGGTCTGCTATAAGCTCCGGCCTGCAGTCAAGCCAGCTGCCTCCCGTCGAGCCAACAGGTGTTATTTCGGCTGTAATTCTGAAACTTGGCTGACATGACCGCAGTGGCTCCAGATGGTCCATTATCCCCCATCATCATGACGTTCTCCATGCATCATGGTTTGGGTCGGGATATTCCAGTTGATTGTATGCAGGAGTAACTCTGTCTGCTCACGCATGTAAACAGGTCATTCTTGATCTTTAAGAAATCGGAATATTGACCTTAACCCAAATTTTGATGGCAAAGCTAACTGGCTGCTGACTATAAATGACTACGTAGTCATTTATAGTCAGCAGCTAGTTAGCTTAGCAGAAACACGGAGACAGAGATGAGCAGCGGAAAGTGATGCTAGCCATCTCCACAGTGGCAAGAATAGAACATTTTACATGGGGTGGCAAAGGGGTGGCGAGAGGTCCTGACAACAGGTACAGACGTCTGATTGGACGTTACAGAAAACACCTGATTGCAGTGATTGCCTCGAAGTGTAGCTCAACAACATTTTAGCTTCGGAGCCCCATCATGCTTGTTTACTTGTTTTATTTTTTGTTTGTTTTGATTATTTCTTTCAAAGCACAATTCAATATAAGTGTCCAGGACAATTATACAAACATATTTATATATGTATGTATATATATATATATACATACATATATATATATATATATGTATATACACACACACACCCACACACACACGGACACACATATACAGTGGGTACGGAAAGTATTCAGACCCATTGCTTGGGGCGCCCCCCCCCCCCCCCCCCCCCCCCCCCCCCCCCCCCCCCCCCCCCCCCCCCCCCCCCCCCCCCCCCCCCCCCCCCCCCCCCATGTAAGCGATAGTTATTGATTCTTCTGCCGTCAGCAAACGATCCAGATCAACTGAAAGACACTAAAACATGTAACTACGAAGAAAAAGCGTATAAACAACATTATAGCTTCAGTTTGTGCTCCCGTGACAGCTTGGCTCATGGCTGCAGTTACCAAAAGCGCCAGTCGCGGCAGTCACGAGTTTCATTTCTTAATCTTGCCTCTAGTCCCTTTTAATTAAAGGGGGACCAGACTGATGGAGGTCTGGACAGAGCTAACGAACTGAACATGTTCTTCAATAGGTTCAGTTCCCCCCCCCCCCCCCCCCCCCCCCACCAACCCAACATTCCACACACCCTCCATGAGCCCTCAGCTTTCCTGTCCCACCTCCACTCTGTCACCCTGCACCTCAGTCATGGACCTGAACACAGCCTCATCTCCCTCCACATCAGGACATCCTGAGACCTCCTCTGTCTCCACATCAGGACATCCTGAGACCTCTTTTGCCTCCACCTCCAGCCTGACTGTCTCCTGTGACCAGGTCAAGAAACAACTAGAAAAACTGAACCGGAACAAGGCTGCAGGTCCAGATGGTGTCAGTCCCAGAGTTCTCAAGAACTGCTCAGAACAACTATGTCCGGTTCTCCAGCACCTTTTTAACACCAGCCTGAGACAGAACAGAGTTCCTGTGCTGTGGAAAACATCCTGTCTTGTTCCAGTCCCTAAAAAACCTCAACCAGCTGAACCAAATGACTACAGACCAGTTGCTCTGACATCTCACATCATGAAAGTCCTGGAGAGACTCTTACTGGCTCACCTCAACAAGCAAGTCAACACCTTTCAGGACCCATTACAGTTCGCATATCGTAATGGGCTTGGGGTTGAAGACGCCATCATCTTCTTGCTTCAGAGAGCCCACTCTCATCTGGACCAGTCAGGCAGCACTTTGAGGGTCATGTTCTTAGATTTTTCAAGTGCCTTTAATACTATTCAGCTGCTTTGCTATGTCAGAAGCTCCATAACTTCCAGGTGGATCCTCCACAACCACCTGGATTTACGACTACCTCACAAACAGACCACAGTTTGTGAGACTGAAAGGTTGTGTGTCTGAGATGGTGGTCAGCAGCACTGGAGCACCACAAGGAACTGTACTCTCACCATTCCTCTTTACACTGTACACCTCAGACTTCCAGTACAACTCTGATCCTGTCATCTGCAGAAATACTCTGATGACTCTGCAGTTGTGGGGTGTATCAGTGATGGACAAGAAGCCGCGTAAAAAAAGGCCGTTTTTTTCTTTGGAGATTTGACATATGCAGTAATGCCAACGACATGAACTAGTTTTACTGCTATGTCATCACTCCTTTAAGGACCTTAATGCTATGGGAGCAGCTTGGAGGGGAAGGCTCTGAAGTAGGCCTCCTGTAGATGTGCCCCTGCTCAGATATACAGCACATATTAAAATCTATTTCCACCCCACAAATCTGCTGATGACTGCACTTCTGATGAAAGATCTAAATCTTTTACAACAAAGATTAAATGTCACCGCCCGTCCCGTCCCTGTCATATGAGTATTTATTCAGCCTTTACACCCTCCTGACTGATCATATCCATCTTAGAGAAACTTTCCCTTTTCCCCCTTCAACTTACCGGGCTTTTCTCCGGACGCCTGCGCATGGCCTGGACCAGCTGGTCCACTTGCTGGTTGTGCTCCAAAGCGTTCCTCAGGGCCTCCTCGGTGCTGAGCAGCCGCTGACGGAGGCGGTTCACCTCAGAGTCCAGAGCCGACGGGTCGAGCATGGAGTAGCGCCGGTGATCAGGCGAGGACCGCTCCCGACCCTGAAATAACACACGGACGCAGAGGAAGGCCCGTTAATCAAGTCTGCCGATAATATGATCTGAAAAAATGTTCAAATCTGCTTCATGGATTCCCTCATCATCACAGATCAGACAGCAAATACACAAGAAGTTTCAATAACTCTCTGTTGGAGCACATTCAGCTGTGATTCCAGCAGCATTCTCTTTGGCAACGTCTCCATAAGCTTCTGCAATGTTACAAGATTTATTTCCATTCTGATGATGGGAGAGTCCGACCACTGCACAAAACCTTCTCCACACAAAGATCCTCCTTGGGTTCAGGTCTGGACTCTGAAGGCCAGTCCATGTGTGAACATGATGTTTCCTGAACCAGTTTTTCACAATCTGAGCCCCAGGAATCCTGGTGATGTCATCACGGAACATGGACCTTAGTGCCCTGTGCGGGCCTAATATCTGGGCCCGAATCCGGCCCTGGCCAGAAGGGGTGGAGCCCCAAACCGGCCCGACAGATTTTCAAAGCAGTCCCCTGAGATGGACAAGTGGGCAGAAGCGTTTTCTTACCGACCCAGTCATTCTCTGAATCTGGCAGCACTGACTTTAGCTTAGCTTAGCATAGTTGCTGTAATCAGGTGTTTCCAACTAGCACCACTTGGTGAAAGTGAACTAATTAACTCGAGATTTTTTCCAAGTACGTTTCGTGACAAAACCTTCTCGACACAAAGATCCTCCTTGGGTTCAGGGCTGCACGGTGGTGTGGTGGTTAGCACCGCAGCCCACGGTGGTGTGGTGGTTAGCACCGCAGCCTCACAGTAAGAAGGTCGCTGGTTCGATTCCCAGCTGGGGAGGGGGTTGGAACAATTCCAACTGTGGCCTTCCTGTGTGGAGTTTGCATGTTCTCCCCGTGTATGTGTGGGTTCTCTCCGGGTTCTCCGGCTTCCTCCCACAGTCCAAAGACATGCATGTTAGGTTAATTGATCACTCTAAATTGCCCCTAGGAATGAATGTGAGCGTGAATGGTTGTCTGTCCCTCTATGTTGGCCCTGCAACAGACTGGCGACCTGTCCAGGGTGTACCTGCCTCTCGCCTGATAATAGCTGGGATAGACTCCAGCAACCCCCGCAACCCTGAACTGGATAAGCGGTACAGAAAATGACATGATGACTGACGTTTCGTGACCCGCACATTCTGATCGAGTACAAACGAGGAGCCGATTTCACATCAAAGGACTGACTAGGGGAACTATGTGCCGCGGAAGTACAGGCCAATCACAGGTGAAGCACCGTGGATAGTAGCAACCCTGTTTACGGAAGTTGGGGATGCTGCGCATGCGTGCTGCGTCAGCTACAATCCGAAAAACACAAAATATATTTTCATTTCAGTTAACAAAAATGTTTTTTCAATTTTAGTTTTTTTGTTTGTTAGTTTTAGTTACCTATACAGGGAGTGCAGAATTATTAGGCAAATTAGTATTTGACCTCATCATCCTCTTTATGCATGCTGTCTTACTCCAAGTTGTATAGGCCCAAAGCCTACTACCAATTAAGCATATCAGCTGATGTGCATCTCTGTAATGAGAAGGGGTGTGGTCTAATGACATCATCACCCTATATCAGGTGTATTAGGCAAACAGAATTATTAGGCAACTTCCTTTCCTTTGGCAAAATGGGTCAGAAGAGGGACTTGACAGGCTCTGAAAAGTAAAAAATAGTGAGATATCTTGCAGAGGGATGCAGCACTCTTAAAATTTCCAAGCTTCTGAAGCGTGTTCATCCAACAATCAAGCGTTTCATTCAAAATAGTCAACAGGGTCGCAAGAAACGTGTGGAAAAACCAAGGCGCAAAATAACTGCCCATGAACTGAGAAAAGTCAAGCGTGCAGCTGCCAAGATGTCACTTTCCAGCAGTTTTGCCATATTTCAGAGCTGCAACATCACTGGAGTGCCCAAAAGCACAAGGTGTGCAATACTCAGAGACATGGCCAAGGTAAGAAAGGCTGAAAAACCACCACCACTGAACAAGACACACAAGCTGAAACGTCAAGACTGGGCCAAGAAACATCTCAGACTGATTTTTCTAAGGTTTTATGGACTGATGAAATGAGAGTGAGTCTGGATGGGCCAGATGGATGGGCCCATGGCTGGATCGGTAAAGGCCAGAGAGCTCCAGTCACACTCAGACGCCAGCAAGGTGGAGGTGGGGTACTGGTATGGGCCAGATGGATGGGCCCGTGGCTGGATCGGTAAAGGCCAGAGAGCTCCAGTCCCACTCAGTCACCAGCAAGGTGGAGGTGGGGTACTGGTATGGGCCAGATGGATGGGCCCGTGGTGGATCAGTAAAGGCCAGAGAGCTCCAGTCCCACTCAGTCACCAGCAAGGTGGAGGTGGGGTACTGGTATGGGCCAGATGGATGGGCCCGTGGCTGGATCAATAAAGGCCAGAGAGCTCCAGTCCCACTCAGACGCCAGCAAGGTGGAGGTGGGGTACTGGTATGGGCTGGTATCATCAAAGATGAGCTTGTGGGGCCTTTTCAGGTTGAGGATGAAGTCAGGCTCAACTCCCAGTCCTAAAGCCAGTTTCTGGAAGACACCTTCTTCAAGCAGCGGTACAGGAAGAAGTCTGCATCCTTCAAGAAAAACATGATTTTCATGCAGGACAATGCTCCATCACACGCATCCAAGTACTCCACAGCGTGGCTGCAAGAAAGGGTCTAAAAGAAGAAAAACTAATGACATGGCCTCCTTGTTCACCTGATCTGAACCCCATAGAGAACCTGTGGTCCCTCATCAAATGTGAGATTTACAAGGAGGGAAAACAGTCCACCTCTCTGAACAGTGTCTGGGAGGCTGTGGTTGCTGCTGCACGCAATGTTGATGGTGAACAGATCAAAACACTGACAGGATCCATGGATGGCAGCTTTTCAGTGTCCTCGTAAAGAAAGGTGGCTATATTGGTCACTGATTTGTTTTGTTTTGTTTTTGAATGTCAGAAATGTATATTTGTGAATGTTGAGCTGTTATATTGGTTTCCCTGCTGAAAATAAATAACTGAAATGGGTATATATTTGTGTATTGTTAAGTTGCCTAATAATTATGTTTGCCGAATGAATCTGATACAGGGTGTTGATGTCATTAGACCACACCCCTTGTCATTACAGAGATGCACATCACCTGATAAGCTTGATTGGTAGTAGGCTTTTGGCCTATACAGCTTGGAGTGAGACAACATGCATACAGAGGATGATGTGGTCTATTACTGGATTATGATTGAATTACAGTCATCGTAAAAATTGTTCATACCCTCCAATTACTAATAATAAATAAAAATGTACAAAATTATAATTTAGTGAAATAAAATGTTGCTTTTGAATTGTGGTTGTAAATAATAATTTAAAAAAAACCCAAATAAACAAAACTGTCCCAGACACATTAGAGCACCTTTCCCATGACCAGTGGACCAAAGTACCTGTCAACAGTTGCTGACGTCTGATTGGCCGTATCAGAAAACACCTGATTGCAGTGATTGTCTCAAAGTGTTGCTCAACATTGTAGCTTTGTAGCCCCATCATGCTTGTTTACTTGTTTTATTTTTTGTGTGTTTGTTTTTAATATTTCTTTCAAACCACAATTCAAAATCAATGTCATGATTTTCATAGAATTTTTTTCAATTATTATTACTTTTGTCAATTTAAACTTATTTCACTGACAGCTGATTTTTTTCCTTCTTTAATTGGAGGGTATGAATAATTTTGAGGACGACTGTAGATCATAAATCAAAGACGTCACTACAGAATTTCTGTAAAAGTCCATGAAGTCATTTTGAAAATGATTTTAGGCTTTTTGTAAAACATGAATTAAAAAATCACAAGAAAAGGAGAAACAGAAATAATTCACTACACATGGTCGATGCTCAAAGCATGCCGGTTCTGCTCCGTTCACTGAATCCAAGCCTGCGACCCCTCATCATGTCCTTTCCTGTGGTTTTTACCCTCGTTTCCAGTCTGGATTCTCCTTCACTGTCTCCTAATCATCTACACGTCTACGATGAGCATCGTCAATCACATCTTTCACAGGTTCGGACAGATTTGTGACGTCTGTTTGCAACAACCTGAAGCTTCTATAAAATTCTGCCCGTCCATAAGATATTCTTTTCCTGGTTGCTAAGTAGGTCGTCACATCTGTGGTTAGGTAGGTCAGTTAGTGGGTAGGTAGGGTAAATTATTCATCCCCAAAGAGAAACCGAGGTGTAGGAGAGAAAAATCTATTCCCTGAATAAAAGATAAAAAAAAAAAGCTGACATCTTACAGATGAGTTTTTCTGAGACCAGAGAACAAAGGAGGTTCTGAGGGAGGTTTATGAATCTGTGGAACATTCAGGTGTCCTGTATTGTGGGAAGTGATGCAGGACTTAAACTTTTTTAAAAGACTTTTTAAATCAACATTACTGGAAAGATTAAATGAAGAATTGTTAATGATTGTTTGAGCTGGCAGTGCTCCATCATCATCATCATCTCCTGCTCTCACCAGCAGCAGCAGCTTCTCCCGCAGGGTCTGGATGTCCTCCTGCAGCTTCTGCTCTTTGACCTTCCACTCAGCCTTGTGCACGTCTCGGCTCAGGTCTTTCTCCACGTCCCGAGAGTGGCGGTGCGATTCCAGGAGTAACACCCTCAGTTCATTCAGACTCCTGGAGGAAGAGCAGGGGAAAGAGGGGAAAAATGAAGTGTTTCCGTTTTAATGCTCCTGTTCTTGGTTATTTAAAGAGGAAGGATGAAGGACAACAGCATCATTATCATGACTCCACCTTCACAAACTCCCCCAAGATCTTAACATTCATATGGAGCATCAGGGTAAGAAGTAGGGATGCACGATATTAAAATTTTGGCCAATATCCGATACGCCAATATTTTAAAACTTATGCAGCTGATAACCGATATTAAAGCTGAAAAAAATAAGCAGTCATTTAAAATGGCAGTTTCGTTATCCGTTTTCGACACTTTAAAAAATAGGTGTGGGGAAAAAATATTGATATATTGAAATATTGCATCAACGCATCGAGATTTCATCATTCAGTCACAAAATCTCACAATATTTTGTGATTTTCCACGAGATTTCAAAGCAGAACAATGAAATAAAAAAAGAAGTTTTTGAAGAAGTTTTTTTTTTAACTTTAGAAACAGCGGGTATATCGGTTACATATCAGTTAAATATTGGTTAAATATCGATGGGATGGCCGATACTCAATTTTAAGGCTGATATAGGTCGATGCCGATAGGGGGCCGATTATATCGTGCATCCCTAGTAAGAAGGGAGGCAGATGAAGTGACGCAGCAGCGGTCGCTCTACCATCATCATCAAGATCTTGGAGAAACATTACTGCAATGCTGGGTGGACATAAATCTGCTGACACTGCAGAAGCTTCTGGAAACAATGACACAGCGAATGCTGCCATAATCAAAGCTTAAGTGGTCCAACAATATATTGGAGAGGAGGACCTTGTTTTTGGTGGCAACTGTTTTTTGGGCCACGCAGTGTTGACATTTTGTCAATTAAATCTGTGGTATTAAAAAACCCAGAATTAGGTTTAAAACTCTACAAATAAAGAAAGAACAAAGTAGTATGAGCCTCCCATGTTTACAAGAATATTGCTACGCTGCCCAGTTGAGGCCACTGGTATGGATGTGCTTCCCAGTTTACACAGCTGGATGGAAAGAAATTGAGGAGAAATGAATTACAGAAACACCATTTAACGCTTTAATAGCAGATACCATATTGCAGTCCAAAATCAACCTTTCAACTGAGTGCGTATCACTACAATAACAGCTTGGAATGAGGCAGTTAAATTTTGTGGCATGGAGGTGGAATCTAAATTTCTTTATTGCTGTGCATATGACTCAGAATTCACCCCAAACATATATGATAATCTATTTAAAACATGGATATCCCAAAACGATGGAGCCCTGCCAGGACTTTTCTATTGCAATGAAACTGATGGCTCCAGCCCATGTTTCATATGCAGCCCATGCATGTTCCATAGATGTATGATGTTCACTTTCCAACAGATATTATATCAGTGGCTGAATATATGTTGACTGACAATATTACGTCTTTTCCCCTTTTCAATGGGTTATAGTGTGTCATGTATATATATGTATGAATGGGAGCACTGATCTGATTACCTGTGTCTTGATGTGAACATCTGTGCCTTCAATCTGATCCTTGTTGGGGTTTTTTTCTCCATCCTTTCTCTTTTCAAAATGTGTTTTTGTTTTGTTTTTGTTTTGCTTTCACTATAATTATCATTATTATCAGAACTTTAATACAAACTGCATCAAATTTAAGCACAGTTAGAATGACGGAGAGATAATATCTGTACAAAAATGTGCATATTGTATTGTGCTCTTCATATTGAAAACTTAATAAAAACTAAGTTTAAAAACAAAACAAAACATGGATATCCAAACCAATTATTACTCGTTTATCCACAAAGGGGCCTTTCAGACATTTAATACACTGAGGCAAAAACATGGCCTGGGCTCTGAGGACTTCTTCAGATACCTGAAAGTCAGGCATTATTTCAAGCACAACATCAAAACACCCCCGTCTAACCAAGGGTTTATACTAGGGATGGGCACAATTAATCAATGATCAATAATTGATCGTCAAGAATTTTTTCACTCACGTAATTTGTTTTCGATGATCCGTCTGTGTTATAAAAGACAGTTCATTCATGTAGTGTACGTCATGAAGCTCTGTAATAAATGTCACTATATGGCGGTAATAAAACCTCCTGCCAGCGGGGGGCGATGTAGCCTAAAGACAGCAGAGAAAGCCGCCTGCGAGCTGCCGTCTTCCCTCACTCAGCAGAAAGAAGACTTCTAAAACTTAGACACCCCATTGGACGCTGCTGGCTGCTAGGCTGACGTGCCTATCGGGCGGCCATCTTGGGTCGGACCACAGTTCAGACAGCTGCTGTCAGAACGAATGGGAGGCTCCTCAGATCTCATTTTAATCACATGTAAGACACGTAAAAATTAAATTGAATTTCACAATAAGCACTTACATGGCTCTACCATTCCAATAACCAAGGCAAACTGGAAAAAATTTGGATAACAATTATTTATTTAGCGCAAAAACAATTTAAACTCAAATGAATAAAGTCAAACTTTATTAATTGATTCAAGGATTAGTCAGCATTTATGCAAAGTTCTGACATTGGATTTAATCTATTTCCTTTTTCTTCCTTTTCCCTTTGTAATGCCCTTACTCTTTTTTTTGGATTACTATGAATCCATGTACATTCTTAACAAAGTTTCGAATAAATGAATAAATGATTAATTCAGCAATTCTTAATTAATAAGTGAATATTATTAAATGAATGCATATTCATAAATTAATTAATGACTTAATGAATTAATAATGAATGGATTTATTAATACATTATGAACTAATGATTAATAAATGTGAATCACTATCATTTGATTTATTAATTAAACTTTATTATTGTTTCAGGCTTCTGGGGTTTTAATAACACAACACAATAAAAGAATAAATAAAACACAGACATACGCACACACACACACACACATATATATATATATACACCATATTTTCCAGACTATAAGTCACTTTTTTTCATAGTGTGGCTGCTTGTGCGACGTGTAGTCCAGTGCGACTTGTATATCAAAATATATACAATGTAATATATTTCTATGCCTTAATTCATACTGACTGACATGAGCCAAGGAGTAAACGTTACAGTCTAATGTCACATGTTGGCGCTTTAGGCTTGTGACAACTATATTCTGCTCCAAGGGTAAAGATCACAAAATGGCCTACAAACATCGGCGGTTGCTAGGCAACCGGGGGCAAAAAGCCTGTTTGTGCTGCAGTCTACGGTCAAACGTACTTATATCATTCATAAAAATGTAAAGTAACCTGACGAAACAAACTGAGATCGTCGTGTTTTAAATTTTATTGTATAAATCTGTATTTTGATGACGAATATAAAAATACCGAGACATGGTTGCTGTTTTGTGTTTCTATCACCATTACACTAACTTGGCAAGGGAGTCATCACCTGGAAAGACATTTTTCTGGTTAAAACATGGATATTATTAGTGTTGGACCTCATTCGAAATTTGCCTGAAAACTTGCGTTAGAAAGCGGCTTAAACTTTCGTTTAGATTCTTTGTTAAAATTCGACACTTTCACGTCATATCTTGACCTCATCTGCATATGAAAATCTGAAAATTGCCCTACTTTGCTGTTATTTACAGAAAATGACATTGACTTATAGTCCAGTGCCACTTATATATGTTTTTTTCCTCTTGATGACCCATTATTTGACTGGTGCAACTTGTACTCTGGAGCGACTTAAAATAGTTGGTATATATATAGAGAGAGATGATGATTGAGGTTGTAGAGCAGTGGGGTGTTGAAATAAGTATTTGAGAAAAAAAAACAGTCTGCCTGTGGTATGTGTAACCATTTTTTAACATGCATTTCTTAATGATTAATCGACAATTGATCTTTAATTCTCCCGATAATCGATCAAAAAGATGATCGCTAATGCCCATCCCTAGTTTATACAAACTTTTATGACCTTAACAAAATCAGTGTCCCTTTCTAAAACCATCTCTAAATTGTTTACAGTTGTGTGAAAAAGTGTTTGCCTGATTTCCCATTCTTTTTTTGCATGTTTGTCACACTTGTATATGTTTCAGATCATATACAAACCTGAGCAACCAACAAATGAAGACTCATTTCAACATTTCTCAAGAATTTTCAAAATGGAAAAAGTGTCATCTCAATTAAAACTGCAAATGGACTAATTCTGTAGAACCTGGTCAAATGGACTAAATATGTCAAGCCGGTAAGATCTGACCTCACTTAAAGCTCCCTTGTCACGACTGAAGAGTACTATGATTGTGGTACTATGATACCACAGCACTGAGACCGCTCTGACCAAAGTCATGAATGACATATGTCTGAATATTGACACTGGAAAAATGTCAGTGTTGGTTTTACTGGATCTCAGCGCTGCATTTGATACAGTTGACCACATTATATTACTCCGACTAGAGAAGTGGGTGGGTCTCTCTGGTTCTGTACTAAACTGGTTCAAAACGTAATTGGAGAACAGGCAGTCCTTTGTATCAGTAGGTAATTTTACATCTGAGCAGACAAAAATTACCCATGGAGTTCCCCAGGGCTCTATCCTGGGGCCTCTTCTGTTTAACATCCACATGCTCCCACTGGCTCAGGTTATAAAGAACAACAAAATTAGTTACCATAGCTACGCAGATGACACACAGCTATATATTACAGTATCACCAGGAGACCGAGGCCCTGTACAGGCTCTTGGTAAATGTATGAGGAGATTTATGACTGGATGTGCCTCAACTTTCAACAAAAACAAAACTGAGGTGATTGTTTTTGGAGCCAAAGAGAAACGACAGCAGGTTGTCACAGAACTTCAGTCCATCCACATAAAAACCACCAATCAGGCCAGAAATCTGGGTGTAGTGATGGACTCAGACCTAAACTTTGAAAAACACATCAAAGCGATCACTAAATCAGCCGACTATCACCTGAAGAACATCTCAA
The DNA here is from genome assembly GCA_023101725.1 of Atherinomorus stipes. Lineage (NCBI taxonomy): Eukaryota > Metazoa > Chordata > Actinopteri > Atheriniformes > Atherinidae > Atherinomorus > Atherinomorus stipes. Next base: position 246,230 of record JALJCO010009553.1, on the reverse strand, counting down.
GGATAAAAGATCTGATGTCTCAGGAAAATCTGGAAAAACTAGTCCATCATCATCTTCAGTCGGCTTGACTACTGTAACAGCGTCTTTACTGGTCTACCTAAAAAATCAGTTAAACAGCTGCAGCTCATTCAGAACTCTGCTGCCCGAGTTCTCACTAAGACCAGAAAAGTGGACCACATCAGTCCAGTTCTGAGGTCTTTACACTGGCTGCCGGTCCATCAGAGAATAGACTTTAAAGTTCTGCTGCTGGTCTATAAAGCTCTGAATGGTTTAGGCCCAAAATACATCAGTGACCTCTTGACCCCGTATGAACCTACTAGACCCCTCAGGTCATCTGGATCTGGTCTTTTATCAGTTCCCAGAGTCAGAACCAGACATGGAGAAGCTGCGTTCAGCTTCTATGCTCCACATGTCTGGAACAAACTCCCAGAAAGTCTCAGATCAGCTGAAACACTTAGTTTATTTAAATCCAGGCTGAAGACCCACCTGTTCTCAGCTGCATTTACGTAGATTTTACTAAAAAGTTAAATCTGCACGTCCCTATATTCTCTCTTTTTAATCTTAAATGTTTTTAATTTTTCTAATTTTAGATCTTTTTTGTTCTTGATTATTTTCTTTCCCTTTTGCACCCTGCAGTAATGCTTATAATGTTTTATGTAAAGCACTTTGAATTGTCCTGTACATGAAATGTGCTATACAAATAAACTTGCCTTGTCTATGAGGATGTTTTGTGGAAAAAAAGTGCCTCTTCCTTCCATTAGTTCCGAAATGTTTGTAATATTTCATACTGCCAAAATGGAAAGAAAGAAAAAAGACCTGATCTTAAATTATAAATTGTTTCAATTTCTTCAACAAAAAAAAAAAAAATTGTGGTATTTTTAAGACCTTTGCAATGAATTTAATGGTTACTTGTCATTTTCAAGGCCTTGATTTTGGAAAATCAAATTTAAGACTGGATCTGCTGGTACCCTGTGTAGATTTTAGAGTACAGCAGATTTCTGCAGGCAGGAGTATGTTTACTTTGCCTCCCTCTTTTAAAACACATTTTATTATCAACAGAATGTTTTTCTTTTATGAGAAAATAGTTTAACATCAGGACAATTGAGTCAGGACGTGTTTACAGCTTACAATAAACACAATGAAACCACCGCTGCGTCCGTGGCCTCCAAACCGCCGTCCATCACCAAACCCGCAATAAAAGCTTTTTCTTTTTATATGCTGTCTGTCTGATCGGACTTCCCTCAGTTATCCAGAGACGCTGAGGTGGAATGTAAAATCAATACAGTCATTACCTTTCTTTCTTCAGCAAATCCTGGCTGATGCTGACGAGCTGCCCCGAGGCATCATGGGACTTCTTGGTCATGGACTCCAGCTCTGCCTCCACGCGCATCTTCTCCTTGGCCAGAGCTTCGGCTTTCTTTTCCCCTGAGCGGACTTTGCCTTCCAGAGCTAATGTGGGAGGAAAATGAAGACAAACTCTGAAGACTGATGCTGTTTTTATTGTTACGTATTGCAGTGATTCTTAACCATGGGGCCGCGGCCCAAGCTCAGGCCTCAAGGGCCGCAAAAAAACTTTCCTTTTCCACATGTGGGCCGTGAGGGCCGTATATTCACACTTTTATTTATGACTGGATGAGTTGCAATGTAGCCTCCCCCCACCTGGTGGCGGTAGTTTGTCAGAGTTCAACAAACAAGCAGAAGAAGACACTCAGCTAGCCACTAGCCTGTAGCAAACGTTGTAAAGAAGTATTAAAACTGAATAAAGAGGACAAAAATGGTCCCAAATTGCCCTCAAAAAGGCAAAAATCCACTCCAATTTATTAAATACGGATTAGTGAGTGGAAATAAAAAAGCAGAACTGAGAAGTCTGGATGGAGCACAAGCTAAAGGCTTTTACACACCTACTCCTAATATTTCGTCCGAAAGATTCGCACGGCAACAGCTTCAATCAAATTAATTTCAAGTCAACGGGAGCGTTCACATCAGTGTCAAATTCCATCTGGCGATTTTGCAACGTTTATTTTTTGAAAAAATAAACGCATCTGACAGATATACAGATACACAATCCACCAATCAGAGAAGGCGCTCTGACCGGCACAGAGCTGGTCACAAGCAACAAGAGAAAGGAAAAAGAGAGAAGTGTGGCTTGGTCGCTGTTACTGTATCGTCATGGCTCAGGTGTTTCATCTTTGTGTCGCAGCACTCTTGTTTGGCAAAGGAGGGGGGGATCATCGCTGAAGTAACAGTGTTTCCCCTACATTTTGTAGCCATTCGAGGTTATTAGCTACAGGTGTTATATTTAAAATCCACATTTGGCATCTCCACGGTCTCAAGTTTACCTGCAGCCGCCTCTCCCTCCGTCACTGCTGCATGTGCTCACGTTCCTCTGGAATAACAGATGCAAGTTTGTTCTTGCATCTTCGTTTTTTCGCGTCGGAACAGGTGTGTGAAGACAAATGCGTTGATGTTTCTCCTCCGAATTATTCGCAATTTTGTGCCATTTATTCGCTCGGTCTTGGTGTGAAAAGCCCTGAATGCTAACGCCAACGTTAATGGTAACACTAACAGAAGCCTGCATCTGCAAGCTTCATCTAGAAACAAACATCTAACCCTCGTTGGAAAGAAAGGAATTTTAAGAAAAAGAGAGAGAAAATCAGCTGTTGATGCAGAAAATGTTTGTAATGGTTAGAAGGTCTTTAAATAATTTGAAGAAAAGTTTAAATAAATAAATTGTTCAATGACCTGCCTAACAATTAAAATACAGGTTTTGACAGATTATTTAAATTGAGCCTTTTTATTTACAATGTGATCTATTACTGAACCATTTTATCTCTTTTTTTAAAATCAGTTTCCATCTGTTTTTTCTGTTGTCCCTCTTTTTGTAGGAAAATGTTGTAGATTTTGTGTCTATAGCCCAATTCTGATTTGTTCTTGTAGGAGTCGGGTTTTATTCCATGAATTATACGTGTGATATAAATGTGTTTGCAGAGCTGAGAAGTCTGGATGGAGCACCAGCTCCAATGAATCTCAAAATATATATTTTTTATTTTATGTTATTCATGTTTATCACACCACATTTTATTCAGTTCAGTCGGTTAAAGACACACAACGAAACTTCTAGCAGTTTTCTCAGTGACGCGCCCCCTACCAGCGGCTAAACTAGCATCCATCTTGTATCGTACCTGCACTGTGAGCTCACTCCAGCCAGTAACAGTCTTATCTTGACTCTTGTTTTCTTCCTTCCTTGTTTTCTTTTCTTATCTTCCTCCAGTAATGCTTCCTTGCGTTTTTCTTTACCGAATCCGACATGATGCGCGTTCAAAACACCTGTGTTGATCCCTGGTTTACTGGTTGCTAGTGAGTGACGCGGTGCTGCAACCGATATTCAGCTGCAACGTCACAGTCGCGTCCCGGATGGGAATCTGACATGCTGCTGTTTCTGAGCCCCGGGACGCCTCTGGGCAGTGACGGCTCGAAAATGTGCAAAATGAATGTTGGTGTGCCATAAAAATCAGTCAGAAACGCAGATTTTTAAGGTCTAAAAGTTACATTGTGTGTCTAAGATATGACCCTGGATCCAAAACTGCTGCCATGTTGCACAACATGTAAATAAAAACAGAACACAAAAACTGAGACATTTTATGGAAAATGTTTATCACCCTGGAACTGAGCTGCATCTGACCTGCAGCGCATCAAGAGTGTTTGTGACTTGTCAACATGTTTTCCGTGCGAGGATCACAGTGTGCGACGGTGAGGAGGAACAGGCCGTATGACGAACATTGACACGTTTGCAGGTGCAGACGGACAGCAACTTTGATGGAGGAAATACCGCAACGTGACGTTACCAACGATCCAGAACCAGAACATTTTTACTTCTTTATTTCAACATCAGGCTGAGCTTCGGCTGCTACGGAGGACTTGTGAGGAGGATCTTCTCATGGATACAGAAACGCAGACACCAGAGCTCAGAGAGGTCGGTGTGTGGATGACGGCGCTTACCCCCCAGCTGGGATTTCAGGGCCTCGACCTGGGAAGTGAGAGCAGAGACTTCCTTTTCCCTTTTCAACAGCTTCTCCATTGTTTCTGAGGGAAAACAAAACAACAGGCTTGTTTGGAGAATGTGCAGTTTAAAGAGCAGAATGAGCCCGCTGGTGTAGGATGGGGGGGTGGGCGCGGTCTGTGCTGCTGTCCCAACTCTTACATCACCATATTCTGGTGAAACAACCTTCTTTTTACCAAAGAATCAGGATTTTCTCAGTGATGTCCGATATTATCGGCCTACTGATATTGGCCGCGTTTCCCAGATTAGTTAAGACACTCTTAACGCTGAGGTCCTTCTTAAGTCACTTCTTAAAGGTGCCTTGTTTGGACGTTGCGTTTCCCAGATGCGCTCTTAACTCAGGAGCTTCTTTATTTTCAGGAGCGGCCAGACCCACTCTTTCGAACCTTCTTTAACGTTCCCCCCTGCTAAGGGAACAACAGGCCCATCTACTGGTCACTTTTGGAAACGACACTATTTCCCATGAAAAAAAAGTAGAAAATGGAAATTATTAAAAATGGACCTATTCACGGATCAGTTGTTGTATTTTGAGTCATGTTTTCTCACTCATGTTATAATGTCAATCATCTATAATGGAAGAAAACTGTAGTTACCGAGTGAATGACAGAAAATATTGTGGTTAAGTTTAATCATTATGGCAAGATAGGCCTCCCCATACTTAGCTTATGTTAGATAAAGCTGTGGGTATCAACCACAGAAACAAAAACATTGCGGTAGGAATTGTACGCAAATTATACGCAATCTATGAGGACTCACGTCATATTTACGCATTTGTCAGCTGTTCATGATGAGATGCACCTGCTTCGCTCAATAAAAGCATGGCCATTTACGCATACCCGTATCAGACATCATGGCTGCTTTACAGCAAATTTTGGTAGCAAACCAACAGACGGAGTGACACTGTGTATGTACATGCTTTTATGCGCCAGCATTTCAGTCCTCTAGATGTGCTGTCAGATCGCGCTATTCAGATGCGTTATAGGTGGCACTGGGCAGTGATTCAAAAATAGCAAACAACCTCTCAGTGTAATATGTGGAGCATTCCCATTACTTTGCGTTTACGCAGGCCTTTGAAGAATTGGGCACGAGTGAGTGGCAGAACAAGCCATTCTTTATTAAGTCACGTCAACCATTTGCGGGATTACTGTTTGTTGAATGCACGTGCGTCATCCTGGACGCACACTTTACGCACCAGATACAGTATGTCGCCCATTTACCAAATGCTGCCATGTGGAGCTCATTTAACATAAGATGTGTGTAGGTGATTACATCCTCCAAGATTTCCCCAGACAACAGTGACCCAACAAAAATTTTTGAAAGTTTGGTGCATATCGTTTTTGGCTGAAGCTTGTCAGGAGTTCCAGGAGTTGATCTATTTTTTTGCGAACAAGAAAATGTTACCCTTTTTCAGTGTTTCAATCACCTAGCCACCGTTTCCCGATTCTACTACTGAGCATCGATATGACACACACGCACGTTTCAGGAATCCTCTTAGCGGGGTTCCCTTCAGCCATTACGTCAACAAATACCAAATACCATTATTTATAGGGCATCTGTAAATTTCCAATCGCCTACACCTGTTTAGCACAATTTGGCCAATTACACAATATACAATGAGCTTCAATAATATTTGCAATCACTGGTAATCACATGCATATTTTTAACAGTTTGTCTTCTTGCACAAACACATAAACGTATAAATGGGCTCAATATCAGCGTCGGAAAATAACCTCCACACTAAATGAATGGTGTCGATCGATATACCTGACCTCGATTGCTTTTTTTCAGCACCCCCGGAAGTGGATAGCGTCTGTTAGGACCTTCTTAAGATGTAGCGTAGCAAAGACGTTTCTCAGGAAATAAGAACGCGCGAAAGAAGCAATCTGGGAAACGGGCGTATCTTTGCGATCCTTTGTTGGGAAGAGCTTCCTTGAGGCCTTCTTTAATCCAAAGAAGAATCTTAACTGGGAAACGCGGCCATTATCTGCTGATATTGGAATTAAAATGTGATATCAGAAATATATCTGCATTCAAAACAACATGGCTCCCATTCTTTTAACTTAACAAACTCTTTAGACTTTCTCATTGTCCAATGAGGAAGTCCAATTATTACATTATTATTATTTATATTATTATTATTACTGTAAACAAGGTATATTCCCAGTTTTTTTGTTGCAGGAATGAGCATTTGACTTCTACTTCTTCATTTCTACTGACTTTTATTTCCACCAATTTGTTACATGTTTTATTGTTCTTTTTGTCTGTTTTTCTCTCTCATGAGCTGTCTGCTGACTGCGCATGACGCATAACGCATGGCGCATGATGCACGATGCATGACACGGCGCATAACGCATAATTCATGGCGCATAATGCACAACACATGGCACATAAGGCATGATGCATAGTGCATGACGCACGACACATGGCGCATGACGTATGGTGCATAAGGCACAACGCATGCAGAGCGCATGACACATTTTGTTTCGCGTTATTAGTTCTGTTTTGTGCATATTTCAGGTGAACCCCCATCTTTTTTTGTCATGCTACTTTACTTTAATACAAGTTGATATTATGTATCAAATGAAAATAAAGTTGTCTTCAGAGGAGGGGGGTTGTAGTGGGCCCAAAAAATAAATAAAGTGATATCAGAAAATATCGGTATGGTTTTTTTTCTTTGTTTGTTTGATCTTGCAGGATCTCATTGTTCTGGTAAGAAATCTGCTGAGCTCTTGTTCCATCAGTGTTGGTCAGTGAACTCCTCTGGCTGAGTTAAGGAGATTTTGGGATCTTTGGAGCAGAATATAGTTGTATTTCTCAGAACATGAGAGATACAACCGCCCAGTTGTTTGTAGAGATCAGCATCGGTTGACATCAGATATTGGAAATTAAGAGTTGGACAATGTCGGCTCTTGGGTATCATGAAAAAGCCAATATAGAACATCCCTAATAAAAATATTTTATAAAAGCATGAATTTTAAACATGCTGGACGGCTGCTAACAGCATGAAATCTCACGAGATCCAGTTGTTGCGTTAAGAAATCTCATGAGATTTCCTTAGTAAAAAAACCTGAAACTGATGGTTTACGATATCACCTTTTAATGCTAATATCGGCCAATAATATCGGACATTCCTCATTTTGATGATAATTTCTTATAGTAATAATCTGATTTCAAATTGTAATCTATTTATAAAATCTTTTGTATTAGTCACATTGTTACAGTCGTCCTCAAAATTATTCATACCCTCCAATTAAAGAAGGAAAAAATGAGCTTTCAGTGAAAAAAGTGGAAACTGACAAAAGTCATAAATAAAAATTCTATGAAAGTCATGACACTGATTTTGAATTGTGGTTTTTTTATTTGGTGTTTTTATTATTATTTCCAACCACGATTCAAAAGCAATATTTTATTTAATTAAATTATAATTTGCAAAATTGTATTTGTTATTAGTTTCTTTAGTTTCTTGTTATTTGAAATACTATTGTAAATTTAGCCTTTACTTTAATTGGAGGGTATGGATAATGCCGAGGACGGCTGTATATCACATCTGAGTTTCTTTGTTTAGCTGTTTTACTGAGTTTTTCCAGGTGGAAGTGTCAGAAACAGCCTGAGCTGCAGAGGTTAACTGTTAAAAGCTTCCTAATGAATTGTCCAGATGTAACGAGGAGCAGAAACCCAGGGCAACACACCCACAGAGGTAAAACAAACTGCCATAAATACCTTCAATATTCTGCTTCACCTTCATCTTCTCGTCTGAAATGTCGTTTTCTTCTATGACCTGAAAAAAGCGAAAGCGTTGTGAGAAGGTGGGGGAGGCGGCAGCAGCACATGAGATGCTCGTGGCTCACGTTTGCATCGTGGGACGTGTAGCGGTCGGCCTGGACAGCCTGCAGCTGGTTGGCCGTCACCCTCAGCTTCTCCTCCAGCTTCTGGATCTCCTCCCGGCTCTCGGCCTGTGCTTTCTGCAGGGCCTGGTAATCCGTCATCTTCTTCTCCGACAGCTCCAGTCTGCCTCGCAGCTCCGCCGTGCTTCTGTCCCGCTCCACCTGCAGCGTCTCCATCTCCGCCAGCCTCTGCTCTGCCTTCTGCAGCTTCATGGAGGCTTCGTCCAGGGCCTGCTTGCTGCTCTGGGCCTCTGCTTCGGACCTCCACGCCTGGCTGCTCTCCCCCAGCTGGTCCTTGGCCTCCTGAAGGCGAGCGCAGAGGTCCTCGCGCTCCTTGGTCAGGATGGCGGCTTCGATCGTGTGTTTGGCCTTGAGGTTCTCCACCTCCAGCTGGTGCTCCATCTTCAGGCTCTCCAGAGAAGCCCTCAGCTCCAGGGCGTCCTGCTCCTGACCTTCTGGAGCAGCCTGATCTCGACTCAAGGAGGCCTTCAGCTCTTCCAGGGAGCGCTGATGGTCGTTCACTAAAGCGTCAAATTTATCCTGCGGAGGAGAGAGAGAGCAGGATGGAGAAGATGCATGAGACTCTACCATCTGGAATAACAGAATGTTAGGGATGTCCCGACCAGGTTTTTTTGCCCCTGATTCCGAGTCCGAGTCATTAGATTTTGAGGATCCGAGTCCCGAGCTGATACTTCTATCATGAAGTAAAAATTTATCAGAAAAAGACAGATACAGTGTTTCCCTACCGCATCTTGTGTGGATAAAAAAATGCCACCTGACATTTTTTTATGCACTCAAGATAGAAATACAGTAAAAAAAATGGATTTAAACACTTTGAAATATAATTTAACAAACATGACTGTTTCTAAAACATTGTTCCAGACTCAAAAATACGCTTTCCATCCATTTGAGAAAACTTTTAAAAATGTCTTTTTGGACGCTGGACTTGTCAATGACTATATATATATATATATATACATATATATATATATTCTCTTTCTTTTTCTTTTTTATGTTCCATATTTTAGTCTTTTATACCTTATACAGCTGTGTGAAAAAGTTTTTGCCCCCTTGTTTGTCACACTTAAATGTTTCAGATCATCGAACAAATTTTAATGTGAGACAAAGATAACACAAGTAAACAGAAAATGCAGTTTTTGAATGAAGATTTTTATCAGTGAGGGGGGTGGGGGGGGATCCAACCTCCATGGTCCTGTGTGAAAAAGTGATTGCCCCCTCGTTAAAACATTTATTGCGGTTAATCACATCTTTGGAAAGCTGAGTTCAATTTCGTTAGCCACACCAAGGCCTGATTACTGCCACACCTGTTCTCAATCAAGAAATCACTTAAATAGGACCTGCCTGACAAAGTGAAGTAGACCAAAAAGATCCTCCAAAGCTAGACATCATGCTCTGATCCAAACAAAATTCAGAAAAAATGAGAAACAAAGTCATTGAGATCTATCAGTCTGGAAAAGGTTCCAAAGCCATTTCTAAAGCTTTGGGACTCCAGAGAACCACAGTGAGAACCATTATCCACAAATGGTGAAAACATGGAACAGTGGTGAACCTTCCCAGGAGGGGCCGACTGACCACAATGACCCAAAGAGCACAGCGACGACTCATCCAAGAGGTCACAAAAGACCCCAGAACAACATCCAAGAACTGCAGGCCTCACTTGCCTCAATGAAGGTCAGTGTTCATGACTCCACCATCAGAAAGAGACTGGGGGGCAAAAATGGCTGCATGGCAGAGTTCCAAGACCAAAACCACTGCTGAGCAAAAAGAACATAAAGGCTCGTCTCAGTTTAGCCAGAAAGCATTTTGATGATCCCCAAGACTTTTGGGAAAATACTCTGTGGACTGACGAGACAAAAGTGGAACTTTCTGGAAGGTGTAGGTCCCATTACATCTGGCGTAAAAGTAACACGGCATTTCAGAAAAGGAACATCATAGCAACAGTAAAATATGGTGGTGGTAGTGTGATGGTCTGGGGCTGTTTTGCTGCTTCAGGACCTGGAAGACTTGCTGTGGTAAATGGAACCATGAATTCTGCTTCTACCAAAAAATCCTGAAGGAGAATGTCCGGCCATCTGTTGGTGACCTCAAGCTGAAGCGCACTTGGGTTCTGCAGCAGAACAATGATCCAGAACACACCAGCAAGTCCACCTCTGAATGGCTTAAGAACAACAACATGAAGACTTTGGAGTGGCCTAGTCAAAGCCCCCACCTGAATCCCATTGAGATGCTGTGGCATGAGCTTAAAAAGGCGGTTCATGCTGGAAAAGCCTCCAATGTGGCTGAATTACAACAATTCTGCAAAGATGAGTGGAACAAAATTCCTCCACAGCGCTGTAGAAGACTCACTGCCAGTTATCACAAACGCTTGATGCAGTTGTTGCTGCTAAGGTGGAACAACCAGTTATTAGGTTTAGGGGAAGATCACTTTTTCACACAGGGCCATGTGGGTTTGGATTTTTTTCCCGCCTTACTAATAAAAATCTTCATTTAAAAACTGCATTTTCTGTTTACTTGTGTTATCTTTGTCTCACATTTAAACTTGTTTGATGTTCTGAAACATTTTAGTGTGACTAACAACTTGAAAAATGTGAGAAATCAGGAAGGGGGCAAACACTTTTTCACACAGCTGTAGATTGATTTTGATTTTAATTTGGCATTGCTTTATATTACTGGTTCTCTTTGTTCTAAAGGATTGAAGATTTTACTTGATTATTTTCAAAAAGACTTTGGGAACAATAACACAAATAAATGAAATTGTCACGCAGCAGGTAAAGAGGACCCTGAGAACAAGCAGCTGAACAAGGTAAATGATTTATCGGTTGCCTCCGAAACAAGTCCTGGGATTCCTGGTTGGAACAGGCAGCTTCCTGAGTGCAAAAAAGGGGGGATTTCTGAAAAACACGTCAAATCTTGAACAGACCTGGTCAAAACAGACTTAAAAGATGCAAGAATCTACAGTAGGCCTGAGTGCATACCACAGGTAGCTGTATGACAATCTGGCGCTGTGCAGGAGGAAACCCGATCCTTAAATAGCCAGCTGTCAGTCATCAGCAGAACGAGTCCCAGGTGTGGAGGTCATGCCAGCAGCGGAGGCATGACAGAAATATTGAGTTTGGTTTACCTTTTTACAAAAAATATAGAAAAGTATCGAAATACAAAATGATATCAGTCCTGAAACAGAAATTTGGTATTGTGACAAGCCGAGATCAGTGTGTACATTTTTTGCATGTGCAGTGAGATAGCTTACGTTTTTATACACGCAAACCTTTGACAGATCTGGCCCTAACATGGTTAAAAGCTCATAAAAGTGCATTTTTCAATGATAGGACACCTTTAACATGCGCTTCATGGAGACATGTCACCAACTCAGCCGCTGGTCTTCAGCAGGATAAGTCGTTCTGGTCATACACGACTATTCTCACTCATCTCTTATTCGTTTATGTTCCTGTTTATTTTCTCATGATCAGCCATCATGGAATTAACTCAACCTGAAACTGTCCGTCCGTCTGAACAGACTCCACTGCTCCTCCTAGACTTCTTTCTGTAGACCAGTATAGGAATGCATGATACTGTAATTTTGTCCGATATCAGAAATGTCGATATTTTAAAAGTCATGTGACCGATAACCGACATTGATATCGATATCAAAGCTGAAAAAAATAAGCATTCATTTCAAATAGCAGTTCTGTTATCCATTTCCGACACTTTGAAAAATAGGGGTGGGAAAAAAATATCGATCCACTGAACTATGGCAATATTTTCATATGCTGATATCAAATCAATATTTAAAAACGCGGTATTGATCTATTTTACTTACAAAATCTTGTGAGATTTCATCGTTCTGTTATAAAATCTCATAATATTTCTTGAATTGTCAAGAGATTTCGTAACAGAACGATGAAATGTTGCGAGATTTCGTTAGGAAAATAGACTGAAACTGCGTTTTTGAATGTCAATATAATATCAACATAAATATCACAAAAATGTTTGTGAATTCTTGCGAGATTTCGTAACAAAATGATGAAATATCACGAGATTTCGTTAGGAAAATAGACTGAAACTGCGTTTTTGAATGTCAATATGATATCAACATAAATATCGCAAAAATGTTTGTGAATTCTGTCGAGATTTCGAAACAAAATGATGAAATATCACGAGATTTCGTTAGAAAAATAGACTTATGCTGTGTTTTTAAATGTCAACATGATTTAAACATATGAAAATATCACAAAATGTTTGTGAATTCTTGCGAGATTTTGTGATGGAGCGATAAACTATTGCAAGATTTCATTAGTAAAATAGACTGATACTGTGTTTTTAATTGTCAATATGATATCAGCATATGAAAATATCGCAATATTTCAGTGTATCGATAATTTTTCCCACCCCTAGTCTTAAGAAGTTTTAAAGTCTCTGAAAAATAAGTTTTTGAAGAAGTTTTTTAGACTTTAGAAACAGCGGGCGGATCGGTTAAAAACCGGTTAAATATTTTGGGGTGGCCGACGTCCGATACTCAGTTTTAAGGTCGATATAGGCCGATAACGATAGGGGGGCGATTACATTGTAGATCGTACATCTACACCAGTACCTTCCAGGTGTCCATCATGTCCATGTTCTCCTTGGTGGCCTGCTGGACCTTCTGCTTCAGCTCGCTGATCTCCAGGTTCTGTTTGTCCACCAGCACCCTGAGCACGTCCAGCTCCTGCTGGCTCGCCGCCAACGCCGCCTCGTACGTTTCTCTGAGTTGGCTGCTCTCTTTGTGGTGCTCGCGGCCCGCCGACAGCAGTTGCTCGCGGAGGACCAGGGTCTCCGACGGAGCCGCCTCGCTGTCGCTGGCTCCTCTGGAGCTGGTGTCCGCCCGCCTGAGCTGCGCCCGGAGGTCCTGGATCTCAGCGCTCCGGAGGGCCAGCTCCTCCTCCAGCTGCGCGATGCGACTCTGCTCCTCCACCGTGGTTTGCTGGTGAGACAGAGCAGCAGCCAGAGCACAAACATGTCAGGAGCAGACCAAGAAAAGCTGACAGACGAGCTTCAGGAGAGAAGAAATCAAAGAGAAACTCCGGAAGATTCTTGAAAAACCGCAGGCAGCAAAACACATTCCGGTAAATAAACAGCAGGAATAAGAGGAGTCTGGACAGCAGCAGACCGAGGACACGTTTGGCTCCTTCAAGGTGAAATGATGTGGCTTTTTGTTTGCAACGCCTTGGTCTGCTTATTTATTTAACAAGAATGACACAAACTCTGCATGTCTGTGTTAGATCTTTGCGGGTTCAGTCCAGTTCTGACATAGTCATCTTTTTAAAAATTTTCTCTTTTTATTTCATGGTTTAAGTCGTTTATTAATCCAACATTGTGTATTTATTTTATATTATTTATTGTTATTAACTTATTTTATATTCAACTGTAGCTGATTTTAAATTTAAGTCTTGTTTTTTTCTTATTTTTCAATTTCACTGTTATTTTTATATGATTGTAAATAAATTCTGATGCTAAAAATGTAAATGTTCTCATCAAGTTTAATAATTAGAACTTGGCTTAACAAACTTGGGTCCTCAGGGGAAAAAAATAACAGTTCATATCTTTATTTGAACAATTTATTTTTTATTATTTATATACAGTCCTCAAAATTATTCATACCCTCAAATTAAAGAGGGAAAAAAAATCAGCTGTCAGTGAAATAAGTTTAAATTGACAAAAGTAATGATAAATAAAAAAATTCTATGAAAATCATGTCACTGATTTTTGAGTTGTGGTTTAAAAGAAATCTTTAAAACAAACACATGAAAATGAAAACCAGTAAACAAGCATGACGGGGCTTTTGAAGCTAAAATGTTGTTGAGCAACAGTTTGAGACAATCACTGCAATCAGGTGTTTTCTGTAATGTCCAATCAGACGTCTGCACCTGTTGACAGGTATGTTGGTCCATGTTCATTAACAAGGTGCTCTAATGATTCTGGGACAGTTTTGCTTGTTTGTTTTTTTTAGATTATTATTTCCAACCACAATTCAAACATTTTTTTCACTAAATTATAATTTTGTAACTTCTTATTTTTAGTAGTTTCTTTGCTTTTTGTGATTTGAATTACGACTGTGAACTTTTTTTTTAAATTGGAGGGTATGAATAATTGTGAGGACGACTGTAAGTCTTGGATATTTCTTAATCCCTTTGCTGCCCATGTTTTTAATACGGTGTCTCCTCTCCCTGGAGTAAAATACCGATTTCCCCAAATAGGACTGTACCATTATTATTATAATTAGTAGTAGTAGTAGTAGTAGTAGGTTATAACAATTCAAACAATTTAATGTGTTTGTGTTTCCTAAAATTTTCTGATGTTTCAGGTTTAACTTTGGGAGTTTCTGTCCAGTGTTCTTGTGTTTTCTCCTTCTGGACCTGCAGCAGAATATTATTTATAAATTCACATAATAAAGTACATCAGTGCAACATTCATTGGTTGTTATATTCTAGCTGGTTATCCGGGTTTCTGTCAGCTCAACAAGGCTGTACTCTGAGCCTAAAGTCAAGTCTTCACTCTTTTTTAGACCGCTTCGATCCTAGAGTCTGTGATGAAATCATCTGCAAAACCTCCGATTCTTTCTCTCTGACTCCCCAAACAGCAGAAAAATCTGAGTAAATATCTAAAGGTGTTCATGAAGAGTAACTGAATCTCAGAAAAGGCTTTTTTAGGACTGAGCTTGCAGCCTGAAACCCAAACAGTCAGCTGGAAAGCACCAAAATGCTGAACAGACGGGCTCTGCAGAATTAGCTAATAAATCTCTGTGGGTTTGCTACGTTTACACCTTGAACTATAAAAATATCTGCTTGTTAATAGAAAAGTATTGATTAAAACAGCTTTAAGTGTTAAATGTGGCTGATGCATCCAGCTGTCCTCTTTCCTGGCAGCTGGAGCTGGACTGCATCGGGGTGCTGGCTCCACCGCGCTGCTCCCCTCATCATAACGTTCTACCGCTGCGAGTCGTCACGTCATTTCCTTCTAAAATAACTCAACAAGGAGCCAAATGATCAACGCGCTGCTGTCCAAACAGTCGTGCAGCTCTCTGTGTGCAGAACGACGACAGCACAGCCATTCTCTGATCACCTAGAAGCAGCCAAGCAAAAATGATGAAGCTGAAAACCAACCTTCACACAGCTAACCACACACACACAGCTGCTAGCATCCGCCGCACAGTTGTATGAAAAAAGAAGATTGAGGAGGAAGATTTGTGCACAGATGTTAATTTCCACCATGTGGGGGAAGAATCAGACCTCAGAGTTACAGGTTGATTTATTTCAGAGATGTTGGCTGAACGGTACACAGGAGAGAGAGAGAGGAGAGTCTACGCCAGATTAATGTCCTTCACAGCATCTGAAGTCCATTTGAAGTCAGGAACTGAGATCAAAGCCAGAACTAGAAACGTCTCTTTTTTCACCTTGGTTCTCTTACCCGACCTCAGGGATGCTGCCACATGACTGCGTCTTCCCTGTTGGCAGAAGCACGAATCCAGCATTTCAGGGTTTGCTTACATCTGAAGCTGAACAACTCAAAGCGTGACCAGACTGATGAGAAAGCTGCAGACTGAAACCAGTCCCAACCAGCGAGATCCATCCAACAACCAGCCCTCAATCCCAGTTCAGCAACTTTTCACGCATCAACAATCAAGAGATGCAGATTCATCTCAGATGTCTTTGAACTGAAGGAATTCACATTATATCTTTAGACCACATGTTCAGATTATAACTTTCAGATTATTTCTTCAGATTAAACCTTTAGAACATATGTTCAGATTATAATCTTGAAATCATAATCAGATTATATGATCAGATTATAACCTTTATATTTTATCTTCAGATTATACCATGAGATTATACTTTTAGAACAGAAGCTCAGATTATTATCTTTAAATTATGTTGTCATATTATATACAGTATTTAGATTGTATAATCAGATTATAACATCAGATTGTACTTTTAGAATATATGTTCAGATTATCATCTTCAAATTATATTTTCATATTATATATTCAGATTACATCTTGAGATTATACCATGATATTGGACTTTTAGAACATATGTTCAGATTATGATCTTCAAATTATATCTTCAGATTACATGATCAGATTATATCTTCAGATTATACCATGAGAATATACTTTAAGAACATATACTCAGATTATAATCTTCAATTTATATCTTTAGTTTAGATATTCAGAGTATATGATCAGATTATACTTTTAAAACATGCTCCGATTATAATCTGCAAATCATATTGTGTTATTATATACTCGGATTGTATAATCAGATTATATCATCAGATTATACAGTATATTCCGGTTATAATCTTTAAATTGTAATTTCAGATTATACCATGAAATTATACTTTTAGAACATATGCTCAGATTGTTATCTTCAATTTACATCGTCATATTATATATTCAGATTATATAATCAGATTATAACATCAGATCTTACTTTAAGAACATATTTTCAGATAATCATCTTCAAATGATATTTTCAGATTATATATTCAGATGATATGGTCAGATTACACCTTTAGAATATATGTCCAGATTACAATCCTAAAATTGAATCTTCAGATTATGTATTCAGATTGCATCTTCAGATTTCACCATGAGATTGGATTTTTAGAACATATGTTCAGATTATGATCTTCAAATGATATTTTCAGATTATATAATCAGATTATATCTTCAGATTATACCATGAAAATGTACTTTTAGAACTAATGCTCAGATTATAATCTTCAAATTACATCTTTAGATTAGATTTTCAGATTATATGATCAGATTATATCTTCAGATTACACCATGAGATTACATTTTCAAAACATATGCTCAGATTATAATCTTCATATTTTATCGTCTTTTTATATATTCAGATTGTATAATCAGATTATATCGTCAGATTATATATTCCGATTATAATCTTTAAATTGTATTGTCAGATTATACCATAAGATCATACTTTTAGAACATATGCTCAGATTACAATCTTCAGATTATATCATCAGATTATACAATGAGAATGTACTTTTTGAACATATGCTCAGATTATAATCTTCAAATCATATAATCAGATTATGACAGGGTGTGGTCCATTCTGGTTAAAGATCTATCATCATTAATTCAGTAAAAACGGAAAGAAGCCTCTGGAACAGGACAGATGTAAAAAGCAGATTGGAGCATGGAGTGAGGAGATGAGCAGAAAAACAGCTGCTACCGTTGACACGGGTAAGTCTCTGGTCCTGAGTGAGTCTCCTGCTTCCGTCCTGAGGACGCCTCCCGCTGTGTATTCAGTTTAAACTACCTGGACTGCAGACTAATCCGTTTCTATCTATGATCTGACATTTTTGGTTTAGTGAAACCTTGGAGGTCATCAAGGACTTCTTTCTCCATTCAGGTCATTTTTTCCCCTCGTATCTGGTTCCCCCAAACCGGATGACTTCTGTCAGAAAGTCTTTCACTTGAAGAACTTTGAAATTCCCATTTAAATTGTTCTTAAGGTCGACATGATGCCAGGAACAAATTTACTACATACTCAGGTCATTAGTAGATAAAAAAAGATATATATCCTCCAAAAAAACTGCTATAAAAACATCACAGATTAAAAGTTTTCCACCTTTTTTTTCAATGAACTTCCTCAAGACTACCAAATATGTAGTTATTTTAATAAGTTTAACCTTTTACATGCTGGGCTGCACGGTAGCGGTAGCACCGCAGCCTCACAGTAAGAAGGTTGTTGGTTCAATTCCCGGCTGGGGAGGGGCTTCGTGTGGTGTTTGCATGTTCTCCCCGTGTATGTGTGGGTTCTCTCCGGGTACTCCGGCTTCCTCCCACCGTCCAAAGACGTGCATGATATCTTAATTAGTTACTCTAAACTGTCTCTAGGAATGAATGTGAGTGTGAATGGTTGTCTGTCTCTCTATGTTGGCCCTGCGATGGACTGGCGACATGTCCAGGGTGTACCCGCCTCTCGCCTGATGATAGCTGGGATAGGCTCCAGCAACTCCCATGACCCTGAACTGGATAAGCGGTACAGAAAATGACTGACTGACTGACTTTTAAATGCAAATTTAACAACAAACATCACTGTTTTTAGAAAAAAACAGATCTATTGATTCATTTGTTTGTTATTCTTTTTAAAGGTCAGTCTTAAATATACTAAATCCAAATTTGCTGTTCAGGGAGGGGACATTTTCTTTATCCTCTAACCCCGTGTTCACACCAGATGCAAAAAAAATCATTCGCGAGAATGAATTACATGTTAAGTCAATGTACAGACGCGAATACACGCGCGCTTGCTTGGGGCGGCAGGACAAGCCGCACATGCATGTCTTATTTGCGCGAATGTAACGTTTTACTCACACAAATGAGGCGTCCTACTCACGTGAATAGAGCGTATTTCGCCTGTTTGCTTGAGTTGAAAAAATTTAACTTGGGCGTTTTATACGTGGGAACAATACGAGCCCCGACATTGAAAATGAATGAGACGTGATGTGAACGGACCGGCGCTCTGCAGCTCGCTGCTCTCTTCTATAGTGAGAAGAGAAAAGCGCTTTTCACAGATAAAATCTCAAAGTGCTGCACACAAAAGCGGTGTAATAATACCATAAATTTAGGACTGAAAACCCGTCAGACAAAACCTCACTAACCTGCAGCTGCAGATCTCTGCAGCCGGTGTTTGACGGGATGAAACGTCACAACGTCGACGCTCTGCGGCGGGAACAGAGAACGAGAACCTGCAGTTCCTGGAGGAAGATGCAGCTTTGTCCTCGCTACAGAAATTAACTGAAGTTGTTTGTTATCAAACCTCAATATAATTCAATATGAGTCTGTGGTCAGACTGGTGTAGTGTTCAGTTTGGTCTCAGACTAGTGTAGTATTCAGTTTGGTCTCAGACTGGTGTAGTGTTCAGTTTGGTCTCAGACTGGTGTAGTATTCAGTTTGGTCTCAGACTGGTGTAGTATTCAGTTTGGTCTCAGACTAGTGTAGTATTCAGTTTGGTCTCAGACTAGTGTAGTATTCAGTTTGGTCTCAGACTAGTGTAGTATCCAGTTTGGTCTCAGACTAGTGTAGTATTCAGTTTGGTCTCAGACTAGTGTAGTATTCAGTTTGGTCTCAGACTGGTGTAGTATTCAGTTTGGTCTCAGACTAGTGTAGTATTCAGTTTGGTCTCAGACTAGTGTAGTATTCAGTTTGGTCTCAGACTAGTGTAGTATTCAGTTTGGTCTCAGACTAGTGTAGTATTCAGTTTGGTCTCAGACTAGTGTAGTATTCAGTTTGGCCTCAGACTAGTGTAGTATCCAGTTTGGTCTCAGACTAGTGTAATATTCAGTTTGGTCTCAGACTGGTGTAGTATTCAGTTTGGTCTCAGACTGGTGTAGTATTCAGTTTGGTCTCAGACTGGTGTAGTATTCAGTTTGGCCTCAGACTAGTGTAATATTCAGTTTGGCCTCAGACTAGTGTAGTATTCAGTTTGGTCTCAGACTAGTGTAGTATCCAGTTTGGTCTCAGACTAGTGTAGTATTCAGTTTGGCCTCAGACTAGTGTAGTATCCAGTTTGGTCTCAGACTAGTGTAGTATTCAGTTTGGTCTCAGACTAGTGTAGTATTCAGTTTGGTCTCAGACTAGTGTAGTATTCAGTTTGGTCTCAGACTAGTGTAGTATTCAGTTTGGCTCAGACTAGTGTAGTATTCAGTTTGGTCTCAGACTAGTGTAGTATTCAGTTTGGCCTCAGACTAGTGTAGTATCCAGTTTGGTCTCAGACTAGTGTAATATTCAGTTTGGCCTCAGACTAGTGTAGTATCCAGTTTGGTCTCAGACTGGTGTAATATTCAGTTTGGTCTCAGACTAGTGTAGTATCCAGTTTGGTCTCAGACTGGTGTAGTATTCAGTTTGGCCTCAGACTAGTGTAATATTCAGTTTGTCTCAGACTAGTGTAATATTCAGTTTGTCTCAGACTAGTGTAGTATCCAGTTTGGTCTCAGACTAGTGTAATATTCAGTTTGGTCTCAACTAGTGTAGTATCCAGTTTGGCCTCAGACTTTAGTGTTCAGTTTGGTCTCAGACTAGTGTAGTATTCAGTTTGGTCTCAGACTAGTGTAGTATTCAGTTTGGTCTCAGACTAGTGTAGTATCCAGTTTGGTCTCAGACTAGTGTAGTATTCAGTTTGGCTCAACTGTGTAGTGTTCAGTTTGGCCTCAGACTAGTGTAGT
Source organism: Atherinomorus stipes (assembly GCA_023101725.1). Taxonomy (NCBI): domain Eukaryota; kingdom Metazoa; phylum Chordata; class Actinopteri; order Atheriniformes; family Atherinidae; genus Atherinomorus; species Atherinomorus stipes. The sequence continues at coordinate 226,037 of JALJCO010009553.1, read as the reverse complement.
ATTCAGTTTGGTCTCAGACTAGTGTAGTATTCAGTTTGGCTCAGACTAGTGTAGTATTCAGTTTGGTCTCAGACTAGTGTAGTATTCAGTTTGGCCTCAGACTAGTGTAGTATCCAGTTTGGCTCAGACTAGTGTAGTGTTCAGTTTGGCTCAACTAGTGTAGTATTCAGTTTGGCCTCAGACTAGTGTAGTATCCAGTTTGGCTCAGACTAGTGTAGTATTCAGTTTGGTCTCAGACTAGTGTAGTATTCAGTTTGGCCTCAACTAGTGTAGTATCCAGTTTGGTCTCAGACTAGTGTAGTGTCCAGTTTGGTCTCAGACTAGTGTAGTATTCAGTTTGGCCTCAGACTAGTGTAGTATCCAGTTTGGTCTCAGACTAGTGTAGTATTCAGTTTGGTCTCAGACTGTGTAGTATCCAGTTTGGTCTCAGACTAGTGTAGTATTCAGTTTGGCCTCAGACTAGTATAGTATTCAGTTTGGTCTCAGACTAGTGTAGTATTCAGTTTGTCTCAGACTGTGAGTATTCAGGTTGGCCTCAGACTAGTGTAGTATCCAGTTTGGTCTCAGACTAGTGTAGTATTCAGTTTGGTCTCAGACTGTGTAGTATCCAGTTTGGTCTCAGACTAGTGTAGTATTCAGTTTGCCTCAGACTAGTGTAGTATCCAGTTTGGTCTCAGACTAGTGTAGTATTCAGTTTGGTCTCAGACTGGTGTAGTATCCAGTTTGGTCTCAGACTAGTGTAGTATTCAGTTTGGCCTCAGACTAGTGTAGTATCCAGTTTGGCCTCAGACTAGTGTAGTATCCAGTTTGGTCTCAGACTAGTGTAGTATTCAGTTTGGTCTCAGACTAGTGTAGTATTCAGTTTGGCCTCAGACTAGTGTAGTGTTCAGTTTGGTCTCAGACTAGTGTAGTATCCAGTTTGGTCTCAGACTAGTGTAGTGTTCAGTTTGGTCTCAGACTAGTGTAGTGTTCAGTTTGGTCTCAGACTAGTGTAGTATTCAGTTTGGTCTCAGACTAGTGTAGTATTCAGTTTGGTCTCAGACTAGTGTAGTATTCAGTTTGGTCTCAGACTAGTGTAATATTCAGTTTGGTCTCAGACTGGTGTAGTATTCAGTTTGGTCTCAGACTAGTGTAGTATTCAGTTTGGTCTCAGACTAGTGTAGTATCCAGTTTGGTCTCAGACTAGTGTAGTATTCAGTTTGGTCTCAGACTAGTGTAGTATTCAGTTTGGTCTCAGACTAGTGTTGTGTTCAGTTTGGTCTCAGACTAGTGTAGTATTCAGTTTGGTCACGAGATGACGCTCCAGTACCAGGAGTTCAGCCTCAGCTGATGTAAACAATCACTCGCTGCGTGTTGTGATGCAAAGTATGAAAGCAGCAGGAAAGTGGTCAGTTAGGAGTTGCGTTTAAATCAGCTGGTTAGAGGTGGAGGTGAGGAGACGGCAGAGACTCGTTAAACTGAGCTACAGTAACTAGTTTACTGACAGCAGCCACGTTCTTTTGCTGGAAGTTGTTGGAAGTTTAGCTGGAAGCGCTAACTAGCTGCGGCTAGCTTACTCACCGAGGACAGATGGACAGACGCTCAGCAGCTGGAATACAGCGCCTGTAGTTTGTATCTTGGAGGGACGGATTATTTTTTTAATCTGTAGCTCTCCAGCATGTACGGAAAATAAACTAATCATAAAAAAGCAACACTGGTTGCACTGATATCATACTGGAATTGAAATGGTTCAAATAATCTGAATAATAATAATTACTGAAATTGATTGAAATATTTGTTTAAAAAGTGGAAATAGATGTTAATCTGTAAAGTTTTTGTGATAGTTTTGGGAAAAAGACATTTTTTGTCCACTAATGGTCTGAAAGGGAATTAAATGGAAGTGAGCCAGAGGGGTTAAAACAGACACAGGTCTGGTTGGTTTGGGCTGGACGGAGAGAGACCCCCGTCCTGCCCAGTGTTTTGGAGCAGAGACCATTGCTCAGTCTGTCATGATGTTAAAACCAGATAACTTTAAAAAAAAATCATGTTTGGTTGGATGGTTAGGTCAAATTTTCATCAGCAAATCCCACAAAAAGACTAAAAAGTTCGCAGCCAGTCCAGGTTATTCAGACTGAATGTGTATCAATCCACAGCTGAAAATAGTCCCAATGAATATATTTCTTATTCCAATAAAGTAACATTTAATTAAATCTATTATCTTAAGACATCATGAAAGGAAGAAAATGCTTCTTTATGCTAAAAATCATCCACTTCTGCCAACTACACCTGCCCATAAGAATTACCCGCGGTTTACGCCTGCAGGGCTGACACGATTTTGTCTTATATTTTGGAATGATTTTCATTTTGGGCATGAAAGCCAGTCAGAGCAGGACTTTAACCACTGCAGCTCGGGATAAATCAGCCTCTGATGGAGAACAAGCGCAGGCAGCAGGCTCATGCTCTTTACCCTCCGCCTCTCTAAGTCTTTCTGGAGCCCCTCTGCTCTCGACTTTTCGAGGAGCAGGCTCCGCTCAAGCTGGCGGACATGAGCATGTTCCAGTTTGGTCTGAGTCTACGGAAAGGGAGACAGAAACGGAGAGAAAGGCTGAAATGGAAGGAGACCACAGAGGAGGTGGAAACAGACGACCAAGGTGCAGCTCAGTATGTCGCAGGTGATCATGTGATGGAGAGACGCTGGAGAGCACCTCTGATAACTGAGCTGCTGCTCAAACTACAGTGCCAAACAAAAAGTAAATATTATGGTTGAATGTAGGGATTTTGGCCGATATCTGATATGCAGATATTTTAAAACTCATGTGGCAGATAACCGATATTGATTCTGATATTAAAGCTGATATTAAAACAGCAGTTTTGTTATCCGTTTCAGACACTTTCAAAAACAAGGATGGGAAAAAATATCAATACACTAAAAATATTGCGATATTTTCATGTTAATAGCAAATAGAAATTTAATAATGCGGTATTGATCTATTTTACTTACAAAATCTCGTGAGATTTCATCATTCTGTTACAAAATCTCAAAATATTTTGTGAATTCTCACGATTTCATAACAGAATGATGAAATATCGCTTGATTTTGTCAGTCAAATAGATCGATGCCACGCTTTTAAATACAGTATCAATATATCAGCTTATGAAAATATTGCTAAATTTTTGTAAATTCTTGTGAGATTTTGTAACAGAACAATGAAATGTTGTGAGATTTCATCAGCAAAATAGATCAAAACCGTGTTTTAAATGTCAATATGATATCAGCATATGAAAATATCGCGATATTTCAGTCCATCAATATTTTTTCCCACCCCTTGGCCCTCATTTATCAAACGATCGTACGACGAAAATCTATGCGTAAGAACATTTCCACGCAAGACTCGGCATTTATCAATTTGAACGTGATCGTAGGATACGATCAAATCTCACGACAGCTCTGAGTTCGTGTACGCAAGTTTGAGTCAGTGAGGGTTTGCAGCGCAACACAGCAGAACATGAAAATATGTATTTACCAAACCGCAAACTGTCATTTAAACATAAGTATTCACATATCAGCACGAAGAATGAACCCATTTGCAAAGAAAAAGGAAAAAGGGAATGTAGAATGTATTCCCAACATTTACAAAAATAGCTGTGACTGAACTTAATTCCTCCATTTATCTCAACGGATTATTAAAATCATGAACATATAGTTCTAGGAGACGAGTGCTTTTCACTCTTCGTGCATCTCCTCACCCCGCTGGTAAACCTGCCACATAGGAGCGGAGGTAGGCATCAGTACGCACACATGCCCAGGTGGAGGCTGCTTCGGCTGCAGGAAGGCAGGTGGGTGTCGGACGGTCCGACTTGGACCCGGCGGGATGAAACGCTGCTTTAGACTCTGAGAAAATCTACAATACTCCTGTGCAGTGCTGCACATCGCTCGGACCGCTGGAGAGTTTTGATACGCAGTCGGAGAAGATGCGCCCGGAGCCGCCCTGCAGCCCCCACTGGGCTAACTGGAGGAGACCGGAGCTGATCCCCGTCATTTCTAATAAGTAATCAATACTTTAAAGTTGTATCAGTGCTCAGTCAGTAGACCGTCTGTTAGCTTTGCAAATGCAAGTTATCTTCTTTCTGTCCCTGTCTGGGTCAGGCTCGGATCTGACCGGCATCCACCTGTCACCTGTGAGAGCGCAGCGGTTGCACTCGTGAGGGGGGTGGACGGTGCCAGTGAAATCTTTTGGTGGTAAGTTTCATATTGGACCACTTTTTCTGACCCATTGGCTAAAGAATTGTGACGCTGCCATCGGATGTGGGCTATTATTAAATTTCATTGCTAATAAAACGAATAAACCATATAAACCAGGCCTAGAATGAGACTTTTATTAATATCTCAGCCGGTCGTTCACACCGGTGAGGCTGACTGATCCTCTTCCGTGCAGCGTTTTTCTGCACGTCTCTGACTCCGGTTTTTAACCTGCCAAACAGCACCTCTTTAATCTTTCCCACCTCACAAATGAGGAATTCTGTCTTGACCCCCCCAAAAGTTTCTTTTTTAGCAGAATCTCTCCTCTCCGTGGTTCAACCTCGCTGGGTGAAGCCTCATCATTATGCATGTTTAAGGGCGTAACCGTGGGCGTGACATTTAAATGACGATGGATTTCAGCTGTGGAATTTATCAAGACTCTTTTGTTCGTACGACGAGATTGGACCCATACGAACGTTTTAATAAATCACACGTGGGTCCAATCGTACGACCATTTTTACGATCAGATGTGCGACAATTTCTATGATCGTTTGATAAATGAGGGCCGTTGTCTTTAGAAGTTTTAAAAGTCTGTAAAAAAGAGATTTTTGAAGAAGAAGAAGAAGTTTTGGGGATTTTTTAAGAATTTTTTTATAAGCATTTTTTAGAAACAGTGGGTTGATTGGTTAAATATCAGTGGGGTGGCCTGATTCTCAGTATTAAGGCTGATATGCATATATGTATATATATATATATATATATATATATATATATATATATATATATATAATTAATGTATATTGTATATGTATATATATATATATATATATATATCTCAATGTATATATATATATATATTGTGTGTGTGTGTAGGGTAGACTGAGTACAGTTGAGACACGCCAATTACTTGCAGGAGTACCTAACTGCAGTTACAATGGCCGACGAGGGCGCCCCCATACATCCAATCTATACAGGAAGTCTCAAGTGGGAGTTAAGGTTGCTACATACTCCGCGAGAAGCGAGAACTTTCTTCCTGTTCTCGGGGCCACGAAACAAAATGACGTAATTTTGTTCTCGTGGACATGTTTGATGATGGCTCGCTGCTTGTTCTCAACCCCTCGGCTGAGCAGAACTTTCTTCTCGGGGAGCTCGGAGAAGTATCGTGTGATTGGTCAGACATTTGAGGCGGACGGGGTTAACGCAGACGCTTGAAGCAGAGAGATGTCCTCTCCGCATTTCTGCAGACATGATGTTGAACGGAGAGTTTTAATAAACAGCTGATCGAGGTGGTGAGAAAGTACAAAAATGTAAACTACACATGGCATATATACAGTACACGGACACGACTGCATGCGCAACTCTGTCCTGTCACAGACAAAGTTTATTGTAAATGTATAATCACTGGGTGTACACAGTCGCCCACCCCCGCTTTGTTTGGGACAGTTGTGAATGCGCAAATGGACTCTGATCCAGAACAAACAAGCGGACTTGGTCTGCCTACAAACGCAGGTCTCGGTCCGCTTCAAGTGGACCAATACAGAAGTGGACTACAAATAGCTTCCTGCATTTGGTTTAGCATGGCATTGTGGGTAAAATGTTGGGCATTGTGGGTAAAACGTCACCTCTGAAGGTTTGGCTCGTTTGGCTATGGTGCAACGTGAACACGACCTCGGCCCGGAAGACCAGCCCCGCCCCCAGCCGAGCCGAGTACCCAAACGGAAACAGACTTGCGGCCTTTGATTTCTGAATACGCCCTAAAGAAACGAATAATACACTAAAATTTACAAAATTATCATTTAGAAAAATAAATGATTGTTTTTGAAATGTAGTTGAATTATATATATATATTATAATTAAAAACAAACTGTCAAAATTGTCCCAGAAACATTAGAGCACCTTTCTTATGAACAGTGGACCAACATACCTGTCAACAGGTGCAGACGTCTGATTGGACGTTACAGAAACACCTGATTGCAGTGATTGTCTCAAAGTGTTGCTCAACAACATTTTAGCTTCAGAGTCCCATCATGCTTGTTAACTTATTCTATTTTATTGTTTGTTTATTTTTAATATTTCTTTCAAACCACAATTCAAAATCAATGTCATGATTTTCATAGAATTTTTGTTTATTATCACTTTTGTCAATTTCAACTTATTTCACTGACAGGTCATTTTTTTCTCTTTAATTCGAGGGTATTAATAATTCTGACATTAACCCATTCCTCAGAACAGACAAGAAATAAGTTTCTTCCTCTTATTAAATAAAGAAAACACACACTCCACCTTTCCCTTTCTTTCTTCACACTCGCCCTTTTTTCTATATTTCTTTTCTTTATTTTTATCTTTTTTTTTTAAATATTTTCACCTCTCTCCCAATATTTTTTTTTTCACACAATAATTCCCACATAATATATTTTTTTCCCACAGTGTCCACCGCTATATACTCTCCCCTGTGTTTTTTATATTTCCGTTTTCCCCCCCTATTTATTTCCCCCTATTCCCTCTCCCCCATTTTCCCCCCATTCTTCCCTGCCCACAACCTTCCCATTCCCAGGAGCTCCAGAAGCCCTCAGAGAGAAAGATTTGTAGAAAAACATCGAGAAAGACAATTATATCTTCCCAGCATAATTACACCAATGCCAATAGTCTTCTTTCACTCCCCCTGTAGAAAAGGCGGCGCCACACCACCCCCCTGCACCCCCAACGAGACCGCCCCCCCCTACACCACCACAAAAAAGACAAGAAAATATTCCCGGGAGACAGGAAAAAACCCCCCCCCACCCCTCAGACCTGAAGAATCCTCCCCAGGTTGCTGGGACTAACATACACCAGCCCACTACATCCCGCACTTCACACAAGGAATCTCTCTATGTGTGCGTTGCAAAAAGCCATCTTTAGATGAATAGCCAACACCTCGCTCCTTCTTTGCATCCCACCACCCAAGACCCAGCGATTTGTCCACTCGACACATGAAAAAATATTATTTCTTCAACCCCAACCAAAATAGTATTTTTGGCGCGAACACCCAACACAACCCATCACCCACCTCCCACCACCCCTACCGTGAAACATGAAGCCAGGACTATAATGCTATATGCTCTTCCCCCTCCCCCGGTCCTGGTGTGCTTGTCTTCATCCTGTCAAGTATTACTAATCCTATTACCATCCATATTCAATAGGGCAACATCTCTCCACATCCCCAAAACTTTGACTTTGGAGATAATTCACCCTTTTACTTAGGAAAAATATCCAACTCATACGGCACAAGAAACAAAAAAATAGCACGAGAAAAACAAAGAGATTGTTCTAGACCACCCAAGACAAACCCCACAACCCCCCCAAATAAAACCCATGTGGCGACCCGATAACTGTCCTCCCCAGGACACCACCCAACCTACCCCCCCCAGCCCAGCAAATAATCCAAGAGGGGTGCGCCACAATCCCCAAGAGCCCCCCCACAAACCACCCCTCGCCCTCCACACAAACCTCCGCTGTTGCTATTCCCACCAAAGGGGCCCCAACCCAACTACTAATTGGACCTTAATCACTTACTGTGAATACTTTTACAACAATGTCATACAATCTTATACCCCTTTTTATTAAAAAGAACCCACCAAAACAAAGAAAAATGCACTTTTGTTTATTTGCCCCCTTTTCTTTTATAATAAGGTGAATCCCCCTTTTTTTTTTTTTTTTTTACCCAATTTTTTTTTGTTTTTTGTATAAATATTTTTTTAAGCCCCTGTATATATATGTAAATATATATATATACATATATATATACATACATACATATATATATATATATATATATATATATATATGTATGTATATATATATATATACAGTTGTGTGAAAAAGTGTATATATATATATGTTTATATACGTTTCTTTTTTAAATATCATCTTCCTTTTTGTATGCTGTCTCCCAAAAGTTAAACATACAAACAGAGAATCTAATATCTAATCAAAAGCACAAATCAATATGGATTCAAGTGAATAGGAATGATGAAAGTAAAACTGAAAACAAAACTAGGAATGAGTAGAATATAACTAAGAAAGAGTAAAGTAGAACAAGGACACAGTAAAGTACCACTAGGAATGAGTAATTGTCCAGTTCTCTTCTTCCACGAGAGAAACATGAGAAATGTCTGTAGTAAAGCAACTGTGTGTATTCAGTAACAGTAACAGTACTTCAGTGTTTTCTCTCAGTACTTCTGGCCGAGAATACACACAATGTCAGACATGGATGATTGTTGGTTCTAGACTTCATCAGATATGTGGACAGAAAGAAAACAGATTCTGAAAGTTCCTCCTTCAGGTGAAGTGTTTTTCTTTCTGATTACAGCAGATAAGTTTTAATTAGACTTTGAGCTTCTTCGTGTGTTAACAGTGACGCTTTACTTTCCATGTCAGCGTGTAAACACGGCTTTGACGCCGTCTGAGCACGGAGGATTGGACTGCTGTCATCCCTCCTGCTCAGGGACGGCAAGCGTCAGCGAGCTCGTCCTTCCCCCCTCAGCTTCCACCTCCAGTTACAGACGGGGACACGAACGCATCTGAACCTGAACTCACTCCCTGGATTTCTGATGTAACTTATAAAATGTCTGAACAAAGCAGCTGAGTGGAGACAACGTCACCCAGCTGTTTGACCTGCTAAAGAAAAAATTAAACCTCCCTAAATGTTGATATCCGTGTGCATACAGAAAGTCGCATCTTTCCAAACACATGATCACCTCCTCCCTCCTGTTGTCTGGACGTCCATCAGCTACGATGGACCTGGACAGCAGACACACGGCTCATTTACTCTCTTATAACACAGGTGTGAATAATGCTGATAAGTACCTCCAAGTCTCCTTTGGTGATGGACTCCTCTTCCACTCTGAACTGGAGGTCTTCCACTTTCCTGGAAACACAAATCTGAAATCAGTCAGTCCGTCCACTCCACCCTGGACGGGACATCACAGGACCAGCAGGAACGTGATCTCTGCTCTCACTGGGCCTCATTCACCAACATCTTCTTACAAATCCTCTTATATTTGTTCTTAACTAAAGACACGACCGTCCATATTCACAGACAAGTTAATTTAGCTCAAAATTATTCATAACTTTCTTCTTAGATTGGTGAACAGACACCTCTATGCCTCCCTACAAACCCCTCCCCGGCCGGGGCTCGAACCAGTGATCTTCTTGTGAAGCTGTGGTGCTAACCGCTGCACCACCGTATCGTCCTCTGCTTTAACATCCATAGTTACACCAGGGGCAGTGGGCTGCCATTGTATTGCAAAAACTCAAAGCTTAGCAAATATATTTTTCTTATTTCTAGACCAAAATATCTCATCACACTCAAAATAAAGCAAAATTACTTAAGGGTAGTGATGTGCCCGATGAACTGAGACTCTGGAGCGCGTGTCGAGAAAAAGGGGGCGTTCCTAATGAAGCTTGTGTCGTCAGCATAGGAATCACGTGACCAACGCAAAACGAGGCCTCGGTTTGTGAAGATGACGTAACGTGTCGGTCTGTGTTTCACATCTGCACAAGAAACATTTGGAAGTCGCTAGATTGAAGTTGACAGATAATTTATCCGAGCGGAAAATACAAAGACAGAAAGATCCTGACATACAGCCACAGAAACTAGCAGTTTTATCAGATTTATGTTGCCCTGCACCTGCACAGTATTTGAAGATTATTAAGTTGCCAAACCTAACACTGAAGACGCTCCTATTCGTCAATAAACTTCATCCCTATATCACCTCATACGTGGACTTCCAAAAGCACTGCACTCAATACATAAGTAATTCTCACGATCGCAACAGTTAATTCATGCCAAATATAAAATGAAACGATATGACGAAACGCCCCGTTTTCTGTCATATAGATCATGCGCGCGGCTGCTTATTGTGTTTACATGGTATAGTGGTTAGTGTTTTTGCCTTTTACTCAGGAGGCTGTGGTTCGAATCCCGCTAGTGCTTTCTTTTTATTTTGTCAAACTATGAGTCAAATACTTAAAGGCGCAGATAATCCACATTGTATCTGTCGGATGCTGCTAATTTATTTGATAAATCCTTTATTTTCTGGTCATGGGCACTACTGAGATGGTTTGAGTGCATTTTTGTTTGGGCTGTTATGGACCCATTTGGACACTAGATGTCACTAAAGAGGGATATGAATGAAACCCCGAGTACTGAATCTTTTACCGAATCAATACGGGATTATCACATTTCCGCGTTCCGGTTCCCGGAAGTTGAAACATTTGACACTTCCTCTTCCGGGCCATGTTAACGACAGCCGTTCCTGCTCTGTTATACTGTTTAAATCGGACAAACTCCAAACATATTTAAGTTTTCATTCTAGACTGAAGTGATACTGGATCAAAAGCTGGATCAAAGCGATCGATTTGCCGCGGTGAAGGGCCGAACTTTATAAAAAAAACACACGTTTGTTTGTCCCCGGTGGGGCACAACACCGGCACTTCACAGCATGCTAGCATTAGCCAGCTAGCGTTTACCGACGTGCTTGACATCGTGCGTCTTAAAACGCACAAACATCTGAAAATCGGGTCTGTACCCCCCCGTTTCCAGTGGAACAACTGGGGACTGCCAAGAAAGGAGACGCTTTAAGATGCTTGTGTGTTTTCAGCCGCACAAAGTTACCCACGTCATCAAGCTGGCTAATGCTAACCTGCTAACAATAGTCCGCCAACTACTACTCTGTTAAACTTTGTAAATCGGATAAACGCCAATGCCAGTTTTCATTCCAACTAAGTGATGCTAAGGAAGAAGGGATTAAAACGACCGATTCGCCGCGGTGAAGGACCGAACTTTATAATAAAACGACACACGATTGTTTGTGGCCGGCAGACTGCGCAGTCGTGTTAGCAGGTTAGCATTAGCCAGCTCGATAACATGCCTAACTTTGTGCGGCTGAAAACACACAATCATCTGAAAGCGTCTCCTTTCTTGGCAGTCCCCAGTTGTTCCACTGGAAACGGGGAGATACAGACCCGATTTTCAGATGTTTGTGTGTTTTAAGACGCACAATGTTAAGCACGTCAGTAACGTTAGCTGGCATGCTAGCATGCTGTGAAGTGCCGGTGTCGTGCCCCACCGGGGACAAACAAACGTGTTTTATTATAAAGTTCAGCCCTTCACCGCGGCAAATCTCGCTTTATCCAGCTTTATCCAGTATCACTTCAGTCAAATAAAACTTAAATATGTTTGGAGTTTATCCGATTTAAACAGTATAACAGAGCAGGAACGGCTGTCGTTAACATGGCCCGGAAGAGGAAGTGTCAAAAGCCGGCAACTTCCGGTAGCGTGATAATCCCCTATTGGCTGAAAGCCTCAAAGCTCATAAGCTTCATTTGCCATCACTACTTAAGGGGGGGCACTACAGGTAAAAATCCCTGTTCTTTCACTACCTGGTCAGTTTTGAGATTTTCGTTTTTTTCCTCCTTAAACATGTTTTCTTTCAGACTAGTGTAAAAAACATTAAAAAATTTACATTTTATGAGTTTATGATACTTTGATTCACCCAAATCCCCTCAAAATGCAGCTAAACTTGGTGTTTTTAAACGGAGCGCAGCACCGTGGTGCTCGTCTGAACCCCGTCATGTCTGGTATCGTTGGAAACGTCTCTTTTTCCTTTTTCCTTTTTAAACAATGTCATCTCAACCAAACTTGATATTTCCAGCTTATGAATCTGATTGGATCTGATGTCTGTAAATAGTGTTGTAGAACAAAAATGTGAAGAATTTTACAATCCAAAACTGGATGCAGCCATCTTTAAATCTACAATCTCGGGGTCCTCTGCAAATTACAAGTTCATATCTGGGAAAAACGAGTTTATCAGGTCACGTCCTTGGAAAATTACCTTGGAGAAAAAAGTTCCGAGACAACTGGAACACACTTTCAAAGTCCCTGTTATCCTGGAAGAACTTCATTTCCCAGCAGTCCTTTCAGTCATGTGACCACGGTGCAGCTGCTGCTGCTACAGACTGACTTGCTTTGAAGCTGCTGATAATATGTCTGGTTTTAAGTTGTTGGTTAATGCTGCTCTTACACCAAACGATGTTCACCTGCGCAGACTTAAGACTGGAAATCTTTAGTAAATCTCAGGAGTTTTACTGAAGTCATCGTGCACCCCCGCGGCCTCCATCTTTAAAGGGACATTGTGTAACAATTGTATATGGCAGCAACTCACTCATACTTTTCATGCTGCATTCATGTTTTACCGTCTTTCTATCGGCTTCTGTGATTAAAATTACAGACGGCCGTCTGCCCGACTGCACGTGAACCCAGCATCAGTGTAACGCTCGGTTTCTCCTCACTGCACCGCGGTGACTTTTCAGAAGCATCACCTTGAATTGAGCTGAAAACTCCGGTGTGTCCGGTGAGTTTCTGTGGTTTCCTGCTGTCATACTTATACTGAACTTAAAAACATGGCGATACGACATGGTAGCCCCCACCCAGCCGACCCGTTCGATGTATATATGTATGATATGAACGGCAAATTCAGCGCTTACATGAGCACTTCAGTTTGTTGATGGGAGTGATTACTGATTAATGGAAAAACACTTTTGAATGAAATAATCAATAATTGTGAATAAATAACAGGAGAACTTACACAATATCCCTTTAAAGTCCTCTGATGTGAGGCTGGCATCCGTTACCAATTTTTCAGAAACATTAGAATTAGCCAAATGTTGGCTAATACCTAAAAATAAATGAAGTAGGGAGGGGGGTTTTGCGGGGATTTGCCCGGGTTGCTTTCTCCGCCCCCCCGGCGACCTCCCCCCCCCCCCCACCTCCCCCTTCTTTTTTTTTTTTTTTTTTTTTTTTTTTTTTTTTTCTTTTCTTTTATATTCTCTTTTTTTTTTTTCTTCCCCTTGATTATGAATTGCGGTTTAAAAGATAATTAAACAAACAAACTGTCCCAGAGACATTAGAGCAGCTTTCTCATTAACAGTGGACCAACTTACCTGTCAACAGGTGCAGACGTCTGATTGGATGTAACAGAAAACACCTGATTGCCTCAAAGTGTTGCTCAACAACATTTTAGTTCAGGAGCCCCATCATGTTTACTTGTTTTATTTTTTGTTTGTTTGTTTTTAATATTTCTGTTGAACCACAATTCAGAATTGATGTTATGATTTTCATAGAATTTTTATTTATGATTAATTTTGTCATTTTCAACTTATTTCACTGACAGCTGATTTTTTCCGTTTTTAAGGGAGAGGACGAAACGTTCAAGCACAACTGTATGATTGTGAATAAATGAAGAAGCTGTGGGGTTAAACTTGTGTTTGTGACACATTTTAAAGACTCGTTTCTGCTCAGTTACAGACTGACATCTTCTGTTTCGGTGCAGAACTCTGGCTAACAAGCAGGAATGAGGAGAATTCAGGAAGCTGCACACATTAACTCTCGCTGCTTTACAGGTTTGTTTACATTCAGTCCTCGGAGACACAGCTGGGAACGTTGTTTCCCACTGCTCCCAGTCCCTCGCCATGTCCCATTTTTCTAATCTGTACATCCTCAACTCCCCTCCTCTCATTTCAGTCCCTCCCACCAGAGATGCGAGCTGAGGAGACGAGGACAGAAAGGAGGGAAGCATTTAACTTAACTAAAGTAACTCTGCAGTTTGCAGCCACAAGTGGCTTTTTGGATCTTCCACAGTGGCTCTCAATAACACTGACTAAAACCGATAAAGAATCAGGTAAAATTTAAAAATATACATGCAACAAATGCAGGTTTTAGCAGTTTTTCATTCTCAATAATACTGAATTTCCAGTACCAGTAATTTTTTCTAAATCTGTTTCTCTTCTCATTAGCTTGGAAATTATGGGCTTCTTCTGCAACACACAGTCGCAAAAGAGCAAAAACCCATAAAAGAAAATAGAACTTTCCTTTTTTTGCAATAGATATGTTTTGTTTTGTTTTTTCCAAAACCTAAATGTTGAAATAAAACTGTGGTTCTTTAAAGGGACTTGAGGCAAGATTAAGAAATGAAACTCGCGACTGGCGCTTCAGGTAACTGCAGCCACGAGCCAAGCCGTCACGGGAGCACAAACTGAAGCTATAATGATGTTTCTACGCTTTTTCTTCGTAGTTCCACTTTTTAGTGTCTTTCAGTTGATCTGGATCGTTTGCTGACGGCAGAAGAATCCATAACTATCGCTCACAGTGTTTGAATTTAACACGACCGTCTTCTTCCTGGATCAAAACTATCGGTGATGCGGATGCAACGTCATTTCACGTCACGTTCGCAGGGATGCGCGGAAAGTTCGGCCAGCGAATTGCAGCGCATTTTGCAGCACACAGCCTGTTCAAGGCAACGGAGAGAGACGTGGGGGGGCTCGTTCTTTTTGGTATTTAGTGCTTCAGCACCCATTAGTATTAGAAAAATGGACATGCATGTTTGTTTGTCCCTTTAAGTGTTAAAAATGTCAACAAATTTCATCTTGTAAGCATTTATTAAAAATCACACTGCAAATTTTTGTCTACATAAAGCATGTTCATAAAGTCCATTTATATCTGTGTTAATTTGTCACCTTTTTTAACAAAGCTAAATGCTTATGTAAAGCCTGATACCCTCACTCACACGGCAGGGTTTGGGCTTCCTTCATACAGCAGTAGTACTGGATCTTTGTCGGGTATCGGCCGATGCGCTCAGCCCAGGTATCGTATCAGATTGGATCAGAAAAAAACTGGATTGGTGCATCTCTAGTTTTTATTATTTGTGACATTAGAGTATGAACAGCGGCTGAGACAGATGAGGCGTGTGGACACCGCAGATGCTGCACTGCAAAAACTCAAATCTTACCAAGTATGTTTTTCTAATTTCTAGTCAAAATATCTCATCACACTCAAAATAAGACAAAAGTATCTAAAGAGAAACATTCCAGTGAGATGTAGGAACTAGGGATGCACCGAAAATTGGGCCACCAAAGGTTTTCGGCCAAAAATGACCCAAAAGTGCATTTTTGGTTTTCGTCCGAAAGACATAAATCACCAAAACAACACGGCTGAAACTTGTGATGATGCGGCAAACAGCGCATCCAGCACGCGAATTCGTGTTTTTATATGAGAACATATTAAATCTCACAGTGTTTCAGCAGCCGGTCAGTTATCAGCATGTATGTTATTATTTGTTGTAGTAGTACTACAGAGAAAAATTTCAAAGGCATTATGTAATGTACACGAGTGGAGTCAAAGGGATGGGAATCATCCCTACCACTGACATTCCATTCCATGGAATCGTTCATCTGCCTAACGATTCCCTTTTATCGGTTCCGTAAACGTCGGACGCATTTGCACGATGACGTACGCGTCTCCAACATGGTGTTGCGGCAAACGTGTTCCAAAGTTTGGTTTAATTTTAATGAAAAATACGATATAAGCGCACACAAACATATACATACATATTTACACACACATAATAATCATTTAAATTCAACATGTTCAACAGGAGTAAAAAGAAGTCTAACTTAATTAATCCGTTCCCTTTAAGTCCTAAAAGATCTTGTATTCTTCATCAGAAGGTAAACATCAATTTTTTTCTGCACAAAAACTGTTACTGTACAAAAGTTTTTCACTGCAGTTGTATTTTATGAGTTATTTTTTAACTGAAGTCAGCTTTAACTTGAAGTTGAAGGCAAAAGGTTGATGCATATTTTAGATGGAAAGAATTCACTGCAACCAAAGTAATTTATACTATATTTCATCATTCAATTAGAATCGATAAGAAACCGAATCAAAAGTGATATCAATAATGGAACAGGAATCGCTAAGTTCGTAACGATTCCCATTCCTCGTCAGTGGTAGATTATATTGCAATGCCTTGACTTTAGTGAGGTTAGTACACATCATAGCCAAAAATGCTATGGTTAATTGACATAATCATTTCATGTGTTTCAATTTTCGGCCTCGGTTTGCTCTTTTTTTTTCGGTTTCAGCCAAGAATTTTCACTTTGATGCATCCCTAATAGAAACTTGTTTTAAGGGAATACATCTTATTTCAAGAAATCTTATCAAGAAAATTTCACTTGTTCTTTTGGCTTTTTTTGGCTTTTTTTCTCGCTACATTAGAAAAATATACTTGCTAAGATTTGAGTTCTTAGTGTATACGTTTTCTTTAAAAAAGGCCATGAGATATCTGCAGCTCGGGATGACTTATTGAGTTGGGCTGAGGCAAAAATGGCTCTTTGGATTGTAAAGGTTGCAAACCCGTGCTTTAGAGGCTCGGTTTGAATCTGTTACATCAGATGAACATTCAACATAAATAAAGTATATATTTGCTTTAAAGGAGTGATGACATATCAGTATAAACTATTTCATGTAGCTGATATTGCTGCATAGTTAGTTCTCCAAAGGAAAAAAAAAAATCAAAACTTTTTACAGCGGGGGATTGTTTTGGCCCGCTAGACTTCCCTTCTTCAGTAATACAGTTGGGTGAGGTAGTGATATGCAGCTTTACCCGGAAAACAAGTTGACTTCAATTTGATTGGCTACACCTTATTTGGCTATAACCTTATTTAGAGAAACTAGGTCAAGCTGCCCTAGTGGTTGGAGTTTGCTGAAGGCTAACTGGGCACTTCAGAAAGTGAATTTGTTCATCAGACAAGACAGCATTTAGAAAATAAATAAACTTACAGGTAATGACTCACATCGTGTATCAGCTTGATGGTGTGCTCTAATTGGAGCAAATGAATTACATAGAATGATAGACCTACATAGAATGATAAGCTGCTGTCTGATTCAACCATGTCTGAGCAGAGAGACAAAGCTGACAGACCATAAACAGGAACTTTGATTCTCACTCTGGACATTCACATGACCTCATCAGTGCACAACAGATCATATTATACACACAAAACCCCAGAAAAGTGAAATTTGGTGTCATGGCACCTTTAACTCTAGTTCTAAGCTTGAGATTATGTCGTCACATCTTCTGCAGCTACAGTATGTTTCCTAACAGCTCCTCCATCCAGCATCCTTTCTCCTCTCTCCAAATTCTTTTAAAATTGTTTCCCATGGTTGTAATTTTCCTTTAAAAGACATTTTTCTTTTACTTTTTCAGACATCTGATGTTTTTAAGATGAAAGCAGGAGCAGAGCTGAACACGTGAGGCTACTCTCATATTGACTTCAGTAGATGATGTGTGATGATCACCTCTTCTCCTCCTCCAGCTGGTTGGCCAGTTCCAGCTTGTCTTTCTGCGTGCTGGCCAGCACGCCTCGCACCTGCTGCAGCGTGCCCTCGTTCTCCGTCACGTACTGCGGGCAGAAAGACGACAACTGTCACGTGTCGGCTTACGGATCGCTGCTCCTCCCCACACCGCCACCTCCAGGCGGTCCCGTACCTGCATGTGCTGCGTTTTGAGCACGCTCAGCTCTTTCTCCACCTCGCAGATGTGGCTGGTTGCCTTGGCAACCTCCGCTCGCTCCAGGTCCCTCTCTGCCAGCAGCTGCTCGATATGCTGCTGCTTCTCCTTCAGGGCTTCCTGCAGCGCGGTGGTGCCTGAGATCTTGCGGGCGTAGCGCGACGACGTCTCTGTGAGCTTAAAACGAGGGAAGAGATAACAGGTGAATGAAAGGATGGATGCTGCAATCACTCATCCCTTCTTTTGTTTTATTCTTTTACAACACGCTGTGATCAATAAAAAAGGAGTCACCACCTGGATTTAACCAAGCAGATAGGTGAAAGCCTCCAGCCGGATAATCAGTGCACGGTAGGAATGCGAATATCGATACCCTGGAGTCAATACTTGATACCAGCCAGACAAAATATCTGCATCAATGCTTTTTTTTATCTCGATACCACAGATACAAAAGAATAGAATTTTTTCATTTTCAATTTAGAATTTTTATTTATCATTACTTTTGTCAATTCCAGCTGAATTATTTCCTTATTTATTAGGGGGGTATGAATAATAATGAGGACGGCTGTACTGTACAAGCCTGTGGGGGCGGTCTATGATCTGGGGTTGCTGCAGCTGGTCAGGTCTACGTTCAGGTCTGCGTTCAGGTCAGCTGACTACCGGAATATCCTGAATGACCAGGTTATTCCATCTTCCCCGATGGCACCACCAGGTTTCACGGGGCTCACATTGTGAAAGACTGGTTCAGGGAGGAGGAGACATCATTTTCACACATGGATTGGCCCCCACAGAGTCCAGACCTCAACCCCAGGATGGGGTCCAACTCCCCCATCATCAATGCAAGATCTTGGAGAAAAAATAATGCAACACTGGAAGTAAATAATGTTTTGACATTGTCGAAGCTTCTGGAATAAACGAAGATAAAGGAGGTGTGACTTTTTCATTTTGTACAGGCAGTGTTTATAAAATGTGTGAAGATGAGAAATCTATTTAAAATTTTAGGTCTAAGACTTTGTTTTGATGCTATTCTTCAAAGGTTTTTTAGGGGGGTTGATTAAGAAACAACAGCAACATGAATTTGGAGAAAAACCAGCTTTCAACTGACAGATCTAATATCATAGGTGAACACTAGAGGGAGCTCTTTGAAAATAATTAAAATGGGATGCTTCAGTTCTGCCTTGCGTTTAAAAAGAGGAAGCTACTTAAAAAAAAACTTTAGGTCTGGAATTGTAATTTTTGAGGGACAATTTTTTTTAAAAAAGAAGAAAAAAAAAAGATATAGATCCAATTTAGAAAAACCCAAACTGAAGGGTTTCAGTGTAAAATAACTGCAGGATAACTCATGGTTTCTGCTCTGTTCTGTTTTACGTTCACTGTTCATGTGAATCTTTATTTCTGGACCTCCAGATCAGCTGTCCACATCAGGGACAGTCCTGTTGTTGACCAGACAACAGAACAAATGTCTTTGTGCGCGGGAATGTCCTGTGCAGCCTGATTGGTTAGATAATTAACAAAGGTTGCTTTCAGTGCTGTCTGATGCTGCTGCCAACAATTAAGCAAAGTAAAGGGGAGTGTTCTCCATCCCAGTGCTGGCTTGTAACCAGACGCTAAAATCAATGTGAGATACCCTGATGTCCCACTCGCTTCAGCTCGCTGCCTGGCATGGACGAGGCTCTTAAAGACACAGCTCAGCTCTGTTCGTCTGGGATGTGATGTACTTACTGATTGGGAAGGAATAATTTGGGGATCTTTACTTTCTTGCAAACAGTTAGATGAGAGGTTAGCTTAGCACAAAGACAGCAAGATGCTAGCTTGGCTTTGTCCAAAGGAAACTCGTTGGTTTCATCTTTAAACCTCACGGTGGCAACACTGATGGAGACTTTGACTCACAGATGAGAAAACTGATCATCTAACTGTCAGCAAGAAGGCAAATGAAGTCCAACATTCCTTTCTACCAGACATCAGAGTGAGCCTGAAACGCATCACAGCTGTCTTACCAGTCCAGCTCGGCTCGGTCGTCCGCCCACAGAGGAGGCCACCGAGCTGACTGAACTGATGGAGGAGCTGCTGGGGCTGTGGGCCAGAGAGGACACCCCCATGGCCACCCGCTTGCTCTTCTTCGCCTTGGCTGGGCTGGTGGATGGAAAGCCGATGCGGATCACCTTGTGGATCGGAGCAAACAGGCCGAACTTAGGAAGACACTGGAAGTATCTGCGGAGAGACAAGGAATGAGGATGAAGAAGATGAAGACTGGACTGTTTTTAAATTGCTCTACTTAGACCTGTCATGATAAGCAATAAGAAAACTGATTGCACAGTGAGAAAAAATTAGCACAATAGGTTTCATTTATTGGTCTGTGAGTAGTGGCAAGCCAGGGAAAGCATAAGATTTCAGTGTTTCCCCGACTCAGCCACAGCTACAATGTTAGCACCACGCTACTATCACGCCACCACGTTTATATACAGTAAGGAAATAAGGACTGAACACATCAACATTTTTCTCAGAAAATATATTTCTAGTAGAGATGTTGACATGAAATTTTCACCAGATGTCGGCAACAACCCAAGTAATGCACACATACAAAGAAATCCTAACATTTATGTCCACAAATGAAGTTATGTGTAATATAGGGAAATGACACTGGGAATAAGTATTGAACACATGAAGAAATGGAGACAAAAAGATGTGGAAAGCCAAGAAAGCAGCTGGAGTCTGTCAGTATTTAGAAAGTAATCCTGTCCTCTATCAGAGCAAAGTAATATCAGCTGGTTTAGTCCTGATTGATGCCTTTAAAAAGGTTTCTCATCACCAAGGTGTCAGACAAGAAGCATTGCATGATGGGTAAAAGCAAAGAGCTGTCTAAAGACCTTCATAACCTAATTATTGCAAACACACTGAAGGCATTGGTTCCAGGTGCATTTGTAAACTTCTAAAAGTTCCAGTGAGCACCATTGGGACCATCATTTGGAAGTGGAAAGAACACGGCATGGTCATAAAGCGGCCACGGCCAGGTGCTCCTCACAAGATTTCAGACAGAGGAGTCAGAACAATCATCAGAAAGGTTCTCCAACAGCCCAGGACCACTCGTGGAGAGCTTCAGAAAGACCTGGAACCAGCAGCTACAGTTGTTTCAGAGAAAACAAGAAGGAATGCACTCAACCGCCATGACCTTCATGCACGCACACCACGCAAGACTCCATTTCTGAAGAAAAAGCAGGTTGATGCTGGTTTGAAGTTTGCAACACAACATCTGGACAAACCCGTGACATTCTGGAAAACACAGTCTGGTCAGATGAGACCAGAACTGAGACGCTTCAGATTTCATAAGACACAACATGTTTGGAGGAGAAATGGCACCAAAAACACCATAGCGACAGTGAAGTTTACGCACGCAGTGATGTCCGTGTATCTAAATACCACGTGCTGTATATATTTTGTACTTTCTCACCCCCTCGATCAGCTGTTTATTAAAGCTACCCATTTAACTTTGCATCAGTGGAAATATGGAAGTGAGTTTTTCATAAACACAGCCAGGACATTTTGGAGCACTTCATGCTTGCTTCAGCAGACCAGCTGTATGGGGATACATACATAACTTCATCTTCCAGCAGGACTTGGCACCTGCAAAATCTTGGTTCAACAACCATGGATCACCATGCTTGATTGCCCCGCAAACTCACCTGACCTGAACCCCAATGAAAACATGTGGGACATCGCCAAGAGAAAGCTGAACGGGAAGAGAGCAAACAATCGTGACTCTTCACGATTGTTTGCTCTCTTCCCGTTCAGCTTTCTCAAAGCTGTGACGGAAGCAGGTTTTTTTCTTCCATAACACCTGAGATATGCCAGAAGCTGGTTGTATCCATGCAGCCACGCCAGGTTAAGGCAGTCATTCAAGCAAAAGGGCCCAAACCAAGTACTAAGTACAGATGCAAGATTTTACTTTAGGAGGCCTGACTTTTTTGTATTTAAAGTCCTTTTTAAATTGACTTCATGCAATATTAAAATTTTTTGAGTTTTAGAATTTGAGGTTTTATTAAGCTGCAAGTACTAATCAGCAACATCCAAACAAATAAAAGCTTGAAATATATTGATTTGCATAATATTTGTCTATACAATAAAAGTGCACCTTTTTAGTTGAATTATAAAAATACATGAACTTTTTCGCAATATTCTAAGTTTTTGGGTAGTACCTGTGTGTATATATATATATATTTATATATATATAGATATATATCTATATATATATATATATATATATATATATATATATATATATACTGTACAGTTATATTTTAAAAAGCAAGGCAAGTTGCATAAAAATGTGCTTTTTCTATTAAATAAGCAAAATCTGTTTGTGCGTGCATTCACACTGTACTTACTCATTTACATGTTACCCATATTTAAGTCAACTGAATCTACTGTATTTTAGTCGACTATAATAATATATTTCCGTCGTCGAAAACTGAACTAAAACTAATTGAATGAAAATGACGAAATTACGAGTAAAAATAAACAACATTTTAGTCTAAAAACTATGAGAAAAACTAAATCAAAGTTTGCTGTCAAAATTAACAATGATCTGGAGGTCGTTTCCTCTGTCAGTTTGACGGTGAGAGAGCTCACGAATCCGGAGTGCTCCGGACGAAATGGAGCAATACCACCGGAAACTGTGGCGGCAGTATAGAGTCAGAGTTTACAGAGTAGGAAGAGGGCATTTAAATGTCAAAAGTTTAAATTACTTTGACCACTTTGAAGTGGTCAGACATGCCATAAATAACTAAATCTCATAAATAGGCGACATGAAAGTTGAAGAAAGACCATAAAAAAAAAGGTGCAGGCCAGATCAGAACTGAAGGGTCGGTAGGTGAAGAACAGCTGAACAGAGGGATCCACATCCTTCCTCGGCTTCCTTTCGGAGGGAAAATGGGATATGTGGTGTGTCTGTATGTGTGTGCGTACCTTGTACCAGCGACGGCCCCGTCATTCTTTCCCAAGGGCTCGTCCAGCTCCACCCCGCACCATTCACCCTTGGCAAAGTCGGTTTCTCCCATGTAACGAATGACCCCCATCTTAGAACCGCCGACCTGAACGTGAAGAAAACGAATCAGAGGACAAATACAGATGAGAAGGTGTGAGAGAATTATCACATTATGATCCACCTTCATACTCTGGCACAAAAATGAGACAAATCTTTAAAAACGAACAAATGTAGTTCCTGCGAAAGGGAGATTCGGGTGACTTGGATCAACTCTGTAAAAGAAGCATTTTACTGTGACTTTCTGCATCGTGTGTGAATTTCTGGCATTTTAAAAGAACAAAAAGTTTTCCAAAACTGGGAAAACTCTCTTCTCAGACTAAATTTCATCAGTCATCAGTGTTCTGATGACCAAAACACACAAACGCTGAGCCTTTAAACCCAATCGGTCCTCATTTGGCCTGATAAAAAGTGTGACAATATCAGCTACGATAACAACCAATAAAACAGGACAGTGCTGTTTATTTCTAACTGATGTGCAAAGTTTAAACTCTAATGTTCTCCAAACCAAACCAGACTGAGAGTGTATGTGACGGCCCGGGGTCTGCTTGCATCGGGGCCCCTGGCCTTGCTGCATCAAGGCTTTTAAGGGCCCAGTAATAAGTCCCTCTCTCTCTCTTCCTGCAAACTGGTTTGTTCATGACGCTGACTTGTAACCACCTCACACCACTGACCATCCACTTGAACACACTGCAAATACTTTTCTATGTCAGAATGCTATTTTAAATAACTGTATTACTCACAGACTCCCACCCGGGTATACATGTACAGTGGTCGTCAAAATTATTCATACCCTCCAATTAAAGAAGGAAAAAAATCAGCTGTAAGTGAAATAAGATGAATTGACAAAAGTAATAATAAATAAAAATTCTACAAAAATCATGACATTGATTTTGAATTGTTGTTCAACAGAAATATTCAAAACAAACACACAAAAAATAACACACGTAAACAAACATAATGAGGCTCCGGAGCTAAAATGTTGTTGAACATAAAATCACTGCAATCAGGTGTTTTCTGTAACGTCCAATCAGACGTCTGCACCTGTTGACAGGTATGTTGGTCCATGTTCATAAGAAAGGTGCTCCAATATGTCTGGGATAGTTTTGTTTGTTTGTTTTTTAAATTATTAATTCAAACCACTACTCAAAAGCAATATTTTATTTCACTAAATTATAATTTTGTGAATTTTTATTTATTAGTAGTTTTTTGTAAAATTACTTTTCTTTAATTGGAGGGTATGAATAATTTTGAGGACGATCGTATATATATATATATATATATACTGTATATATATATATGTATATATATATATATATGTCGTTTTTAAAAATATCCTTGCTTGTAATAAGCAAAAAAAATTCTGGAAATGGAACAAATAAAATTTTCCTGATAAGATTTCTTAAAATAAGATGCATTTGTCTCAAAACAAGGTCTTATATCTCACTGGAATGTTTCTCTTTCAGTAATTTTGTCTTATTTTGACTGTGATGAGATATTATGACTAGAATTTAGAAAAATATACTTGGTAAGATTTGAGTTTTTGCAGTGTAGCATCTGTGGTGTCCACACGCCTCAGCTGTCTTAGCCACTGTTCATACTCTTTCACAAACAATAAAAACTAAAAAGGTCATGGAAAAACAAAGCGTCATATTTTAGATACAAAAGTAAACAACAAGTTAACTCTCTGCTTCTTCTTTTCTAACATAATCCTCCATGAAAAGTTATGCAACACGGCTTTTTCAGCTCCAGAAATAAAAACCACGGAGGTCAGGGAGGTATTCCTCTGCTCCCCGTGATCTCACCACTCTTCTCTCCTCAAAAACAAAAACAACTGGTTTCCTGTCAGGAGGATGCTGAAATCCACACGCAAGCTGCTGAATGCCTTTGCCACATGGTGACCACATGTATGACAGAGAAGCAGACAAAGCTGAGCACGCATCCGTCTCCTCGGGACATGCCGGAGTTTAAGACTTAAAAACTTTAACATGATGATGTCAGCACATTTTATTCTAGAAACTAGCATCTACCAAATCAGCTTTATGTATATGTCACGTCTCCTTTTCGTTCTCACAGCATTTGCAGAAACATTTTCACGCGTCTGAACATTAACCCTTAAAACTCCACTGGATCTCCGGCTTCCTTTAGTAAGCCAGATTTGTGACTTAATCGACTAATCGTTAAAAATCAAAATAGTCGGTGATTAATTTCATAATCAACTAATTGTTTATTGTTAATAAGCTTTGTTTTTCCTGTCAAAATTGCCGCTGTACCTTCTGCTGCCTTGTCTGTCTTTCTGTCTGGTCAGCTTTTCCTGAATAGTTTATTGACATAAACACACACCACCAGTCAAAAATTTGGACACGTGTCCCATAAGATTCAAAGAGAAAGTGTCCAAACTTTTGAGTGGTTCTGTAAATATGCTGTAGTTTTCGCATGATCCAATTAGTCCACTAACCACCAAAATAATCGCTGACTAATCGATGATCAAAATAATCCTTTGTGACAACCCGATATTTTAATTTTAGCCAATATCCGATATGCCGATAGTTTAAAACTCATGTGGCCGATAACCGATATTGATACCGATTTTAAAGCTGAAAAAATAAGCAGTCATTGCAAATACCAGTTTTGTTAACACTGCAAAAAACAGCGGTGGCAAAAAATATTGATACACTGAAATATGGCATTATTTTTACATGCCGATATCAAACCAGTATTTAAAAACGCGGTACTGATCTGTTTTACTTACAAACTACCAGCGCAAGATTTCGCTAGTAAAATAGATTGATACCGCATTTTTAAATGTCAGTATATCAGAATATGACAATATCGTGAAATTTTTGTGAATTGTGAGATTTCAAAACAGAACGATGAAATATCGCAAGATTTTGTTAGTAAAATAGATCAATCCTGCGTTTTTAATGTCAATATGATATCAGCATAAGAAAATGTCGCAAATTTTCAGCGCATCGATGTTTTTCCCACCTCTAGTCTTTAGTTTTAAGTTTTAAGGTCTGTAAAAAAGAAGTTTTTGAAGAAGTTTTTGGGCGGATCAGGTAAATATTGGTGGGGTGGCCGATACTCAGTTTTAAGGCCGATATAGGCTGATACCGATATAGGCTGACAATATAGTGTATCTCTAATACATATATGTATGTACATACATACATATATGTATATATGTGCTGTATTTATGTGTACATATACACATGTAGGGCATTAGGGTGGCTGTAGCTCAGGTGGAAGAGCAGTCGTCTTTCAACCGGAAGGTTGGGGATCAATTCCAGGCTTCCCCAGACTACATGCCGAAGTGTCCTTGGGCAAGACACTGAACCCCAAGTTGCCTCTGATGTGCCCATCGGGGTATGAATGTGTGTGTGAGTGGGTGAATGTGATATGTAGTGTAAAGCGCTTAGAGCGGTTAGTATGACTGGAAAAGCGCTATATAAGTACAGTCCATTTACCATTTACATGTATATATATATATTTTTACACAGCTGATATTGCAAAAAAAAAAACCAAACTCTTAAGTCAGCTGTGAGAACAAATTAGATTTTCTAGTAGCCGTAGTTTTAGATGTCTAGTAAACAGTCTGAGGGTGGGAATGTCCCGTATTGACGTAGGTATTGTATTCCAAGCTTGTGAGCCATGGTATGAAAACACAGCTTGTCCAAAAGTACTTTTCCTAAGTGGCACCAGGCAGTCGCCTCTGGAACTGGACCTGGTGGACCTGTTTGAATCTTACTTGTGTCCAGTATGAAACTAAATATGGGGAAAGGGTTGTGATAAATCATATTTTGGATTTCACGTGTCGGATAAATATTCCACGTCTGAGCTGAAGAGGAAGGCGAGCTGGGAAACACTGCGGTGTCCGAGGACATCAGACCGAGCTGGTTTCTGTCACCGTCACCACTGTTCAAAACAGTCCGCATTAACCCCGTCCTGACTCTTGGAAAGTTCACACACTTGCTGTATTCTTGCTGGTTTAGAGGGTTGTAGTTAACCTCCCCAAAACAAGAGCCAAACACGCCTCCGGTTAAATACGTTTCCCTCCTACCACCATCATATAATTCAGCACCAAATAGAGGGAAATTTGTGTCCGCGGTGCATAAGCCAAGATCCACTCTTAGTGCTCATTTCATGAGATTGTGGAGGCCAGGTTTCATTTGCAGCAGCAGCAGAGGACACAAGTGGAAGCCAGAACATCCAGAGTAAGATAGATTACACTGGAGAGGCTTAGGAAATAGATGGATCCACTGATCAATGTGTCAGCAGCACTCGCTCCCTTCTTAAGTGCTGAAAGTAATCCGGAGTGATTTGCAATATTGACCAGGATGGAGGCTTCTGGAGCTCCCTGTTTCTGGCTGCACTCGGTGTGATGTAACTATCCCCCGCGCCCATCAGTAAATGGAGAGCAATGTGACCCCCGCTCAATAATCCAATGCCCGAGCACTGTATTCACTAACAGGAGTCCGTGAGACGATGAGCAGAGTCGCCATCACAGCTGGATGAAGGTGTGATGAACGCTGGACGGAGACGACAGCCAAGCCTACATCTGGAATAATGACAAACAGAATTTCCCGTGAGAACTGGAAAAACTGCAAGATTATTCACTATGAGCCATTCATAAACGCTGCTAGAGATTAGGGTTGGGCATCGTTTGAATTTTAATGATTCTGATTCCCTTCTTTCAATTCTGGTTCCTATCGATTCTTGATTCCAATTCTTTTAAGGGTTAGGGTCAAAAAAAGTTTACATTTTCTTTTTTGTAGGCAACTAAATCAAATAACAGACAAGGACATTAATATAGTAAACTCCAGCTCTATTTATGTTCTTAACAAAGGCATTTAATTGCATTTCAAAGAAAAAAAAATGTAGAAAAATAAATAAAAATGATCCCTGGTGCACCAGTTTACCATTTTAAGAACTTTAACTGTTAAACTGGCTGTTTTCTGAAATTGAATGTTTCTGTCCACATTCCTCACTTAGAGACATTAATACCTGATGATCAGTGGCAGCTTTGAGTTTTTCAGTCTGGTTCATGGAGCAGAGGTGAACATCTGCTGTGTCTGACGCTTCCTGCAGCCTCTAGTAGTGTGTGCTGTGAGACGGGGGAGGGGCTGCGGCAGCGCGCAATAAACAAAACGCTTTTTCACGTCGGTCTCAAAAGTCTCCAATAAGACCAGAAAATGTCGCTAAACTTGTCACCAGTGATTTTACTGACAGAAAGTTAACATAGGGTCTGAAAACTAAAGGTAGCCACTCTACATACAGCGAAAAAGAAGCCGAGTTGTGCCGCGTGCCTCAGCGTAATCAGGTGTGCCAGAAAATCGGTACTAACAAACATTCAGCTTCCAGCGGCTTCTATTGTGTTCAGGGGACTGGACATCGAAAATAGGAATCGAAACATTAAACATTTCAATGATTCTGCGAGAATCGGAGAGTTAGTCCCAGTTCCCATCGATACTCGATTCCCGATGCCCAAAGCAACTAGAAACGCAAAGATCCAGGTTTTTCCGATCCAGTCTGATCCCGATACCTGGGCTGTGCATATGGGCCGACGCATTGGTCCAGGTTTCATGGGAAAGGAACTCCAATGTGTCTGGGATAGAGCGGCACAATTCTGGGAAAAATGTGAATCACAATCTTTCCGCTAAAAATGATCACGATTCTGTGGCACGATTTTTTTCCTACAAAATATTTGTTGCACAAATAAACTTTAACAAAACAAACAAAACAACCTATTCAAAGGGAGTTCAAAATAAAGCATGTGTGTGCACAAGAGCTTTACTGGAGTACTTCTTTGGCAAGTGCATACAGTAGTTGTAGTTCTTTACCATTGATTAGGGGGTGGGGAGGCAACGGCAGTGCTGCATTTGAGGGCACTTGAAAAAAATCCGGGAAGAATGGAAACTTTTATTTGTGATCCAGCTCGTGATTAAAAATGCTTCAGAATCATTGTAGGTAGAAATGAGATCACATGCATGTGTGAATCGAGACTGCCATTTTTCAATGATTAATCGTGCAGCCGTAATGCGGGACAGTTCTGTTTCTAACAGTGGGTGCAAACAATCAGGCAGCAGCAGCCTCGATGCTGCTGACAATCAGAACATCCTGAAAGCAGCGATGTTTGCCCCCCACTCTCCTAGCATTAACAACTCTCATATCAACCATCCTGGAAGTGGTGGCTGCCAGTAGGGCTGTAACGCTACGTCTATTTGTGTCGAACCGATCACTACCCTCGGTTCAGCGCGACCCTGTACCCAATGGTTGGGAGAAGGATTTATTTATTTAGCTATTTGTTGTTTCATTACGTTTAAGTGTGCCATCAAACATAACTGAGTGATGGACCGTGAAACTTCACCTCCACTTGGTGGAGCGCGCTTAGCACTTGGAATTTCGGTTTTACACGAAGAGGGAGCTGAATAAAAGTCGACAAAATGAAATCAGTGTGCCGGTATTGTAAAACTGTGGTCGCAGTGTTTTCCCCCCATCAGCTTGACAACACTGGGAGGGTGCAGTGGGTCGGGGGGGATATATATATATATATATATATATATAGAAATAGTCGGTCAGTCATTTTCTGTACTGCTGCAAACTCCACACAGGACGGCCACAGGAATCGAACTAGCGACCTTCTTACCGTGAGGCTGCGGTGCTAACCACATATACCATATATATATATATATATATATGTATATATAATATATGTGTGTGTGTGTGTGTGTGTGTGTGTGTGTGTGTGTGTGTGTGTGTGTGTGTGTGTGTATATATATATATATATATATATATATATAAACACCAAGGTAATAACTGCTTCAAATCAGCTCTCATGAATGATGTATTCATGCACTTAAAGCTGGGTGATGTGGCCTAAAAATAAAATCTCTGACTCGATTTCCAATTTTTTTTACAATTCCCCTCCTACATATTAAGGTAAGATATAAGTACAAACAGAAGACGGCTTAAAACAACTTTTGCTTGTAATTAATCAAAAACAAGACAAATGTGACCCCCAATATTGGGGAAAAACATAAAGGATTGTATAAGATCTGATAAAAACCATTTCATTCCACGAAGTCGTGCTAAACATCCTTAAAGTCCAGACCTAAGATGACGTGCTGACACAAATAAACCTGATTTTAATGGCGGTATCAGCTGTGCGCGTTCCTGCGACATGCTCGTCATCACCAGCAGGTGAAGACGAGCACAAGTGTTTCCAACTTCAGCTTCTCAGTAGAGTTTCAACTGGTATCCGTGTCTGAGTTTCAGCTGGTTTTCAGACTCATGAGCTGTCTGAGGCTCTGTGCTCGCTGATCCTGTGGACGTGCACATCTGTGGGTAAGTCGTGTCACAGAAACTCAGAGAGCAGCTATGACGTCATGTTGTCATGTAAATCTGATAACGAACATCAGTTTAGTTTTTAATCCAAGAGCTCAATATAAACCTGCTCCAGAGGAAATGAGACCTGAAACCAGTTTGTGAGCTGGTGCTGGATAAAAAACCAGATCAGGATAAATTAACCTGACTTTGCAAACAGTGCTGGGTCTGGTAGCTTCATAGAATTACACTGAACAGATCTGCACCTACGGATTGGACCATGAATCGGCTCTTTATACCAATGCCCGATCTGGGATTTTTTTCTAAACTGGAACCGATCTGGATCTGAAGATGGGCTTGGTGCATCCCTAAACCCAACCAGTTCCAAGTGGAACCTCAGCTCTGCTTCTCATCCCACAACTGCAGCTTTCTCACCAACCAGCATTCAGAAGGGAAGTGAACAGTAGATGCTACAGCAGGGAAACGAAGCCATGGCCGCGATGGTACTCACCAGAACTCGATCTCCGACTCGCAGATCCTTATCTCCACCCTTTTTAACCGAGCCGCTGTCAGACATGTTGGACCCCGACTCGTTTCCGGTTTTGACGGCGCTGTTGAGCAGCCCCTCTCTGAGCGGCACCACCACCCTCTGGCCCGCGGGGGTGCCGCCACCGCCCCCCAGCTGGGTCTGGTTCTGGGCCGAGTCGGTGGAGTGGCTGTCGCTCCCCTCCCCGACCAGCTGTCGGGTCAGCTTCGAGGGTCGTGTGAAAATGCCCTGCAGAGGCTGGCACTCAAAGTAGCGCACACCCCCGACCGAACCATCGTTCTTGCCAACTAGGTCGTTCAGGATCACCCCCGCCCACTGTCCGGGGGCAAACTGGGTCTCCCCGAGGTAGGCGATGACTCCTGGTTTGATGCCATTGACCCAGACCTGTTCACCGACGGTGTAGTCCCCCAAAACATCGTCCCCCTCCTCAGAGATTTTAGTCGGTGTGATGGGTTTCAGGGAAGCGCCTGGAAAGAAGAAGAAGATCCTGTGTTAACTGCTGCGTTGTTCATGAGACAAAAACAGGGAAACACAACTAGAATATTCTTTATAAGTGTGCCAACAGTGAAGTTCATGAGATAAACTCTTCATCCTCCTCCTTCACTCCAGCAGAATCCCCCTCAGCCTGTTAACTGTGTCATGCCTGCAGAAATACCGGCCGGAATGGCAACATCCATCCAGAGTGCAGGTTGAGCACGATTAGACAATACACTAATTCCTCCTGAAAGTGGGTCAGAGACGATGACCGATGAACGGAGATGTGGCCTGTTTGACCCGCCGCTCAGCCCAGACCGCCATCAGCATCCATCCAGCACAGCCAGTAGAGTGTTGATCAGGATGGTTGGTGGCGGGGCGATCTCCCCGATGTCCTGAGAGACGGCCGGGGCCCCATTTGTTGTGCTTTCTGTAATTACTGCCACGATTGCTTCCGTATGTTGTTGTGAGACTCAAAGGCAAATGAATGCAACTTAAAGGGGAATTTAACTTTTTTTTTCAACCTGAGGTGTGTTCTCATATCTATTTTCATATTCTGTATGTGAGTGATAGAGAAAGGAATTTCCCAGATAGCTCCAGTATTTATCCGGCATGCAGCTTAGCAGCAGCCTAGCAGCCCAGCTAATGATAAGTATGGGGAAACTGGTCCCCGCGTCGAAGTTTTCCACACTGAAGGGCTCGGATAGTCTCAACGAGTGTCCGACAACATACTGGGGAGGAGAAATGAACGAAAGTATCTACATTACAATCGCGATCGCTATTTGTTTTGCTGTTTGTGTCCAAATCTTGGGACGCTGGAAATCAAATCTCATTCTGAAAATTCGTGATAACTCATGTCCCCCACCAGTATATTGACGTGAGTTATTGCGCGATTTTGGAACGAGATTTGAGATTCCAGCGTCCCAAGATTTGGTCAATTTACAGTTGTGTGAAAAAGTGTTTGACCCCTTCCTGATTTCTTACTTTTTTGCATGTTTGTCACACTTATCTGTTTCAGATCATCAAACAAATTTAAATGTGAGACAAAGATAACACAAGTAATCACAAAATGCAGTTTTTAAATTGAGGTTTTTATTAGTAAGGGGGGGGAAAAATCAAAACCTTCATGGCCCTGTGTGAAAAAGGGATTGCCCCCTGTTAAATCATCAATAAACTGTGGTTTATCACATCTTTGGAAAGCTGAGTTCAATTTCTCTAGCCACACCCAGGCCTCAAGAAATCACTTAACAGGACCTGCCTGATGAAGTGAAGTCGACCAAAAGATCCTCAAAAGCTAGACATCATGCTGCGATCTACAGAAATTCAGGAAAAAATGAGAAACAAAGTCATTAAGATCTATCAGTCTGGAAAAGATTCCAAAGCCATTTCTAAATAGGGCTGTCCCCGACACATCGATGAGTCGACGTAATCGATTCAGTAAATACGTCGATTTAAATAAACATACATCGACGCATCAGAAAAAACGGCAACAAAAAAAGTTGAATGCTTTTATTTCGAAGGGAAACCGGAAACAGCGTTGTCGCGGTTAGCAGAGCAGCCAGAAACAACCGTAGAGATGGCAACGTACCGAGAGAGTGAAACTGAGCGCATGTCCCGCCCCCCCCCCCCGCCCGCGTTTCTATTTCCCCCTTTGCTGGTGTTGTTTTTATCGGTCCCGTGTTTTTTTTCCCGCTCCCTGTTTTTTTTTTCGGTTGGCCCCCCACCGCCCCCCGGGCCCACCCGCCCGCCCGCCCCCCCCCCCCCCCCACAATTCAGAATCCGATAGAACAGAATCAACAAGTGTAAGTAACCCACCACGTCCACGAGCACTTACTTCAAAGGTGTGGGATTATTTACCAAGGAACCACATAACATCGTATTCTGCAGCTCTGCAGAGTGAAAAACATCGTTTTACGGCAGCACGACTGCAATGAACGAGCACTGAAGCGTAAACTCCCAGGAGCGCTTTCGCAGTTTAATTTTCTTCTAAACATGTCATTCAAACATTACTACGGAACGTGTTTATGACGGTGTGGTTGGTCACTCACCTGTCACAAACTTATACTTCCCAATCACCAGCGGCTTCATCACCAGGTTGAAAGTACCGCAACTCACGTTAACAACGAGCATCATTTAAAGCTTCTTACCTCCGGATACGGAGGAAAGCGTCCGTATCCGTATTTACCGTAGGGTATGAACGGGGCTTTACAGTGATTCTGCCCTTTACATCCTAAGTTTGCTTCCATGACTGACGTTATGTAGAAAGTGGACTGAACTAATGCTGCACGCCGTGATGCTGCTGCTCATGTGAACTTGCTTATATTGTGAGTGTGATCATAATGACGATTAGCAAAGATGAAAGAAACGGCTGATAACCTCGTTAGTTGATCTTTATTTCTAAAACAAATACTGAGATTCAAAAGAGAAAAAATGACAGATATTTACTTTATATGTCAGATAATTATAAGTCACTACACTTATAACTAAGTTAGCTGCATACACAGTGACAGGGACATTTTTATATTACATTATGCTCATGTGCATTGTGTCTCTTTTTTAAGGAAAAATAAGAAAATAAGTATGGAGGAATTTTTCCCCCCAAAAGAAA
Organism: Atherinomorus stipes; assembly: GCA_023101725.1. Classification (NCBI taxonomy): domain Eukaryota; kingdom Metazoa; phylum Chordata; class Actinopteri; order Atheriniformes; family Atherinidae; genus Atherinomorus; species Atherinomorus stipes. Next base: position 192,446 of record JALJCO010009553.1, on the reverse strand, counting down.
CACATAACCACCATGCACCCCCAAGATGTCAGAAGAGCTGAGGGACAGCATCTTGAAAATAAAATAGTGACACCCATTGCAGTTGTGAAAGGAAAAGGCTTCTGTGAAACTCAGTTGAATCTGCACAAGATTTTTAGTATTTACACAGTTTTTAATATTTAGCATGTTTGGTTTTGTTCTAGTTAAATTCATTGTCATATTAATCAAGCAATAAAAAAATCGTTAGATTAATAAATTAATTTAAAAAATCGAATTGTTAGATGCATCAATGCATCGAAAAAATAATCGAAATATGAATCTATTCTGAAAATAATCGTTTGGGACAGCCTATTTCTAAAGCTTTGGGACTCCAGAGAACCACAGTGAGAACCATTATCCACAAATGGTGAAAACATGGAACAGTGGTGAACCTTCCCAGGAGGGGCCGGCCGACCAAAATGACCCCAAGAGCACAGCGACGACTCATCCAAGAGGTCACAAAAGACCCCAGAACAACATCCAAGAACTGCAGGCCTCACTTGCCTCAATTAAAGTCAGTGTTCATGACTCCCCCATCAGAAAGAGACTGGGGGCAAAAATGGCTGCATGGCAGAGTTCAAGACCAAAACCACTGCTGAGCAAAAAGAACATAAAGGCTCGTCTCAGTTTAGCCAGAAAGCATCTTGATGATCCCCAAGACTTTTGGGAAAATACTCTGTGGACTGACGAGACAAAAGTGGAACTTTCTGGAAGGTGTAGGTCCCATTACATCTGGCGTAAAAGTAACACGGCATTTCAGAAAAGGAACATCATAGCAACAGTAAAATATGGTGGTGGTAGTGTGATGGTCTGGGGCTGTTTTGCTGCTTCAGGACCTGGAAGACTTGCTGTGGTAAATGGAACCATGAATTCTGCTTCTACCAAAAAATCCTGAAGGAGAACGTCCGGCCATCTGTTGGTGACCTCAAGCTGAAGCGCACTTGGGTTCTGCAGCAGAACAATGATCCAGAACACACCAGCAAGTCCACCTCTGAATGGCTTAAGAACAACAACATGAAGACTTTGGAGTGGCCTAGTCAAAGTCCCCACCTGGATCCCATTGAGATGCTGTGGCATGACCTTAAAAAGGCGGTTCATGCTGGAAAAGCCTCCAATGTGGCTGAATTACAACAATTCTGCAAAGATGAGTGGAACAAAATTCCTCCACAGCGCTGTAGAAGATTCACTGCCAGTTATCACAAACGCTTGATTGCAGTTGTTGCTGCTAAGGTGGAACAACCAGTTATTAGGTTTAGGGGAAGATCACTTTTTCACACAGGGACATGGAGGTTTGGATTTTTCCCCCCTTACTAATAAAAATCTTCATTTAAAAACTGCATTTTGTGTTTACTTGTATTATCTTTGTCTAATATTTAAATTTGTTTGATGATCTGAAACATTTAAGTGTGACAAACATGCAAAAAAAAAAAAAAAAATCAGGAAGGGGCCAAACACTTTTTTGAACAACTCTATATTCCAACTCAATCAAAACATTGCTAAAAACAACAAAAAATCCAGTTCTCAAAAATATGATTAGGGTATGGAGAGATGTTAAAAAACTGTTGATGATTCTCAATTCTGTCAGATTTGGGGTAATAAGATGTTCACACCTGGTAAAACTGATGAAATATCTGTATCTACCTGACTCAGAGGTTTTAATGAATTTTCAAGAGCTTTACAACAAATTCCACCTCAACAAAAATAATTTTTCAGATACCTCCAAATCAGAGATTTCAGAAGAATAAAACAGCACAGTCTGTCAAAACCGTCTCAGACAACAGTAGAAAAAATGCTGATTAAAGGCGGTCAAAAAAAGGGTGTTATTTCAGATTTTTAATAATTTAATGATTTCTCAAGTTTCATTAAGTTTCAGGGTTCCAATGACAGACTAAAAGGCCTGGAACAATGATTTATCTTTAGATCTGTTAGACGAAGACTGGCAGAACGCATATTCTCTGGCTCATACAACTTCTATTAATCCCAATCTTTGCTTAATACAGTTTAAATGGTTGGTGCGAGTTTATATCACACCTGTATTCACAGATACAATGCAAATATACCTGATCGTTGCCCAAAATGTAAAGGGGAAAAAGGTACTTTAGTACATTGTATGTGAAAATGTGGCAAAATAACATTATTTTGCAAAGAGTTCATGGCTGTAATGGAAAGGATTCTTTCCAAGGAAGTGATAATGGTCTCAAGGCTCTTTTTATTTGGCCTTGTTCCCAAGAGACAACTTTACAAACAGTGAACGGATGCTTTTGGATCTTGGCTTGTTAAATGCTAAACGGTGTATTTCTCTTTACTGGAAGAATTCACATCGACCAACACTGGTCAAACTCAAATCTTACCAAGTATAATTTTCTCATTTCTAGTCAAAATGTCTCATCACACTCAAAATAAGACAAAATTACCTGAAGAGAAACATTTCAGTGAGATATAAGATCTTGTGTTCAGGCAATGCATCTTATTTCAAGAATTCTTATATAGAAAATTTACTTGTTCCATTGGCAGATTTGTTTTGCTTATTACATGAAAAAAAAAATCGCTTTTTTTTTCTCATTTTAAGAGTGGCCAAGATTTTTTTGCTTTCAAGGTCAAACATTGCCTCCTTATCTGTGTTGACTGTCTGCACAACTTTGTCTGCTTTCTTTTTGATGAAGTTCCAAGAAAGCATTTTAAGTTTTATCAAGGTCCCATCCTGTGCAGTATTTGGTTGTTTTCTGGGTTTGGGGAATAAAATTCAATAGGGATACACGATATAGGAATTTTGGCCGATATCCGATATGCTGATATTTTAAAACTCACATGGCCAATAATTGATATTGATATCGATATTAAAGCTGAAAAAATAAGCTTCGAAAATTGGGGTGGGAAAAATTATTGATCCACTGAAATATTGCAATATTTTCACATATCGATATCAAATTGATATTTAAAGTGCCCCTAGCATGAAATTTGCGGGTTTTTTTTAGGTTTTTGATCATATATTTTAGTTTCCCAGCCTGCCTATGTTCCCTAAGGGATTGAATTTTAGATTTGCATTTCCTTTTTCCCTGGGTGTGTCTGCCAACATGGCAAAGTTAGCATTCACAAATGGGCTGATTGGCAGTTCGGCATATTTTACTCCTAGTGCAACATATGACGCCATTGACTTCCAACCAATTACCTCCCTCCCTCCAAGTCCCTCCCCTCCCTCCCACACGTACGATAACAAACCAACATCATATAGCGTCCAGTTGCATCAGAACTGCTCTGTACCTGTTGTACGAAGAACACCAATCTTTTTGTCCTTCCCACTGAAAAGCTTGTGGATGATTTCATTTCTGCAGGAATGTGTCGACCAATATAGATAACTACCAGAAAATCTCCCTGCAGCTCCGTCACCTCCACAGGAGAGGAACTTCAGGTCTGCGTGGTTATAACGGCTTCCAGCCACCATGAAGAAACACGAAGTTTCTAATAAATGTTTCTCATCATGTTGGTGTCTTTTATCCCTGAGGGAAACTGATGTTTGTGGTGATTCCAGTTTATAATTCTTCCAGTTTGAGTGTTCGGCTGCCTACATAGACTCCGGTTTGCAATCAGACTTTCATCATCATCATCATCATGATCACTGTTTCTGTACCGCTCCGGTCAGATGAAGACAGATCTAACGAGCGGAACTAGTGTAATATATCTTCAGTATTAACTATTAACTGAATTCGGGTCATGGGTGAAGTAAATAATTCAGGGAAACTTGTTGCTGGAATATGATGTTTTCTTCTTAAACTCTGTTCATACTCGCGCTGCATCAGCGTCTGTGTCAGGTTGGTGAAACCGTCACCGCCGTACGTCCTGTTTAGATCCACAGAGGCTCATTCTGAACTTCTTCCAGCCTGACGTGCAGCCGCGTTCAACAGATCACAGAAACTCTTTTCTAACTCCAACATGAGTGTGTGGAGAATCTGCAGGTTACTGCTGAGTGTACGGGCGAATGTCTCCAGGTATCTCCGTATCACTCCGTCTTCTCTTCACGAGAGCACATTTCAGCAGATGAGGACCATGGAGACTCACTGACAACAGAAGCACATGGTAACAAGCTGCCTTCTGGTCCCACCCACAAAACTTCGGTCATTGTACGCCAGTGCTAACAGTAGCGCTAACTCGTAGCACCTGCTGTTCTATGACAAGGCTGAGTTACGGCGAACGATCCTTTCATACAGTATTGAGGTACTTAAGAGTCTGACTGAAAAGGGACCACAACTTGCCAGGAATTTCATGCCACTGGCTCTTTAAAAACACAGTATCTATCTATTTTACTTACAAAATCTCGCGAGATTTCATCATTCTGTTACAAAATCTGACAATATTTCATGAACTCTCACAAGATTTTGTAACAGAATGATGAAATATTGTGAGATTTCATCAGTAAAATAGATCGATACCTTGTGTTTAAATGTCAATATGATATCAACATCTGAAAATATCACAAAATGTTTGTGAATTCTCGTGATATTTCGTAACGGAACGATGAAATATCGCAATATTTCAGTTAGTGTTGCTTGCAATTCATCGATCCGGCGATGCATCATGATGGGTTATGTGACGATTTGGCATCGATTAATTTTCCGTGACGCTCTCCCATGGAAAACGAAACCATAAAAAAAGTAGAAGGAGGCATGACGCGCTTCCCGCCGCTGCCCGGTCAGTTTAACAAGTGACACAAAACAACAAAAAATGGCTACCCCCATGCAGCTCAGTGCTCCAGCCAGAGAGCCTGCAATAGTTTCGCCATCTGGGTATGGCTCACACGTTTGGAAGTCGTTTGGGTTTTATGAAAACTCTAACAAAACTCTGGACAAGACATTTGCGATCTGCAAACTTTGCAAGGCTAAAATTAATTACCTTCGTATGACAACGAACATGCTACAGCACCTCAAGTGATTCCATTCAGAGATGGATATTGCACCGCCGCCTGTCCCAGCACAACAGAGGACCATCTTTGATACTATCACTAAACTTCCCAGGAATTCGGAGAAAGCCCATCGGCTGACGCATGCAATAGGCCTATTCACTGGCACGGATTTGCAGCCTTATTCAGCGGCAAACAACAAGGCTCTCTGTAAAAAGGCTTACTGTGAGCCACGGAGCCACGTTACAAATGCCCACATCACACCTGTTTTGCAATGAAGGAGGTTTCGAAAAATCTACAACAATGCTAAAGAGAAGGTAGATATTTGTTGGCTATTTGTTTGTGCAAGTTAGGTCTCTGTTATCTCGTCATTATGTCGTTAAGTGTTCTGTACTTAGAGGGTCTGTGTCAGTTGAACGTACTTGAAAAGCAAAGCCACCATTGTTATTTTCCTAACTTTGTTTTTTATTTACTGTACAATGTAGTGTACATAGTCACTTTAACTACAAGCTTTTGTAGACTAATCTGGGCAAACGCCGTCAGTGGACCGCCATTGCTTAGGGTGACATTTCTGTACATGTGTAATTAGAACAGATGAAATTCGGGCTATTTTCTTAATAATATCTAGGAAATCTGGAAAGATGTGCACATTGGTTGTTGGAACAGCAGTGGAAAACTTTAGTGGAAGTAACGTGTGTCCTTGAATTAATAATCTAAATTATTTACAAATGTAGCATCAAATGAAGAAAAAAAAAATTGATGCAAAAAAGCATTAAAAATCGCAATAATCATGATTATTATGGCTGCAATAATCGAATCAAATCGACACATTATAAATCGCCATAATGGAAAAATCGTGGGTCAAGTAATCTAGATGGGGCAACACTAATTTCAGTGTATCGATGTTTTTTCCCACCCCTAGTCTTTAGAAGTTTTAAAGTTTGTAAAAAAGACGTTTTTGAAGAACCTTCTTGTACGTTCGTCTTGTCTTCGCCTATGGTGAATCCGAAAGCAGCACCACGTGAGATTCTCATTGTTGGCCCATTTGGCTCGTTTGGCAATAGTGCAACACGAAAGAGATCTAGGTCCGGAAGACCACCGCTGCCCCCAACCGAACCGAGTCCCCAAACGGGCCGAGACTCACGGACTATGCTTTCTGAATGTGCCCTTGGTCTACTTCGCTTTGTCAGGCAGGTCCTATTTAAGTGATTTCTTGATTGAGAACAGGTGTGGCAGTAATCAGGCCTGTGTGTGGATAGTGAAATTAACTCAGCTTTCCAAAGATGTGATAAACTGCAGTTAATTTATGTTTTAACATGGGGGGCAATCACTTTTTCACACAGGGCCATGGCGGTTTGGATCCCCCCCACCCCCTACTAATAAAAATCTTCATTTCAAAACTGCATTTTGTGTTTACCTGTGTTATTTTTGTCTAATATTTAATTTGTTTGATGATCTGAAACATTTAAATGTGACAAACATGCAAAAAACTAAGAAATCAGGAAGGAAGCAAACACTGTAGTTGTGCAATGGATACAGTAGATGTGACGCAGGGAGATTGTACTGCAAAGCTTACAGTTAAGTTAAGAAACAATAACCTTGTTTATTACTTGTAATATTGTTTTATATCGTTTTATATTAACCGGGGGATCCTAAATCAAATCAAATTGAAATCGTATCATGACTGAATTTCAGATATCGGCAGACATCGAATTGCCTATCCACTGTATCGTGATACGATACGATTGCAATTTACACGGCTAATTTTGGTCCTCTGTTCATGGTAAAGGTGCTCTAATGTGTCTGGGACAGTTTTGTTTATTTAGTTTTTATAACTATTATTTCCAACCACAAGTCAAAAACATTAATTTATTTCACTAAATTATAATTTTATAAAGTTCAATTTATTATGAGTTTCTTTAGTTTCTTGTTTTTTTTAACTACTATTGTGAATTTAGGCTTTTCTTTAATTGGAGGGTAGGAATCATTTTGAGGACGACTGTATGTGTGTCAGAAACAAAGAAAAATAATGGTCCTCTATGGCTGGAATAAAGCCAAGATGATGTTTCTGATGCAGAGTGGTGCCAAAAAAAATCTGGATATTGACTGTGCTTGGAAGGGCTGAGCTCCTGCACACATTTCTACATAAAGCAGAGCAAGACTTGGACTTTTAAGGGTTAACGGTCCTCGTTGAAAACTAAACACAAATCAGCAACAGCCAGCCATAAACATGTCTCATGGTGAAGTTACCAGGTCAGTCGTGATCTGGGCCACCAGAGCCCAGCGCTGCGCTTCAATCCTGAGGTTAGCCATGATCTGTGTTGCCGAGGCAACAGAGCAAGCAGGGTAAAAGGATCCTGGGCAGAAGGAAGACCAGAAACAGCCATTACATTCACTATTGTGCTCAGCCACCTCCCACCACCATCTGAATCCCACTATTCATCAGCTCGGCACAATGAAACCTCCACAGCTTCCTCCCAATGCCCCCCCCCGGTTATTCTGGGGCCTCTTCCCCTGTTATTTATGATCATCTTCCACACTCATCCTCACCTAACTGGTTCTGGTTTTGTTTTGACTGGGTTTGTGGCAGCAGGGGTTGTAGCAGCTGGGCGAGGCCAGATGCAGGTGGGTGAGGGGGCTGCACCTGAGTGATTTTGACTTTTCATCAATTAAATGCTCTCAAATGTACCGTGTTCAGGTTCAGTATAATTTTAGTCATTTGGTAACCAACTGACAGTCATGACCTACATCTGAGGGACACATCAGGATGTTTCTGGCCCTACAAACAGACTTTAACTACCACTATCCTCTCTTGTAACTTCCCATTTATCTTTCATGCTTGTGGTGAACACGTATTGATGTGTGAGAGGTAGACTTGTAGTTCTTGTTACGACCCCGGCTCAGCTAGGGAAGAGAGGGGGTGTAACATCAAAACCACAGAGAGTGGAATGAGCTCAAAAGTATTTATTTGTACACAGAGTACCAGAAAATGGACAAAAGCAAAACCAAAAGGAAATCTAAGCCAGCAAAATTACCCAGCACAACCAACAAAAGCTGGCCTCAAACAAAGTCAAATTCTTTACAGTCTACAGTTTACGATGTATAAATCACGACCACCAAAGCACAAGACTCAAGTCAGGCTAATTGGCAAGCTGCTCGAACCCTGAACAGCTGCCCTGAACATTTATCTGAAGCCAGCTTAAATAGTTGAGCCCCAAAGTGGATCCAGCCAATCGCAGACAGGAGATGGCACAGCCAGCCAATCGCAGACAGGAGATGGCACAGCCATCCAATCGCAGACAGGAGATGGCACAGCCATCCAATCGCAGACAGGAGATGGCACAGCCATCCAATCGCAGACAGGAGATGGCACAGCCAGCCAATCGCAGACAGGAGATGGCACAGCCATCCAATCGCAGACAGGAGATGGCACAGCCATCCAATCGCAGACAGGAGATGGCACAGCCATCCAATCGCAGACAGGAGATGGCACAGCCATCCAATCGCAGACAGGAGATGGCACAGCCATCCAATCGCAGACAGGAGATGGCACAGCCAGCCAATCGCAGACAGGAGATGGCACAGCCATCCAATCGCAGACAGGAGATGGCACAGCCATCCAACGCAGACAGGAGATGGCACAGCCATCCAATCGCAGACAGGAGATGGCACAGCCATCCAATCGCAGACAGGAGATGGCACAGCCATCCAATCGCAGACAGGAGATGGCACAGCCATCCAATCGCAGACAGGAGATGGCACAGCCAGCCAATCGCAGACAGGAGATGGCACAGCCATCCAGACCAGGAAGTAAGCAGAGGAGGAACCAGCCCAGTGACCAGAGATCCAGGAGAGCCGACCAATCACCTAGATGCAATCACACGCAGAAATCTACATACATGTTCGTGACCGGCCTTAGGCCGTTACGGCAGTCTTTGGTTTCGGTCTCGGTCTCGGGTCTCTCGGTCTTGCGATGTCTCAGACTGGCCAAGCGGTCTTTAAAGGATTTGTAACCTATTTCCAGGTAGGTACTGTTTTTATAAAAATATATATTTCAATATACACCCCTTCAAGTACCAAACGATAAAATCTCATTTTTATACTAAGGAGCGGAACCCAGAATGGTGCTTAGGTTCTACAACTGAGGAAAAATGGCAAAAAGTTAAGTTTTTCTTTGGTCTCAGTCTTTGTCTCAAGCTAAACAAGTCTTGGTCTTGAGTTAGTCTGTCTTGGTCTTGTCTTGGTCTTGACACCCTCTGGTCTTGGTAGTGTCTTGGTTTCGGTTAAGGCGTTCTTGACTACAAGTCTAGTGAGAGGATGACAGCAGAGTTAAAAAATGCCATCAAAGCCGCAGCATAACAATTGTACAGTCAATTATTCATCCCCTCCAATCGATAACAGGCCAATTTCACAACAGTAATTCAAATAACAAGTAACTAATGAAACTAATAACAAATAAAAATTTACAAAATTACAATTGAGTGAAATAAAATATTGATTTTAAATTGTAGTTGAAAAGGATAATTATAAACAATAAATAAAACTATCTCAGACACATTAGAGCCCTGATTCTTAGGGCGCATTCACAAAGCTTTTTTGATTCGAATCAGAGTCCGTTTGCTTGAAAAGTCCACTTCGTTTAGGGGAGTTGTGAATGTGCAACTCTGATCCGGAACAAACAACCGGACTCAGTCCGCCTGCAAACACAGGTCTCGGTCCGATTCCGATTCAGGAAGTGGACTACAAATTGCATTGGCATTGTGGGTCAAACGTTGGACAACGTAGGTAAACGCTACGACAACAAATACAGGTGTGGGACTGCGGTACTCATAAAGATGGCTCGTGGTCAGACGTGGAGTTACGAGGAGGTAAAAGCTTTAATTGATATTTGATCTGATGAAATCATATCCAGCTCCTCGTACAAAGATAATGTTGCTTTGTGGAGGGAACAGAAGTTGTGAGAACCTTCTTGTACGTGCGTCTTGTCCTCACCTATGGTGAATCCGAAAGCAGCGCCACGTGAGATTCTCATTCTTGGCCCGTTTGACTCGTTTGGCAATAGTGCAACGTCTGGAAGACCACCCCTGCCCCCAACCGAACCGAGTCCCCAAACGGACCGAGACTCGCGGACTATGCTTTCTGAATGCGCCCCTAACCATGGGGGCCAGGCTTTGTCAGTATCCCAGGGAGGGATGCTGAGAGTCCATTCGCATAAGCTTTCTCGGGGGTTTGTTGAGACAGCCTGTGCTGATCCAAACCACAGGCTTCTCCTCAGGGTCGCCAGATTAGAAAGCAGAAGATGTTTTGAAACAGCTCAGACGTGGTGGTGTCTACCTTGAGTCCTTAACAGGTCTCCATCAATCAGCCGAATCAGGGGTCAATTTTCCAGGAGCCGTGCCAACTTCTCCACAGATGTACCCACTTCGTGGACGAGGTTCGGAACCGCAGCCAGCGTGCCAATCTGGGCCCGAATGACATCTAGCTTGCGATGAAGCTCGTGCAACGCCAGAGTCTGAGTGTTAATAGCACGACTGATCCCCACACAAATGTCAGGCAGCGTGCCAGTAGCTGCCAGCAGCCCTCCAACTTTGCAATAAACCAGGAAAATGCCCGCACCAATCAGCAGGAACCCAGCTATCATAAATCCAAATACGTTCAGATCTTCAACGTCCTCGACGGACAGAACCGACAGACACATGATCGCCCATTTGCCCCAGGAGTCGATCACATATCCCGCCAGATGCATACTGTCGGGGCAAGGAGCACCGACGGTACGTATGTTATTCATGTTTATCATGCCACATTTTACTAGGTTCAGTCTGTTAAGGCAGGTGGATTTGGTTAGTTATTAAATAAATAAATTAAAAATGAGATCATTACACTAATACAGTGTTAAAATATAAATGGGCCCAGGACCAGTTTGGACTGAAAACTTGGACCCCATCATGAAACAGGTTGAGAACCCCTGGTTAAGAGCACCTTTCCCATGAATAGTGGACCAACATACCTGTCAACCGGTGCAGACGTCTGGACGTTACAGAAAACATCTGATTGCAGTGATTGCCTCAAAGTACTGCTCAATGAAATTTTAGCTTCAGAGTCCCATCGTGCTTGTTTACTTGTTTTATTTTTTGTGTTTGTTTTTAAAATTTCTTTTGAACCACAATTCATAATCAATGTCATGATTTTCATAGAATTTTTATTTATTATTACTTGTCTCAGTTTCAACTTTTTCTTTCTTTAATTGGAGGGTATAAATAATTTTGAGGACGACTGTATTTTCAACCATTGAGAAATCCTGGGGACATTTCGATGCGGTTGGCTGAATTCATTGAGTAGGTACATTTTGTCCACTTCAATTTTATGCACAAGGGTTTTGTTTGATTAGACAAAAATTTATCAAAAATTTCCCACAGAAAATTACTTTTTAGATCATTTAAAAATTTTAATAATTTCTTGAATTAGCCTAAAATGGGTGGGCTAAACAAAAACTTACACATTTGATCCACAGAACAAAACATGCCCCATAGAAAACCAAAGTAAATGACAGTTTTGATGCCGCATCCATCTTCTTTTATGTTAAGACCACATTTTGGACTACGAACATTTAAATTTCTATACTAATCCATCAGACAGCACCACTTTTCAAATTAAAAACATGTGCAGCATTTTATGGATATTAGTTTTCTTATTTTTTCTATTAAAAAACAGGACGAGCTTGAAAATGAGCTGACCTTTAAAGGGTTAAAAAGTACAAATAGCAGCTCTTATCTAATTAACCTAACCCTACTCAAAAAAATTAGGAAGGTAATACTATTTTCCTTAGATGTTCTTTATATTTCTGCGACCATAAAGTCAATCAGAAAATCAAAGTGTCAAACAGATTAGACCAGAGTTTAATCACAAGAGGTTATTGTTTTTTTTAATTATCTGGTTAATTCAGTAAAACGGAACATTTAATTTATTTTTTAAAATGATCTATAACATTTTTATTTTTGTTAAAATGATCTTGCTAATTCAGAAAAACAGAGCATTTTCATTTATCTTAAAATGATCTTGTTAAATCAGAAAAACAAAACATTCTTATTTATTTTTGTAAAAATTATCTTGTTAATTCAGAAAACAGAATATCTTTATTTATTTATTTTTCATAATTAATGTTTTATTGTGATTTTTTCTTAATATATCTGCAACCATAAGGTCAATCAAATAAGCAAGGTGTCACAAACAGATTAGACCAGAGCATGATCACAAAAGGTAATTATTTTTCAAATTGTCTTGTTAATTCAGTAAAGCGGAACATTTTATTCATTAATTTTTTAAAAATTATCTCATAAATTCAGAAAAACAGAAAATTTGTTTATTTATTTTATAATTAGCTAGTCAAAAACGTTTTTATTTATTTTTTTTTATAATTATCATGTTAATTCAGAAAAACAGATCCTTTTTATTAATTTATTTTTTAAAACTGATCTTGTTAACTCAGAAAATCTGAACATTTTTATCAATTATCTTATAATCAGTTAAGTGCTGTTATAACATTTTTATTTGTTTTTGTAAAAATTATCTAGTTAATTCAGAAAAACAGAACATCTTTATCCATCTATTTATTTAAATTCTTTCGTTAATTCAATAATTCCTTAATTCAATTTAATAATTTCCTTGAACAGAACATTTTTATTTATTCATTTCACTTTTTTAAAAATTATCCTAAAAAATTCAGAAAAACAGAAAATTTTTATTTATTTATTTTTTTTTTTTTAGAAAATTATCTAGTTAATTCTGGGTTTTTTTTCAGGTGAATGTTATCTATTTCTGTACATGTACAACTGTTCACAGTTTAAAACTAACTGCACATCATGCTGTAGACAGAAGTGTCTAAACCATGACTTACCCCATCATTATTCCAGTTACATGTCCAAAATTCATGATGTAATATCAGAAACGTATAAAGTTTTTACGTTCTCCTTAAATTGTTCCTTAAGGTTTAATTTTATTTTTTTTAAAAATACTGTTATGATCCCCGAGGGGAAATTAGGTCTCTGCATTTCAACCATCTCTGTACAGTAGTATCAGAGAGCAGTGGGCTGCTACTTAAAGCGCACGAGTAGTAGTTGGTAGTGGTTAAGGACCTTGCTCAGGGGTCCACAGTGGTTCACCTGGGTGGCGTGACGGGGACTCAAACCCAGGTCGCAAAGCCTGCGACACTACCATTACCCAATCTATACACAATCTTGTGAGTAGTGTATATAATATAGGCTGAAGGCTGAAGATGTTTTGAGCCACTGACTCATTGAAGTGTGGGAAAAAGTCATATAAAATATTTCTGGCATTTGCTGTCCTGGGGATTAATTATGTGGGTTTTAGTGGAAGCGTACTTTCAGAAAGCAGGCGCTGTGGTTTAGAGCTTGTTGCATCACATGGATTCACATGGTTTAGTACTCTCAAAATAACTTCTCAGAATAATGCCCAACAACAAAAACATTACTTCCATCAAATTACTTAAGAATGAGCCGGATTAAAATAAACATTAATACAAAAATGTATTTGATTTGCATGTAAAACTGTTAAAAGTGTCCAGAAAGGCAGCAACCTTCAACCAGAGCTGAGCTGGTGCAAGTCGAGGACTCAGCAGACGCTGCACCACGAGCAGAGGCACAGTGCCCTTATTTTCACTTCATACGCTGCAGGGACAAAAAGAAGCCTTCTTTTATTCACGCCTTGGCTACAGTTCCCTGAGGCGGCTGAAACAGTCCTTTAAACTCAGTAAAGTGAACTCTGCCAACTTCCAACATGGTGGCCTGTCCTGGTCGCCGGAGGCTTGAGCCAGCCAACAGGGCCAGATCTGGAGAACGAGGCCAGTCAGTGTCAGGGCTGTCTGCTACAGGAGGCATGTTCCTCCATGCTAACTCCTGACTCCACTCTTACCGGGATGGGGAATAATGAGAGGTCAAAGGTTAACTGATCTGCCAAACAGCCGCCTGGGCAGGACACACACATTCCCATTATCATTCAGGTATTAAAAAAGACCCGACTCAGGGGATCAACCAGCTTTGTGTCAACTCCAAAAGAATTTAACATTTACCATCGTGTAAACTCCTCTCTAAACAACTGTCTGTAAACATCTGGGGGGTGAGGAGACCAGGAGTCCAGTTTCTGGAGTTATAGGAGAGGACTGTTGTCCCATTCTGGTCTGATGGAGGACTCTAGCAGCTCTACAGTCCTGGACCCTCGCTACTGGATCTTTGCTTTCATGATGCTCCAGATGTTTTCTATTGGTGAAAGATCTGGACTGCAGCTGGACTCTGGACTGCAGGCAGACCAGTTCAGCAGCAGGACTCTGGACTGCAAGCAGACCAGTTCAGAAGTCAGACTGTGGACTGCAGGCAGACCAGTTCAGCAGCCGGACTCTGGACTGCAAGCAGACCAGTTCAGCAGCAGGACTCTGAACTGCAGGCAGACCAGTTCAGCAGCAGGACTCTGGACTGCAGGCGGACCAGTTCAGCAGCAGGACTCTGGACTGCAGGCAGACCAGTTCAGCAGCCGGACTGTGGACTGCAGGCAGGCCAGTTCAGCAGCCGGACTCTGGACTGCAGGCAGACCAGTTTAAAAGTCAGACTCTGGACTGCAGGCAGACCAGTTCAGCAGCCGGACTCTGGACTGCAGGCAGACCAGTTTAAAAGTCAGACTCTGGACTGCAGGCAGACCAGTTAAAGATACGGACTCTGGACTGCAGGCAGACCAGTTCAGCAGCTGGACTCTGGACTGCAGGCAGACCAGTTCAGCAGCCGGACTCTGGACTTCAGGCGGACCAGGTCAGCAGCTGGACTCTTCTCCGGTTTCCAGCCATGCTGCTGTGATGGATCCAGTATGTGGTTCTTCATGTACTTTCCAGCACTGATGGAGCTTCACAGATGTGGAAGCTGCCGTTGTCATAGCAACCCCATCCCATCAGAGATGCAGCTTTTTAACTATTCACAGATAACAAGCTGGATGCTACCGATCCTCTTTGGTCTACAGGACACGGCATGTCTGCTTTAAATGCTGAACATCACCAGCATCCAGCTTTGTCCCCCGCACACAGAGATTCCTCCTGATTCTCTCCATCTTCTGATGATATTCTACACGGTAGATGGAGGATCTTCGAAGTCTTCGCAGTTTTATGTTGAACATTTTTCTGAACTTGTTCCACAACTTTTAGAACCAGTTTGTCTCCGATTGGTGAACCTCTGTCCATCTGAGAGACTCTGCCTCTCTGAAATGCTCCATGTTACTGATCTGTTGCCAATTAAACTTTTAAAACTTGTCAAATGCTCCTCCACATGTTTTTGATCTGAACTATTATCTTTTCCAGCCTTTTGTTGCTCCTGTTCCAACTCTTTACAGCTGCTATCAGATTCACAATCAGCTCGTATTTTCAATGAAATGGTAAAATGTCTCATGTCACTTTCAACATCTGATATGTTGATTATGTTTTATAGCGAACAAAATATGGGTGGATGACATTATTATATTTTAATTTACAATTTTATTCACAGTGTCCCAACTGCTTTGGAGTTATTGTTGTACCAGACAACTTAGCAAAGAGCCACATGAAGAATTAAGGGTCTTTATAATCATAAATCATCTCCAAACACACAAAGGACATGGATTAAATCTATTTTAATGCCAGACAACATTAAAGTGAACCTTGAACCATGAAGTAAGAACATATTTTCAGATGACATCATCATTTCAGAAGCATTAGATGCCATCTGCTTGTGATGGATAATTTCTCTCCCTACTGAGACAGGGAAGGACTAACAGCACTGAAAAAAGACACGATGAAAGAACAGGGTTCCCACTCTTTTCAAAAAGTTATTTCCAGGACTTTTCCAGTTGCTACGGTAAAAGTCAAGTTATCACAACATAGACTAATAACTTCCACCACAAGCTTTTGGAGAAGTGTTTTACAATTGTAGCTTATGTTTGTTTACAACGATGAAGTAGAGACAAAGAAAAGACGAAGCAGAGACAGAACAGAGGCGAAGCGGAAATAAAGCTGCAATCAAGCCGTGATGAAACGGTGATGAAACGGCGACGAAACAGCTACGAAGCTGCAAAGTAGCGGCAACGAAGCTGCAATGAAATGGTGATAAAATGGTGATAAAATGGCGATGAAATGGCGATAAAATGGCGATAAAATGGCGATGAAATGGCGATGAAATGGTGATAAAATGGTGATAAAATGGCGATGAAATGGCGATAAAATGGCGATAAAATGGCGATAAAATGGCGATGAAATGGCGACGAAGTGGTGATGAAACGTGAAGAACGGTGACGAAACGGTGACGAAACAGTGACGAAACAGCGACGTAGTGGCGACATGAGGGAGGAAAAATCATTTTCCAGGGCAACTGAAACTTTTCCAGGACATTTTACTCTTTTCCATGTGTGTTCCATGACTGGAAAAATGTTCAATCATTTTCCAGCTTTTCCAGGACGCGTGGGAACCCTGAAGAAAACTAACGATTCTGTTTAAAACAGAAAGAAGCAAACTGCTTGAGACCAGATGCGAGGATTCAGATGAGTGCTCATGGTGAGCAAAGCGCGACCTGGAGCAGCAGCTGACTAGCCCTGAGCAACAGGCCTCAGCCCTGCATGCAACATTAAGGGATTTAGCTTTTTGAGCTCTTAATGGATGCATTCAGGGTGATGCAGACACACTCAGCTCTGTTTGCTTCCACACAGCGATGAAACAAACTGACCTCCGCGATGACCTGCACAGATACAGTCGTCCTCAAAATGATTCATACAATCAGAGACCGGAAAAAAATCATGTCAGTGAAATAAGATGAAATTGACAAAAGTAATAATAAATAAAAATTCTATGAAAATCATGGCATTTATTTTAAATTGTGGTTCAACAGAAATATTTATCCTTTTCTTTAATTAGAGGGTATGAATAACTTTGAGGACGACTGTAAATGAACAGGGACTGAAAAAAAACGGGGAACATAGGACCTTTTCTTCTTTTTTTTAAGGGAAAACAGGGAACATGGGACCCTTTAACAAAAAAAAAGGTCCTATGGTCCCCCCCATTCCCTCAAAAGGGCCCGGGGAACGGGATCTTTTTGTTAAAAAAGGGTTCAATGTTCCCCTATCCCTAACAAAACGGGGAACATAGGAACATAGGACCTTTTCTAGGGAAAATAAGGAACATGGGACACTTTTAAAAAAAAAAAGGTCCTATGCTCCCTAATTGGGGATCATACACGGGAACATAGGTACCCTCCCCGTGACACCAGTTTGAATTTGTGGCCGTTTTTGTCATTTCTGGATGGCAGAGGCATGTTCAGCCTTCCTCACATAAACCAGAGCAGGAAGGAAGCAACTTTCAGGCTGAACTGGCGCAGCTGCAGGTTCCTAACTCTGAAATCCCACAATCAGCATGAACCCTGACACACTCTGATGCTAATGAGATGGTCGTACTATCAGCCAAAGGAGGCTGGCTCGTCCCCCGCTCTGCTCTCTTCAGCTGGACTGTAATTTAGCATAAACAGAGTTGACATGCATGTGTGGAGCTGTGAGAACAGGCTGTCATGTGAGCTAAAACTGGGGAGGATAAACAGTGTGGTTAAATTTACGCTTGACAACAGCTGTGATTACTTTGTGCAGACAGGGCTTGTAATTTTGTGGAAGTACGCGTTAGCAGATGACTTATTCAGTGGCTGCGTTGTGTGTAACTAAATCATTTGTTCACGTCGACACCTCTTTACTTCAGATTCACATTACAGACATAAACTCCCAACAACTTCACGTGTCGACTGAAGTCTGAGGGCTTACTGTTGCAGGACAGAGTCAAAACAAACTTTACTCTCACTGTTGTAAAAGTCGTCTAAATAACTCATTTAAAGTTCATCCAAGCAGACCCAATCCTGCAGCGTATGCTCCTTTTTCCACCTCTGCCTTCCTCTAAAGTTCGGCATACACTTTGCGATTTAGGCCTGTTTTTTTACAGTTTTTCTCCATTGGTTTGGCTCATTTCTCGAATCAGAAATTACATTCTCAAAACTCTAAGATCATTTGGCTGAACAGTCTTACAGGTTTCACAACACAACATCTCACTTGCAAAAGTTCATATCTCTCCCAAAACAGTTCATTCATCCTTCTGAACTAAATTTCTTTCCCATACAAACAGTCAGAGCCACCAAAATGGGCAGATCCTTCTCAATCACTTTGTCTCATTTCTCTCAACAAACTGGACGTTCTCACCACTCTTGGTGCTTTTGCCAAAATAACCCTGCAGACGCTTATATGTCTCCCAAAACAGTTCATCATTGTGTCAAAATCAAGTCAGAGCACCCAAAATGCATCATCCCTGTAGCATTGTGTGGCACTGCAAGCCAAAATCTTTAGGTACAGTATTTTGTCAATAGGGGACTGTGGAAATATCCCTCATGTCCTCCTCTCAGTTTTAGCTCAGTTCTTCATTGACAATGGTTATTGTGCTAAGTTTTATTTTCTTTTTGTGTACCTGTATAACAGAATACAGTTATGTTAAAAAAAAAAGAAGAAAAGAATAGGACTTTACAGTAAGAGTAGCTTTCAACATTTGACATCACACATTGCACTCATACTGCCAAGGAAATTATCATTTTTGTTCACACTCAAAATAATTTCCATACATCACAGTCATAAAAAAAGAGTGTAATATAAACACAAACAAAAAAAAGGAAATCTATATGCAGCCTATAGAACTGTAAAAAAGGCTGGAGTTTCACACACATTTCATTTTCTGTATTATGGTCTTCACTAGTTTTGACAGTTGAACAGACTATTCTGCGTGTCAGGACTTCAATAATGAAATAATGCTGATATGTTTTGAAGAGAACCACCATTAGACTGAGAATCAACAATCACTTTAGATCAATAAGATCTATTCACTTGGAAATTGTGCTAAATGTAGGATAACTGTGCTAACTGTGGGCTAACTGTACTCAGTCATTTGCAAAGATGTCATGAAACTTTGAGACATGTACTAAGACATTAGCAATTTAATCAAATAAATGAGAAATGCAATTATGTTGTGAACAGTTGCCGAATGGTTTGGAGGTTTGTCCTCGTTTTGAGAAAGTAATTTCTGATTCGAGAAAAGAGCCAAACCGATGGAGAAAAACCGTGTAAGCTGTTTTTCCAGTCGTGCGACAACCTGGATGATCGGGCCGACTCTTGGCCAAATTGTGTCGTGCAGTATACTAGGGGTTTCAGGAGAGGCGATTGGCACCTCATGACGAGCTCCTGATCATAAATCATGGATTGCAAGAAAATCAAACCTGTTTGATATTCTGGTCGTGGCTCGTGAGTGAATTGCATGTTGAAGTTGTGCCACAACCAGACTGAGAACTCTTTCGTTTTCTTTTGATATACTGTTTAGATCCCCGAGGGGAAATTAGGGCTCTGCATTTTACCCATCTCTGGACAGTTGTATCAGAGAGCAGTGGGCTGCTACTTAGGGCACCTGGGGAGCAGTTGATGGGGGTTGAGGACCTTGCTCAGGGGTCCACAGCGGTTCACCTGAATGTCCTGTCGGGGACTCGAACCCTGGTCCTCCGCGCCAAAGCCCGCAACACTACCACTAGGCTCCTTGGAGATTTTCACATTTCACATCCATGAACTGGTCAGCCAATTCCTCGTCCACAGACGACGTCGTTGCCTTTTCTTTTTGGTGAATTCTTCACAAAGAAGAGCGCAAATTGTCAAGGCAGCGCGTTTTTTTTGGTGATAGCATACTGTTATCACCAAACTTCTGTTCTGTTGCTGTTGTCTTCTTCTTCTTCTACGAGCCTTACTCTATTTATTGCGTTGCATGTCGGGATTGTTCCAGACCCCGACCTGTCTTTGAGGACGTACGGTGTGAGTAGTCAGATTGCTTCCGAGTGTCGGTTCGTACAGTGTGAGGACAAACATTGTGAGCTGTGGACTTTTGAACTATTTGACTGATTCGCACAATTTGAGTTGGAGCCTTGCTCAGGGGACCTTGAGCAAGGCTTATGGTCCCCTGATTGAAAAAATAGCTCAGTGATTTTCAATCTATTTTTTCAAAGATTGAAAAAATAGCTCAGTGTATCCCAGGCTTAAGGCCCCTTCCAGACTTGCTCTGGAAAGCAGTAATAGCGCTGACTTTATCTTTTCTGCGTTTGCATTCAGAAAAACGTTCCACTCTTTTACCTCGGAGCTGTAGCGGACAAACATTGCCGTTGCACATGCAACCATGGGGCACAAAGCCTGTGTTTGTATTGCAGTCTACGGCCAAACACACTCATATCATTCACATAAAGGTATAGTAACCTGACGAAACAAGTTTTAAATTATGCCGTTGTGTGTTTCTATCACCATTATACTAAATTGGCATCACCCAAAGTGGCATTTCTCTTGTTAAAATATGATATGACTAATGTTGGACCTCATTTGAAATTTGCCTGAAAACTTGAGTTTAAACTTAAATTTTTATTTAGGCTCTTTGTTCAAACCAAAATAGGCCACAACAGTCCGCTGTCCACAGCAGGTCTGGGCTCTGCTCCAATGTTGTCTTCACCACCTCCACACAGGAGCAACTTTCACTTGTCTGCGATTATAACCGATGAAAAAAAGCCTAACTTTTTTCCCAGAACATAAAAACAAACAAACTGGAGATTCTTTTTTTTTTTTTCAATTTCTGAAAAAAGTTAGAATTCTGACTTTTTCAGAAATTGAAAAAAAAAAAAAAATCCCAGTTCCCGGTTCTCAAAAAAGTTCCTACAGTCCAAAAAGCGCCTATCGTAACTTTGGAGAGGCGGGCCGTCGATGAAAGTGCCGTAAAGCAAGTTGCTTCATGGCTCCCCTTCTGTAAACACAGAAAGCTGTACTTGTGCTACTTTCTCTCATTACACGAAGCATAGTCATGGCAGAACAAAGTAAAAAGGTGAAAGTGATGTCTGAGCAGGCCAGAAAAAAAAGACACAAAGAGATCACGGCAGATCAAAAACACGAGTGGACATTGGAAAAGAATTCAGACGTTGGAGATTTCTGAAACAGGAGTGTGGAAGCAAAACCCACTCTCTGTTTTCCACGGTATTATTAGACTGGTAAGTAGGTTTGGCTGTTGTGTAAACATACGAAAATGCGGTGCTTTTCTTTTTTTTTCAGTCAGCATTTATTCAAAACAACATCAATCAGAGCCGTATAAGCTGCCTATAGTTTCCTGTTAGCGAAACGCAGCTAGAATTACTATAGAACAAAGCTAACGTGACTCCCTAAACATTTTGCGCAATTGTGGCTGGTTTGCAGCAATAAGTGCGTCTCTGTAATTCATATAAATATCAAAGATCGGCAGTTTGCTTGGTTTAGTTGTATGGTTTTCATAAGCTGTTCAGAAGGACGCAGTGCCACTGTAATGTCCCGTAAGCTGAGCTAATCCAGACGTTCTCATAACAAACGTGAGTTTTGCCAAAGTTACGACAAAGTTATGACTTCATCCTTACATTGTGCGTTTGTGTATGTGATGTTTCAGCTATGTAAACATATATAATTAGAAACAGTTAGAGGCGCATACCTCCGCCAGGGGCAGATCCTCCAATGGTGAAAAATCCTTTAGAAAATTCTTGAATCTTGATGGACTTGTTTATTTCAACGAGTCCATCGTTGAAATGAATGGACGCCGGCATAAAGTTTCAACCCGACGTTGAAATAATGTCGGGTTGTTGCTGACATTATTTCAGATGTCAGCAACAACCCAAGTAATGCACACATACAGAGAAATTCTAACATTTATGTCTATAAATGAAGTTATGTGTAATATAGTTAAATGACACAAGGAATAAGTATTGAACACATGAAGAAATGGAGGATAAAAAGATCTGGAAAGCCAAGAAAGCAGCTGGAGTCTGTCAGTATTTAGAAAGTAATCCTGTCCCCTATCAGTCAGCTGCTTTAGTCCTGATTGATGCCTTTAAAAGGTTTCTCATCACCAAGGTGTCAGACAAGAAGCATTGCATGATGGGTAAAAGCAAAGAGCTGTCTAAAGACGTACACAACCTTATCATTGCAAACACACTGAAGGCATTGGTTCCAGGTGCATTTCTAAACTTCTGAAAGTTCCAGTGAGCACCATTGGGACCATCATCCGGAAGTGGAAAGAACACGGCATGGTCATAAAGCGGCCACGGCCAGGTGCTCCTCACAAGATTTCAGACAGAGGAGTCAGAACAATCATCAGAAAGGTTCTCCAACAGCCCAGGACCTAGGGCTGGACAATTAATCGAATTTTGATGGTGATTTCAATTTAGCCTTCTCATGATCATAAAAACACTGTAATCGAAGAAAAATGATTAATCCTGAAGTGAACAGACTGGTAGAGTTATAGGAAGCATACTGCAGGAAATATAGAACAGGAATGCATGTAGACTGGGTATTCATTTTTATTGCTATTATTATTTTAAAACATTATTCTTATTTTAACTCCTTCACTTGTTTCTAATTCATTTCCGGTTGTGTTTTATACAAAAGCTACATCTGAGGTTGAGTTTTGGTGGTTCAATAAACACTATTTTAAAATCAATGAATAATCATGTATATTAATCGTGATTTCAATATCAGTCAAAATAATCGTGATTATAATTTTTTCCATAATCGTCCAGCCCGACCAGGACCACTGGTAGTCAGGAGTTCCTCCCCGTTTCTGTTTGTAAAATACTGAAAGCTACACCCCTCGGGCTAATGGCCGCCTCACTCTTCAGCCAATTCAGCTTCAAGCCTTTCCTTCAAAGCTTGGAAACGGGTAAAAGCCTAACTAAACAAAGGGAAAAAGCAAATTACAGACAGGGGGAGAGGGAGTTGCGCTGAAACTCACCACCCCACGAGAGTAAAGGCCCAAAGGTGCGGACTGAGACGGATTTCACTTGCACAAGTCTAACGTTTATTTTCAGGGGGGAAACTTCGGACTCTACCTTTAAAGTGCTGATGACATGACCTTAACTTCAAGTAATTTAGGAATAGAACAGTACAACAAAACAAAAAAGGTAGTTCTGTGCGGTTAGAAGTCAGTCAGACTTATATTCACTTAAGTATCCAAAGTTGAAAAGCCAAAGCTCGCTAGCTGCTAGCATTTAAGCCTCTCCATGACACGACATTACCAGATGAGACAGTCGCGGTCGGCTCATTGATTTACATGTAAAATCAAAACAGTGGAAAATATAAAAGATGCTCCAGAACAGCTGGACTGAAACTGGTTTGTGTAGTGGATCATCAGCCAGTTCAGAAGAGTGATGATGCAGACGAAGATGGGGACAACAGGTTAGAACCGGACTAGAACTGTAAGTTAGCTCCAAGACCTTCTCACAGAGCCCGGTCCACTGGTTCAGCTCCAGCATCCAAGAGACCCCCACAGAGTGGACTGAGAACTGTATGGAGCCACCCAGCACCAAGCGGACCCACAACTGTTGAAGAGCTGCTTAGACCGGCATCGAGCGGAACAAGACCAGCACGGTACAAGGCAGAGTCAGGAGTTAGTGTGGAGAGGCAGCACGGCTATTAGCCCGCGGCTAGCCAGCCAGGAATTCCTGGTGAATCCCTGAAAACACGTTCCCTTCTAATTCTCCCATCTGTAGGTCCTCCAGCAGCACCGATGCGCAGCATTACGCACGAGTGTCTTCACGCTATTAATATGTTTATATCAGTCAGGTTGCGCCTTGTCAGAATCTGTGTATTAATGTGGTAAATACATCACCATGATGATCACTGGGTAGAGGAAGATGATGGTGAGAAAACTTTGATGAAATGCTGATTAACATACAAGTTTGCTTACAGGCCGTTTCATTTATCTGAAAGGTTCTTACAGTTTCAGCTCACCTGCAGCATAAATAACGCTGCTGGTTTGAATCCTTTAAAGTCAATCTATGATTAAAATTTGATATGAAGGGGAATTAAATGTTTGTGTGTGGCAGGACATAAGGAGAGTTTGGATCCCCAGTCTCCTGCTTAAGTCTTCCAAGCACTTCCAAGCCCGGTTTTGTGCGTGAGCAAGCTTTATAAATGAGACCTATAACATCACATCTTTGATCTGAGTTTTCCAGAAAACAAAGGCTCAAGCTGCAGGAGGTCAGGGGAACCATCAGAGGAAAATCAAACCAAAATATTTAGTCAAAGACAACAAAACCCTGAGTGGAAACAACAGACTTCAGCTTTCCAATTAACACATAACGGATTCAATAACATAAAAAATGGTGCAGCTTTCCCACAAGAACCTCTGAAGACAGCACTTCTGAGTAATGACGGCTTTTTTATGAGAAGGCAGATGAGCAGCACGGCTGAGTCACCAACACTGATAAACGTCTAAAGCATTTCCGCTGATCAGAGGAGAAGAGCCTGGGTCGAGAGAAGGAAGTGACTTACTGTCTTTGGGGGCAATGGGGCTGGACGTCCCACCAGCCGAGGTCCTTCCCACCGGGCTGGAGTGCTTGGCCCCACGGCCTGGGATTTTAAGCCCGCTGGACTTGAGCATATTCATTCTGCGGTAGCAGGAGACGACTGGGACCTGAGAGCTCCTCCCTGGTACTGAAGGCCTTCCCAGTCCGGAGCTAGATGAGAGAGCGGAGCCCTGTGCTCTCCATGTTCAGCTGCAGGAATGAGAAAGCAGGGACACGTAGCTGCACGTCACAACTTCATTTACATGCTGATTAGAACTAAATGATACACACAAAAATCCCCTGGGACAAACTGCCAGGTTAAACAGGGACCAACTCATTTCTGGGTTATTTCAACCCAGACATTTAGGTTGTTGACCCAACTTCTGGGTTAAAAAACCCAACATTGTCGTCAATATAACCCAACTTCTGGGTTAAAAAACCCAACATTGTCGTCAATATAACCCAACTTCTGGATTAGAATAACCCAACATTGTCGTCAATATAACCCAACTTCTGGGTTAAATAACCCAACATTGTCGTCAATATAACCCAACTTCTGGGTTAAATAACCCAACATTGTCGTCAATATAACCCAACTTCTGGGTTAGAATAACCCAACAATGTCGTCAATATAACCCAACTTCTGGGTTAGAATAACCCAACATTGTCGTCAATATAACCCAACTTCTGGGTCAGATATTCAACCCGAAAGTTGTGTAAAAAAAAAAAAAAAGAAAAAAAAAAGTCAATTTTCTGGGTCAAGGTAACCCAAAAATAATTTGGTCCCTCTTAACCCAGCAGTGGGGTTAGGGTTATTTTTAACCCAGGAATTTTATGGCCCTTTTCCACTTGCACAAATCAGCTCAACTCCACTAAACTCAACTCAGTTCAACTTGGCATAGTAGCTTTTCAATTACAATCTATTACCCCGATCACAGGTGGGCGGGGTAAGAGTGAAGCTGCTGTGACGTACTAGATTGTGCAATGTAAATGACAGCAGCAACAGTTCACACTCTCTACCAGTAGGTGACGGTAACGCACCTCATAAATTGTTTGCCAACCACCAGTAAAAAAACAACAGAGGAAGAAGATGAGGAGAAGGAAGATGAGAGGCATGGACCAAATGGTTACTTGCAAGAGTCTGAGCAGACTGCAGTTAGCTCAGCTGGTCGAGCATTTGGCTTTTAAACAGAGGGTCCCAGGTTGAAGTGCCTATTCAGGGGAATAGTTTTCTTTTTTTTACAATGTTGTTGAGAATCTGAAATCATCCCCCCAAAAGCTCATATCTATCTATCTATCTTTATCTTCTCTTTGAAAGGGACTTGAACCCAGGACCCTCAGGTTAAAAGTCAGATGTTCTACTTACTGAGTTATCCGAACTCTTTCAAGAAAATATTGCAAGATCGCGTGACATCATCACCGTGCAACACCTTCCAACCAAAGCACCACACGTGACAGAAACAAAGGAGTCACCTCTGCTTTGTTTTTACACCGGCTCACACGGGAAGTGACAGATTTTTCAACGAATCAATGGTGGAGCTGTGTATTAGCTCCACCTCTTTGGTCCGGATCAGTTAGATCAGAAGCCCTACGGAAGGGTACCGAAAAAGTAGGCCGGGTCGGATATAAGGGTACCCGTCCCAGTTTTATCTATGGAGACACAAAAAAACGTGGACTGATCCAGCCCGACCCGACTCAGACCCGCTGGTGGGAACAGGGCTTTTGTCTTCGTCCTCTTTCTCTGTTGCTGTTTTTAATGGCAGCTGGCAAACAATTTATGAGGTGCGTTAGCGCCAGCTACTGGTAGGGAGTGTGAACTGTCGCTCTTTTAACGACCCTTTTCATCTCTCTGACCCTGACATCTGATTGGCTAACCCCTTGGCCAATAAGTGGCATGCAGTGAGATGACTTCAGACATAGCTCGTCTCAGCACACTCAGAACCTCGCCGGAACAGGTACACAAAATGTATCACCTCAGCCCGGAAAACCCAGAGACCACCAACCAGGGGGGGAGAGAAAAGTGATGGTGAAAAGGGGATAGTGTGTAAGTCCATTCTTCATTTTTTTCCCATAGCCCTCTCATCTTTTTTTTTTTTTAAATTTTTTCAAATTTTCCTTTTATTTTAAAAGCTCAGTTCCAGAGTTTCCAAATAGCTTTTCCCTCATACCCCCCTTTCCCCCGCCTCTTTAGTTCCTTTCCCCCCTACCACTCAAAAATAATGTACGAGACAGGAACATTTCTTAACTTAGGTATTTTTTACAAATGTTCTCTCAAAAGTACAACATTGGTCTTTATAAGGCCAGGAGTGTACCTATATACTATGAAAAAGGGTCCAAAGTATTATAAAGTACAAATTTGTACCATTTCAACCCTAAGGGTACCTGCAGCATTGAAAAATGTGCGTAGCTTGTACAATAAAGCAGCAGTCCTGCTAAACAGTAGTATAATTATAGTTATTATATTATGATTTTCATAATAATCATAGTAATAATTATATGAATAATTATATATGTGTTTGGCCTAATACTTATATAATTATTCATTTATTATTAGCATCTTTGATTGTTGTCATAATCTCTATTTTATTGACTTTTATTCATCATTTTTAATTGGTTTAATTGTACTTTATTAGTTCATACAGCTTGATAAGGTACAAAAATGGACCATGAAGGTACAGAAATGTCTTTCAAAAAGGAACCCCCCAGTGAAAAGCTTTGTACCCTTTTAAGTACAAATTGGTGCCTCTATTTTTGAGTGTGCATGCGCACCGAATCGCGCCTTGTAGTCAGTGGTTTGATTTATTTAGAGCACGCCGCATGCACGTGAGGGTCCGTCATTGCTCTAAATCGCATGAAATCATCGGACTAAAGGTACGCGCCAGCTCTATTTTTGATGGAGCTCGAACCAACACCCCGTCAATTTCAGTAGTTCAGACAGGAAATCAGACGTGGGATTCAGCGTAAAACATCCAGTAACTTCCTAAACAAAAGCCACCATGCAGATTTTCAACCGCTGAACGATCTAAATGTGACATCATCTCAGAGAAAAAAGACAAACATGACACACGAACATGTGGACAGAATGAACCATCTGGATGAGAATCACAGGCTAACTTGCAGTCCCTCGCGTGATTCCATGAAATCACGGATCTAGCAACAGCTGATGCGGTCGCGGGTGCTCAGTGCATGCGTAAATGCTCACGCCGTGGAGGTCGCAGCAAAGCCGCTGCACTCACGGACCTGGTTTTAAACCAGGGTCAAACTGCAGGTTGAAGAAAGGCAGCAATGAGACCCTGGTACCGGTGGAACCGGCTCCTGGTCCTGTTTCAGGGAGCAGAACCGGCTCCCGTTCCGGTTTCAGGGAGCAGAACCGGCTGCCGGTCCGGTTTCAGAGAGCAGAACCGGCTCCCGTTCCGGTTTCAGGGAGCAGAACTGGCTCCCAATCCAGTTTTAGGATCCAGAGCCAGCTCCCGGTCCGGTTTCAGGGAGCAGAACCAGCTCCCAGTCCATTTTTAGGACCCAGAACCGGCTCCTGGTCCAGTTTCAGAAAGCAGAACCGGCTCCCTGTCCGGTTTCAGGGAACTGAACCGGCTCCCGGTCCGGTTTCAGGGAGCAGAACCGGCTCCCGGTCCGGTTTCAGGGAGCAGAACCGGCTCCCTGTCCGGTTTCAGGGAACAGAACCGGCTCCCGTTCCGGTTTCAGGGAGCAGAACCGGCTCCCGTTCCGGTTTCAGGGAGCAGAACCGGCTGCCGGTCCGGTTTCAGAGAGCAGAACCGGCTCCCGTTCCGGTTTCAGGGAGCAGAACCGGCTTCCAGTCAGGCTTCAGGACGCAGAACCAGCTCCCAGCCTGGTTTCAGGGACCAGAACCAGCTCCCAGCCTGGTTTCAGGGACCAGAACCAGCTCCCAGCCTGGTTTCAGGGACCAGAACCAGCTCCCAGTCTGGTTTCAGGACACAGAACCAGCTCCCAGCCTGGTTTCAGGGACCAGAACCAGCTCCCAGCCTGGTTTCAGGGACCAGAACCAGCTCCCAGTCTGGTTTCAGGACACAGAACCAGCTCCCAGTCTGGTTTCAGGACACAGAACCAGCTCCCAGTCTGGTTTCAGGACACAGAACCAGCTCCAAGTCTTGTCTCAGGAAACAGAACCAGCTCCCAGCCTGGTTTCAGGGACCAGAACCAGCTCCCAGTCTGGTTTCAGGACACAGAACCAGCTCCCAGTCTGGTTTCAGGACACAGAACCAGCTCCCAGCCTGGTTTCAGGGACCAGAACCAGCTCCCAGTCTGGTTTCAGGACACAGAACCAGCTCCCAGTCTGGTTTCAGGACACAGAACCAGCTCCCAGCCTGGTTTCAGGGACCAGAACCAGCTCCCAGTCTGGTTTCAGGACACAGAACCAGCTCCCAGCCTGGTTTCAGGTACCAGAACCAGCTCCCAGTCTTGTCTCAGGAAACAGAACCGGCTCCCAGTCTGGTTTAAGGGAGCAGACCTCCTCTCTACCTTCAGATCATCTTCAAACTTTCCCTCCTGATAAATCTCATCTTCATGTCTGGCTGGTGATCCTGATCCATCCCTGTAGTCCTGCTGGGGCCGTCCCATGATGCACTGGGCTCCTCTCTGTTCTCTTTACTCTCCATGTAGAAACATCTGATGCTCTCGTTTGTTCGTATCTCTCGGTTCTGGGTCAATGGCAGGTTTTCCCTCCTGTCCCGGTTCTGGGTCAATGGCAGGTTTTCCCTCCTGTCCTGGTTCTGGGTCCATCGCAGGTTTTTCCTCCTGTCCCGGTTCTGGGTCCATCGCAGGTTTTCCCTCCTGTCCCGGTTCTGGGTCCATGACAGGTTTCATGTCCTGTCCCGGTTCTGGGTCCATGGCAGGTTTTCCCTCCTGTCCCGGTTCTGGGTCCATGGCAGGTTTTCCCTCCTGTCCCGGTTCTGGGTCCATCACAGGTTTCATGTCCTGTCCCGGTTCTGGGTCCATGGCAGGTTTTCCCTCCTGTCCCGGTTCTGGGTCCATCACAGGTTTCATGTCCTGTCCCGGTTCTGGGTCCATGGCAGGTTTTCCCTCCTGTCCCGGTTCTGGGTCCATCACAGGTTTCATGTCCTGTCCCGGTTCTGGGTCCATGGCAGGTTTCATGTCCTGTCCCGGTTCTGGGTCCATGGCAGGTTTCATGTCCTGTCCCGGTTCTGGGTCCATGGCAGGTTTTCCCTCCTGTCCTGTCCGTTTTGTTCTGACTGGATTATAACTGGACTACAACGAACCTGATTAAGCTGGACTGTCTGTGAAAGTGTCTTCTTGTAAACCAGGATTGATGACATCATAGTCACTAGGGATGCACAATATTAGAAATTTGGCCGATATCTGACATGCCGATATTTTAAAACTCATGTGGCCGATAACCAATATCAATACCGATATAAAAGCTGAAAAAAATAAGTAGTCATTTCAAACAGCAGTTCTGTTATCAGTTTCCGACACTTTGAAAAATAGGTTTGGGAAAAATATCGGTACACTGAAATATCATGATATTTTTATATGCCGATATCCAA
The DNA here is from genome assembly GCA_023101725.1 of Atherinomorus stipes. NCBI lineage: Eukaryota > Metazoa > Chordata > Actinopteri > Atheriniformes > Atherinidae > Atherinomorus > Atherinomorus stipes. The sequence continues at coordinate 162,567 of JALJCO010009553.1, read as the reverse complement.
TTGATATTTTAAAACGTGGTTTCGATACCTAGAAAACCACGTGAGAGTTCATCGCTCTATTATAAACTCTGTGATATTTTGTGAATTCTCGCAAGATTTCGTTTGTAAAATAGATCGATACCACGTTTTTAAATGTCAATATGATATCAGCATATGACAATATCGCAATATTTCAGTGTATCAATGTTTTTTCCCACCCCTAGTCTAGAAGTTTTAAAGTCTAAAAAAGTAGTTTTTGTTTTGTTTTTAAACTTTAGAAACGGCAGACTGATCAGTTAAATATCGGTTAAATATTGGTGGGGTGGCGGATGTCCGATACTCAGTTTTAAGGCCGATATAGGCCGATACCGATAGGAGGCCAATTGTCGTGCATCCCTAATAGTCATTTGTATGTCTGGCTTTCCTGGCCTTCCCTGACATGAACATGAAGTTTGCAGCAGTGGTGGTTTGGGGCATCATCGGTGGCAGAAGCAGAGAAAAAACACAGTTTTCGGTCTACGCCCGCAGTAAAGCTGCACATTTAAAAGTGTCAGCATCCATCTGTCATTGTAATCTCACCATTAATAACACGTAATAGCTTCTTTTTTTCCCTTCATAGTCAGTTTATCAATTCCAGCAGAGTAATAATCTGACAGAAAGCCAATGTAGGCCAGTGCCCAAGTGGAGCATGGCCTACAAATCACCGTCCTGAGCTCAGAAAGAAGATATAATGCTGTTACAGCAAACAGCACACATCTGGAAGGCTTTAAATGGAGCATCTGACATCAGGAATGACTAGAGGCAGAGATGTGGCAGGAAAAACAATCTCCATTCTTATTTACTTGTTCAGATGGTGGGAAAAAAATAGCTTTTCATCCAATAATGCGCAGTTATGACTCTGAGCTCTGGATTTATTCTAATTTACAGCTGAGAAAAAGCAGGATGATCATGCCCACCTCAACAAAATGCAACACAACGCCACTTTGATCCATTGTTGTAGCGACTGCGGCAACGTGGTCTAGACTGCCCTTCATTTACACCCCATCACGCAAATATTAATGCCCCGCAAAAAGCAGAAACATGCAGTGAGAATAGTCACCTTCTTGTGTGAAAATGACTGCCGGCCAACTTCAGGTCCTCGCCGGGGGAGAGACGGACTAGCGGCTGCCACTCCCTGGGATGCAAATATGGATGCTGAGCAGAAACTGGAGGCAGAGGCAGCGTGGATCCGTGGATGACGGCGACACACCGGCTTAGCCGTTAGCCTGTCTGCTCCTTCCTCGCGATGACGGCTGAGGCAGCGGCCGATGATAGTCGACGTGAACGCCGCGAGAGAAGCACAAAAACCCTCGTCAGAGTCCGCAACGACCCGCCGCAGCAGCGACGCTGGGAAACTACTTTTCCGCCCAGAAACGTGTTTTTTCCGGGCTTTTTGTTTATTTGTCGGGCCTTTCTGGCTCCAGTCGGTGTTTCCAGGCTGTGCTGGGTTGGCTCAGCCCTCTTCTGACTCAACCCACCGGCCAGACTGAACAAAGGGGGCTGGGAAGCGGAGCCTCCAGGGGGGGAGATGAGGGTGGACGGCAGTCTGGCTCAGCTCCGTGTGAAAGTGCTGGGATTCCGGCTAAAATGTGACTCATAGAGGCATGGCTTCATTCTGCTGTTGGTGTTGGCCATAGGTGTGGGCGCCTTTTAAAATAAATAAATATCCATGAATGAATGAGATCCATATACCACATTTATTAAGCCAATTTTTGTGTTTTATCGTGTTGAAATAACGCACACATCCAAACATATCAAAAGACAAGAGACTAGTTTTCAGTGTAGTTTAATCTTAACAGATATTTAACCGCGTGCCCCTGAGTAATAACTCTAATTTCTCAGTTTTCACCTGGCGGTGGCGTTCGCACGTGAACCTGGTGAAACCTGACGACGATAATTCACATAATTTTACATTACAGGGGGGCGGAGCCAAATTCCTTTCATACGGTTCGTGTTAGTGCGTTCTGATTGGTCACTGGATTAAGCGTGAGACCTTTACAGAGCTCTGATTGGTCGATTTGGCTGCTCCTGGGCGTGTCGAGTTTGACAGCTGGACCGCCAAACAGATCTCTGAGGAATGGAGGTTCAATTGAATTTTAGTTCCCGTCGGCATTAATAAAGTATTTTTAATTTAATTAGATTTAATTTAATTTAATTTAATGAAGTGAAATGGTTACATATAGTAATTATTTATAAATAATGAAACGTCCTGATTTTAGGACACATTATGAACAACACAAAATACATATTTTATTTATTTGACTTTAATATTATTAATGAATATTTGTAGGCCCGTATGCAGAATTGTCATTTTTCTATGTAAATGTAGTTTCAAATAAATGAACATATTTACATAAATTGTATGCATTATTTTAACCAAATAGGTTTTTATATTCTACACAAAATGATGTTGGAAGGGTGAGTGGCTTGGTAGGCATGGGTGCAGAGGAGAGCAAAGGACTCAAAGTGCACCCCTATGGCGAGCCAATGCTGAGGATGCGGGGGCTAGAGGTATAACTCCCAATCCTCACTGCCTGACGTCCATCTCTCATAAAGTTCATGATCCAGGAGCAGGGTCAAAATTCAGACTATCATGCACCGAGCAGTAGCTACATCCTTGTTGCAGGAGGTTATATCCAAGATGTCAGCTTCGTATCTGATTGCCTGCACTGCTGAGTGGTGGTTGACACTGGCAAATAAGAAGGTGACAACCTACTTGACTTGGCCAGTAATTTTGTTGTCGAATGCAGAAACTCTTTGCAATGTTGGCTGCCGTGGATGTGTGTTAACATTAAAGATGTTAACGACTAAGATGCCGAGGCTAGTCACCCGCTGGATTAGACACATGTCTAAGTTTGGATGGGCTGGGCATTTATAGTGAGAAGTGACCACAACTTACTGAATAATGCTCGTATTACGATATCTAAGCTGACTGAAATAGCTGGTGCGCTAGCCCCTTTTCTTCTCTCGTTTACTGGTAGGTTTTCAAAACATGGCCTGGGATTCCCTCTGGACCAGTACCCTTGCTACTATTCACCCGCTTCAGGGTTTTCCTTTTTTTAAATATATATATATATATATATATATACGGGGGAGGGAAAATTAGGGCTCTGCATTTTTACCCATCCCTGTACATTAGTACCAGAGAGCAGTGGGCTGCTACTTAAAGCGCCCAGGGAGCAGTTGGTGGCAGTTAAGGACCTTGCTCAGGGGTCCACAGTGGTTCACCAGAGTGTTGTGTCGGGGACTTGAACCTGGGTCCTCCGTGCCAAAGCCCACGACGCGACCACTAGGCTACCCACTCCCCACTTTTATTTTGCTCAGAGACGAACTATGCATGGAACTCACTGAGTTCCTCATATATTCCTCCCCAAGACTGCAGAAAAATGGACGTAGAAAGTGAGTAGGGGAAAGTGAAGCCAGGTGGGCATGCCCCACCGTCGCCATCTTGCCGTGTCATGTGTGTCATCACTCCCAGAAAATACTAAAATGGGCAAAGAGCGGCCTTGGGGCAAATGATTGAAAGCCGACGTACTCTGGGCTAAACACTAACCGAGCTAACTCGAAACTAACAGGAAATAAAAAAGATTAGCCTCCTGAGCGGCGAGATACAGGTACGACATGTTTGGACTTGCTGTTAGCTGCTAAAATCCACCATTGTGCTACTCTGCTGCAGACTGAGACCTTACCGAGAGCAAACAAGGAGGCAACTGAAAGCCACCGGCCGGCAGGCCGACATCTGGTCTGCCACCTGTCAGTCAAAAGTACACAAATTATGCGTAATTTCAAGATTAAATAAGATCTAAATGGATGAGTTATAAAAAAATTTAGTCCCCTCACAGTTGACATGAAGGTAAACTTGACCTATAAAACCTAAAGAAATTTTGAACCAGACTGAAAACATGTTTATTTCTGATGTTAACATGTTTATTTCTGATGTTAACATGTTTATTTCTGATGTAAACATGTTTTTCCTAGGGGAAATCAGGATTAAGACAACCTTACCCCTCTGTCCTAAGACTGAGACACCCCTACGCCTCTGTCCTAACAGGATTAAGACAACCTTACCCCTTTGTCTTAACAATCCTGTTAGGACAAAGGTTTAGGAGTGTCTCAATCCTGTTAGGATAGAGGGGAAGGGGGGTCTCAATCCTGTTAGGATAGAGGGGTAGGGGGGTCTCAATCCTGTTAGGACAGAGGGGTAGGGTTGTCTCAACCCTGTTAGGACAGAGGGGAAGGGGGGTCTCAATCCTGTTAGGATAGAGGGGTAGGGGTATGTACATACCCCTTCAAATGGAGGTTTTCAGATGCACACTTCAAATGTAAGGGTAAGACAAATTTGTGAATCACCGGCAAGATGATTGCTACAGAATACAAAAAACCCACAAATGTAAATATTTTCTCTATAGATAAAGTTTTTAAATGTAGAAAACCATCTCTACATTCTGAATGTGGAACATGAACAAAGATGAGTTTGACCCCCTGATATAAAACAACATATACAAATACATTACACGCTGCATTCACTGACACTTGGACATCTTAGTTTAAGGTCAGTTCATTTAATAATAAATATTTTATAGAAGTGGATTTGTTATTCTTGGGGTGGAACTTGGGGGTCAGCCAGATTTTAGGGGTGGTCCGAATCCACTCAGGCCACCCCCCCCCCCCCCTTCCCCGGCCCCACTCTTGTCTGTATTCCTCCACCTCTTCTCCCAGGATGTAAACGGTGCTTGTTTACCCCTGTTTCTGTGAAAATCAACAACAATCTTTTGAGTTTTGTTTGTGTTCAAGATCAGGTGATTATTTCTGCTCCATCTCACAAACTGATTCACTGAGTTTATTTCATTTCAGAAAGATCTGGAAGTATGGAACTCGTACAAAGTGCTGAGATCCATCTGAGTTTACAGTAACTGAACTGTGTTAGTTACAACTTTAATACATCTATATTATTTCCTTCAGTTTGGTGATGTAGGTCAGAATAACCCCCTCACTTGCATTTTAAACATGCTGACTGATATAATTCTCATTCTAAATGTAAATGGTGCCCTCTGCTGGAAGCGAGTGGAACAGCAGCATAACCAGCTCTGAAAACAAGCCGACACAGATAATGTTTATCATTAATGTTAAGGGAATCAGTTAAATAAATGCAGCGTTTCAGACTGCTGATCTTCAGAAAAATGGATAAACTTGTCATTCCCCATCGCGTGGAGTCAAATGTCAGTCAGTGTTTGTTGGAAAGATTTATTCTTATTATCTTATTTTTTTTATTTGTTTATTTGGGATAAAAACAAAGAATACAAAGTTACCAATGGACATATGTATGAAACCCCCCCCCCCCCCCTTTTTTTTCCTTTTTAACACAGTGAACCTCGTCTCTGTATGAGAGAAAAATTTAAATTACATTTTGTCATGTGAACTATCATAAATGAGAAAAAAAGAAAACAAAAACTAAGAAAAAAGACACAAAAAAGAAACATAGTAAATGCATGACAAATAAAAATGATTACATTGATAATTTTTTTAAAAAAAACAACAAACACTTACTGGAGTTACTGGATCAAATAGAAATATAAGGTTATCCTGAGGCAAGGAGATGAAAGGGTTAAAGTAATTTTAAAAAAGGTTGCCATTTTCTATAGAATCGATTCAAACACCCTTTTACTGTCAAAGTTATTTTCTCTAATCCAGCAAAAAAACATGACACCTTTAAGCCATAATGATATAGATTTACTTTTTTAAAAAGTAATTTCTGTATCACAGTTTATAGAATTTAAATTCTACTGCAATATGGAAGCCTAGTACTTATCTAATGTAATGAGGTGCAGGTAATGTAATCACCAGCGTTTGTCTGTCTATTTGATAAGCTGCCCTTGTGGTCTTACTTATGTGGGAAAAATAAGTAGGAAACTTAAACAAAGGATCAGTGAACACAAAAGCTCCATATGTAGGAACGACCGGGATTCTCCTGGGGCTCTACATTTTCATGATGCTCATCATGATCTCTCCTCCTTACGTTTGTGTGGCATTGAACAGGTAAACCTGCCATCTAGGGGAGGGGACCATGACAAGCTATTAAAGCAATGCGAGGCTTACTGGAATACCCTTAAACATTGTCTCCCAAGGGTTTGAATGATGAATTGCTCTTAAATGTATTTCTTTATTGGATGTGTTATTGTAACATGTAATTTGAGGGTTTGTATGTTATTGTGCCTGTACTGAGTTTAAATGGGACTATATGCATTACTATATGCTGTACTTTTCAATGATGTTTTTTCTTCACTTTAGCAAACTGTTTTATTGAGATTTCTTAAGCAACTATATTAAGGATTTCACTTCTAAATGTTTTTCGTCTATTTTGGTATTTGTGATCAATTAGATTTATTTGCTCCTTCTGGTTTTACGTGGGGGAATTGTGGGGAATCAACCACTCCTTATTTAAGATGACTTCTGCCAAACCAGAAATGTTTGCGCGATGAAAGCAGCACTTACAAATAAATTAGGGCTGTCAAAAAAGAAATCCTAAATGAATCCTATTGTCAAACAAGAGATTTTTTTTTATGAATAGACCCCTTCATGGCCTACGTCACAGTGACGTCGCTGCTGTAGCTGGAGGCAAAAACAGAGAAAAGCGCACAGCAAAGACTGTAGAAATGAGTTTTTTCGAGTGTTATTAAAGTGTAATTAAAGTTTTTTAGGATACGAGTGGACACTAGTACTCAGAAAAAACTACGACAATTATGGTTCAATGCAATGAGATAAGAAGACTGAACACGGGCGATCATCATTAATGCTCACGTTTGCAGTTTAAATACTGCTGAATGACTGCAACAAGACACTAGCCTGCAATATAAAACTTAAAAATGTCAAAAATGTTCTGCTTTTCCCTAAAAGCGATACAATCGCACTGAGCACAAGACGTCTATTAGACGTCTCGTCTAAGGGTTAGACCGAAATTAGCCCGTCTAAAATCGGTCTATATTTAACCCCGAATCTAGACTACAGCATTTAATCCATTAATTGTTAAATATTACATGAAAAAAAAACTGTAAGTTGTATAAATGATGGCCAAATGTTAAATAAAAACATTTTAAAGTCATTCACTAACCTCCAGAGTAGTTTAGATTTATACTCAATTTAGACGTCTAAATCAAGACCTCATATCAACGTCTTTTTTAGACCAAATTTAGACCATTAATTAAATACCTTAAAGACACACAACGGAACTTTCAGCAGTTTTCTCAGTGACGCGCCCCCTATCGGCGGCTAAACTAGCATCCATCTTGTTCGTACCTGTACTGTAAGCTCACTCCAGCCAGTAAAAGACAGTCTTATCTTGACTCTTGTTCTGTCCCTTCCTCTGTTTCTTTTCCTCTCTTCCTCCGGTGATGTTTCTTGCGTTTCTTTACCGAATTCGACATGATGCGCATTCAAAACACCCGCGATGTTGATACCTGGTTTACATCCGGTTGCTAGTGAGTGACGCGGTGCTGCAACCAATAGTTGGCTGCAACGTCATGGTCGCGTCCTGAATGGGAATCTTACATAGTGCTGTTTCTGAGCCCCGGGACGCCTCTGGGCACTGACGGCTTGAAAATGCGCATAATGAATGTTGGTGTGCCATCAAAACGAGTCAGAAACACTGATTTTTAAGGTCTAAAAGTTACGTTGTGTGTCTTTAAACAACGGCAACTGAACAAAAAAACTTGCACAACCGCTGTCCAAATATTGGACTTAAATGGTTTGAATGGCTAACGATTAATAAAGTAAAGTACATTTTTAGCCTTGATTTAGATGTCTAAATCAAGACCTCATATCGACGTCTTTTTTAAATACCAAATCTAGACGATTGAATTGAACACATTAAATAACTACTATTGTTGAAAAAATAACTGTAAATTAACTGTAAGTGTCCCAATATCTGACGTAAATCATTTTAATGACCATTATACTGGTATAAATCTAGTCTTGATTTTGACGTTTAATCAACGTCTCGATTTAGACCAGTTTTATATGAGCCTAAGTTATTTTTCATTTTTAAGCATAGATTGCACCAAATATGTTTAGAATTAGTTCTCACTATTAACCTATAGATAAATAAAAGCAGTTTGCGATAAAGTTTATTGTTTAGCCTAATGCCAGAAATTCCTATGAAATTAAATAATAGGCTATATGTATGTGTGAAGAGAAAGATAAAGCGGCAGTTCGATGGGAGACAGTTGCATAAACATTAAAATAAACATAGATGAGATACAGCAGGCAGCGGTCGTTTCCTTTATGGTCCCTCCCCACCAGGGGGCAGCACCACGCTGGAAGCTCCGGCGGCGGGCGGACTCGGTAGGCTGATGCCGAGCAGCGTCCTTCCGAACATTCACTCTGAGAAATTTGGGGTTTTTGTCAAAGAAAGCGTCGACTAGAACTCATCAAAGACACAGAAGAGCTGCTTATAGGTGAGTGTTCAAGGGAACGTTGTTGACATGTTGTTTTGTCCTGCAGTTTTTGTTCATTAATGAACAAGCTAACAGGCTAGTTAGCAGCGCGCCGGCGTGCTGCTAACTAGCCTGTTAGCTCGCCTGCTACCTAGCAGCGGCAGTTACCCTCAAATGCTTGTAGCAGTTGTTTTCATTCGTACTTTTTTCTTTCTTTTTTTAATGATTTGGAAGAAAAGTGCTTCCCACACAAACGTTAAGGTTATATGTGTTGCATGGATGTGGATGCGGGAAGTTTGTGAGGTTATTTTCTTTACATTTCTTTCTTTTTAATGTAAGGCACATTGACACTGTTGATAATTTGTAATTTCATACAGATTGCAGAGCTGTCTCATGTCAGGGGGGAGGATGTGAAGACGTGCACCAACCATGGACAGGTATGATAACACAAAAAGTTTAATTTAAAGACACACAACGGAACTTTCAGCAGTTTTCTCAGTGACGCGCCCCCTATCGGCGGCTAAACTAGCATCCATCTTGTTCGTACCTGTACTGTAAGCTCACTCCAGCCAGTAAAAGACAGTCTTATCTTGACTCTTGTTCTGTCCCTTCCTCTGTTTCTTTTCCTCTCTTCCTCCGGTGATGTTTCTTGCGTTTCTTTACCGAATTCGACATGATGCGCATTCAAAACACCCGCGATGTTGATACCTGGCTTACATCCGGTTGCTAGTGAGTGACGCGGTGCTGCAACCAATAGTTGGCTGCAACGTCACGGTCGCGTCCCGGATGGGAATCTTACATAGTGCTGTTGCTGAGCCCCGGGACGCCTCTGGGCACTGACGGCTCGAAAATGCGCATAATGAATGTTGGTGTGACATCAAAACGAGTCAGAAACACTGATTTTTAAGGTCTAAAAGTTACGTTGTGTGTCTTTAATATCTGCACTGAAGGACAGGCCACATACCAGTGGATGTTTACAATGTGGTCGTGTAATACAGGTTATATGAGTTTACTGTTTACAATTGATTTTTTTCTTTAATCTGTTGCAGACTCTTCACAAATGACATAATGTGAAAATTCAGTGTGCAAGATGGGGGGGGGGGCACATGGAAAGAGGGCCCTTCTTCTCTGTTATTACTGGTAAATAGAAAAACTGTGCTCGTTCTTCATGTTAGAAATGTGACTTTAATGACACACATGGACAAACAACGTGTCTGGACTGTAGCCTACTAGGTAATCTCTGTAATACTGGTGTAGTTTTGTTAAAGAGAACCGAACTACAGTTATAGTCAGACTATTGATTCATTATTCTTTTTCTTTACATGTAACTTCAAAGTCTCAAAAGTGTGATGTCCTGTGTCCACTGAGTCAAGTCCTTTGAAAGCATCTACCTTTCCTTATTGGATAATATTTCTGTCACATATAACATAGGTCACATTTACAGGCCATTTCTCTCTTTCTTCTATTTCTTTGTTTTCAGAAGCTGTTCGTAAAACGTTCAGAGAGGCTTTGGGTGACATGATCAGCTCAGCGATGGCCATACATTATAAACGTGGGGGCGGGGGCTATAAGAGGGCCCGCCCAGGACACCACTGGTGTAATAAATACATATGTGTATATATTTTGCATTTTGGTTTTACATACAAATAACTAGATTTTATTTTATTATTGTAATTTTGTATATTACACTTTGCTAGTTTTTCACCACAATCTTTAAAGAAGGGATGTAATAACAATTTTAATTTTATTTTATTTATTCTTTTTTATTTATTATAAATTAAATACAACATTTTATATTTCATAATTTTTTTTATTTTTAAACCTCACTCCCCCCCTCCCCCATTTCTCCTTGTTCATTGATTTTTCCCCTTTCCCCGATTTCCCCTTTTCTTTTTTTTTCCCTTTTTTTCTTTTTCCCTTATTTTTTTTTATATTTTTTGCTTCCTCTGATTTCTTTAATCATACTTCCTACCACCTTGCACCCCTAGCCATCTGACCCTCCTTTATCTGTCAAACAAACATTTAAAAATTAATAAATTTACATATATTTATTTAATTGTCCTCCCCCCCCCCCTTCCTCCTCCTGCTTTTCTTTTTTTTTTTTTTTTTTTATTTTCACACCCCAACCCACACACTAATTACACCTCACCTCCTACACCCAAATATAACAAAAAAGGGAGGGGGGGGGGGAGCGGAAGAAACTATTATGTTAGAGAGAGAGGGGGGGGGGGGCGGTGTTTTCTTAATAGTGTCCTTTTTTTGGAGCAATTAATTTTCGTAAAATTATAAATCTTTGTATAATATTATTCTCCTCTCTTTTTCTTTTTTTTTTAAGAGAAAAAACAAACCTAACAAACCATAACCAGGATCTTTATTCCCCCCTCTAACTTCCACACCCCCTCATCACCCCACAACAGATCTTATTATACCCCCAAACCCCCAGAAAAGTGAAATTTGATGTCATGGCACCTTTAAAGAATACAATTTTATTATGTTTTGATAATATTGTATATTTGACTTTGTGCTTTTATTTTTTTTGCAATGTTATAAAGTAAAAATTAAAAATGGCTATGTATATTGTTTGTGATGGTTGGATGATGTTTGGAAATGGGCTCTATGCATGACTCCACTATTTCCTGAACTTTTTTTTTTAATTATTTTTATTTTTTTCTTATTTCCTGAACTTGAGGTTTCTCCTTTGTTTCCTGTCTTTCATTAGTGGACAAACTGATTAACCCAGGTGTGTCTGATCTCAGTAACTGGCCAGACACACCTGGATTAATCAGTTCGCCCAGTGATGAAAGACAGGAAACAAAGGAGCTACCTTAAGTTCAGGAAGTAGTGGAGTCATGCATAAAGCCCATTGTTTTGATTGAGATTATAGGCCTACTAGGTTAGTTTGGTTCATGTTAACTTTAAGAAATTAGCTATATATCTGAAGTGGAAAAATAAGAATGACAGTGTTACTGAAACTTTTTTAAAGGATCTGAACTACATCAAAGATAGCAGGTTAAATTTGGTCCACTTAATTTAACATTAGATTTTAACAACTTTAATTTCCTTTACTATACCCAGGTTTGTTGTAAATAACAGATTGTAATGGCTGGATTTGATAGGGTTTAAATTTGGTATAAAAGTAAACGTATGGCAAACGTCTAAATTTAGACTATAAATAGACGTTCATTAGCAGTCATTTCAAAGTCTAAGATTAGACGAGCCGCATAGTTTTGGTATAAAAATAAACGTTTGGCAAACGTCTAAATTTAGACGTCTATAAATAGCCGTTTAAATAACCGCTAATATACGTCTAAGAACAGACGAGGCGTATAAACGTAGTCGTCCATTAGACGTCTTTAGTCGTCTAGTCTGAAACTTAGACGACTAAAAAAACTTTCACTTTTAGACCGCTGGTAGACCGATTTTAGCCGAGACGTCTAAGGACATTTAGACGTCTAATAGACGTCTTTTAGACCAAAAAATGCTCGGTGGGAACTAATCATCATATCAACACATGAGAACGAGTGTAACAGTTACTGCATTGCAAGCATTTCCGTTAGCTTAAACTTACCACCATGCAGGTGCAGTTTGCTGTTAAATGATGCTTTCCCGTTTTACGATGATCCAGGTCTCGTCGTACTTCTTGCTTTGACCTGGCTCAGCAAAACGTCCAACCGCAGCACACAAAGATCCAAACGTAGATTGGTGTATTTTATAATGAGAACGTGTCGTGACCATTTCTGACATAGTTGTCAGCATCCAGTTGTTTCTTTGCTCTGAGCTTCTCTTTGCTGGACACACAGATGTCCGGCCACTCCACCGGCTGCAGCGCAGATCTTCATCCTCTCCTGTAAGGTGTCTGGAAGCCAGCCTACTTCCATCTGCTAGCGTTAATTTACTAAAATATCTGTCATGGTCCGTAGAGTGTCTGCACATATTCCCACAGTTCCAACACTGAAACACTTGTTTGAAAACTCTCCATTTATGAAAAAGCCACCAAAACCTGCTAGCTGCCGCTTGTTAACATAGTGGCTAGAGCTGCTTTTGCCTCCAGCTAAGCCCCGCCCACTGAAATACGTCACATTGTTTACAATCTGTGAAGGGGTCTATTAGTCCTGCTATATGCAGAAAATACATTAACTTTTGTTTTGCAACTTTAAAGCTAAAACCAAGCCAGAAATCTGGGAGAAGTCCAGGACTCAGAGCTGAATTTCAGCTTCACATTAAGACAGTCGTGAAGTCAGCCTGTGAGGATCAGCAGCATTCTGGACTAAACTGCCGCCATCTGAAGGACTTAAGGGAGACATGTAAGGACAGGGTTTCATTATCTTTAGTCTACTAAAGGTAATTGCAGAATTCCTGGTGAGACACCTTTCAACCTAAATATGTTGTAGAAGTGATAACCCTAAGATAAATACATGCAAGTTGGACAGTGTGGGGGAGTCTTTCTGTTAACTTTGGTCGTTTTTTTCTCCTACGTACCTGTCACGCCATATCGATGTGTGAAGTGTTCTCCCTTAATGTTGTTTGTTATTAAAACTTTGATGAAGAATACTTGATTTATTTCTTATTTTTAGCATTTATCCTAATTGATATTTTCTACTTTCCCCATGAGGCATTGCCTCCTTATTGTGGTCATGGGGGTTGCGTGCCTCAGTGACCCTAGAGGATAGCATACCAGCAGGGGTTATGGTTTCAGGTGGGAGACCCAGGCTGGACAGGTCTTGGGGTAGAGGCTTGACAAAGTGCAGTTCATTTCTTTGGAGTTGGACTCTGCTAACAGCCCATTCTCATTAAGACAACACTTATCCTCCTCTTTCTCTTTCACTGCACAAGCACAGTGACTGAACCACAGAGGAGCCGAGACATCTTTGCTCGAGGCTGACTTAGATGTAGGCAGGTTTGATATTTTAATTGTTCTATGAAACATTTTGTAACTGGGTGGCTTATGGTAGTTATGAAATGAGTAATAGCATCATTAAACTTGACCTCCTCCTCATTCAGCATCACATAGTTCAAGACTGTACGCATCTTTCCTTTAATTCCCAGTAACTGACAGCCAGCCAGCAGCAACAGTATAACTCAGTCACAGGCTGACCTGGACCGATTCATTCATATGCAGTGTGTCCAGATAATGCCTCTCTGTGTGTTTTAATAATGGCTTAGTGTTTCAGAATGTGTGGACGTTGCCCTCTCAGTCTGCTTTGTAGGGGAAGTGACTGGATTATTCCCTAATCCCATTATGATGCTGCTGCCATGTGAGGGCCGAGTGGAAGGATTAGAAGCCGAAAACTCAAGTTACACCACTGGATCAACAGCAAAGTGGGCAACGGGAAGTAAGACTATGCACTGATGGTCAGTGTGAATAGTTTAGATGACACTAAACAACGGAGGATGACTGGTCTCTGGGGATACACTGACATGGTATGTATTACTTAGTTTTTTTTTCCTTTGTACCCCAGCATCAGCAGTCTTTGAGCTGGCAAGACAAGAAATATTTGATAAATGGTGACATTCAAGAAGCTGCCAAGTCTTGTGTCAGCTGACTCGCGCAATAAATTCACTTTTATAATAGCAGGCTGACAGAAGTCTGTGTGCAGAGTCTCAGAAGGGACAGAAAAATAACTCCAGATATCCTAAATGTGATTACTATTGAGAGTAAGGAAAAATGATCATCACACCTAATCACTTAGATTTTTAAAATTCTTTGTCACATCTAATGATTGAAGGGGTACTATGCAACTTCTGACCCAAACATTGGCCCAATGTAAGGAATAATACTGTAGATGATTTCTGGGGTCAATATACAGCACTTGACACGTCGGTGGTCTAAGGGGGCGGCCCTCCTCAAAAACCAGACATTGTTACTTTGTAGGATCCGTCTCTCATTGGATCATGTGACCTGGAGCACTTTGTTTTATGGCTCCGTGACTTCAAATCTTCTGATCAAAGTGGTCGGCAAACACGATTTTAGTACACGGAGAGAGACTTTAAATTTGCGACAAGTGTGTAGCCTGTGGGAAGTTACAGGTTTAAAGGAATAGTACACCCACAGAATAATGTGCCTTCATTTTCTACTCACCCTCATGCCGAGCAAGACTCTGGAGCACTTTTTTAATATCTAAAATGCTGCAGGAGATTGGACAGGTTTTCGTTATCCGCCTACTTTCATATAATGGAGTTCACTGGCGATCAACACAAAAAGGTCCATAAAAGTCCACAAAAACTTGTCAATATTCCTCCGTACTGCTCGTCCAATGTAATCCAAGTGTCCTGAGTGGGTAGTGTCCATAATAAGTTTTTGTGGAATTTTATGGACCTTTTTGTGTTGAACGCCTGTGAACTCCATTATGACAGTTGGCCGATCGCAAAAAGCCTTTCGATTTCCGGATGCATTTGAGATATTACAAAAGTGCTCCATTTTGCTCAGCATATGGGTGAGTAGAAAATGAATGCACATTATTCTGTGGGTGTATTCCTTTAAGTGCCCCTTGCAGAGGTGGGTAGTAATGCGCTGCATTTACTCTGTTACATTTACTTGAGTAAATTTTTACATAAATTGTACTTTTAAGAATAATTTTATTATGGTATACTTTTTACTTTTACTCAAGTATGAGGAGGAAACGCTACTTCTACTCCATTACAACAGCATACATTCTGCTTATTACTTTTATTTTTGGTCATATAAACACAAATCACAGTTTTGCTTTGTTAGAGAGACACACACATGAACGTCTCACTAAACAAATGCAGCTTGCTGTTGGCTACGTTATGAGCGACGTTTGACTACGTACCACCAATCAGGTGTAGCCATGCAGTCACATGTTCATGTGGCACCGCTGCTGCAAAGAAGCAGACTTGGCAGCAAGCTAGAGTCCACAAACGCAAAAGGGACGTAGCTCCATGAAGACTGAGTGAAACACAGCGTGTGGTTCAGAAGTTAAGACAGAAACCGTGCAACATTCCTGGCTGCACATTAAAGGGACTAGAGGCAAGATTAAGAAACGAAACTCGCGACTGCCGCGACTGATGCTTCAGGTAACTGCAGCCACGAGCCAAGCCGTCATGGGAGCACAAACTGAAGCTATAATGTTGTTTATACGCTTTTTCTTCGTAGTTCCACTTTTTAGTGTCTTTCAGTTGATCTGGAATTTTGCTGACGGCAGAAGAATCCATAACTATCGCTTACAGTGTTTGAATTTACCGTCTTCTTCCTGCATCAAAACTGCGGATGTAGCTGTCATTTGACGTCACGTCTGCATGGCAGCGTGGGAAATTCGGACACCGAATTGCAGCGCATTTTGCAGCACACAGCCTGTTCAAGGCAACGGAGAGAAACATGGGTGGAAACGTTATTTTGGGTATTTAGCGCTTCATCACCCATTAGTATGAAAAAAAAAATGGACATGCATGTTTGTTTGTTTTTTAAATTCCTGCCTCTAGTCCCTTTAAAGCTACATTTGCCTGCCAGACAACATAAAACATCAGCTGTGTCATGTAGCTACCGCCATCTGTGTCGCCCAAACAAGCCGACATGTCAGCTACAAAAACTCAACCTTTAACTTGTGCTGTAAAGTTGTAATAAGCTGAGTTTTGTGGATGTTTTTAAAAGTTTCTTTAGTTGGTTTTACAATAACTTAATTTTTCATTGGTCATAAAAGAGTAAATGGGCAGATGCAAACCTACATGCCATCCTGGTACCACGTCACCAGGCTGGCTGGTGAAAACAAACCTGCATCATACATGTGTCTGTGGTGGAATGTGGACCTTCGTTAATTTGTTTTTACGGTGTTAAGTTTTTTCTCTCGGTTTTTCTTGAAAAAATTGTCCTACAGTTGACAGCCTCTGTGTCTTGGCTGGAAACAGACATGATACATTACTGATACACAGAAACTGTCTGCATAGAGACTGTCACTTAGACAGAAGCTGGTTGAATATGTTGTATTCTGATGGCAAACAGGAGTAACACAGGCAGACTGATATTCAGCAGATGTTCAGATGTACAGGGTATATATATATATATATATATATATGTTCCCCTCACTTCTACAGATAACTAAACTCAACTACACGTGCATTCCCCTTGCCACGATAGATGTTAATTTGGTGTTAAACATTAGGGGTTTTTTACGCGTCTAATTTCCAACACAGATGTACAATGGCTGACAGTTTGTTTTTGTTTTTTTATGGGGACAACCCACAAACTCTATTGCTCAACCCACAAATGCATTTTCCTTACAAATATGCTTCCCTTTAAAAGTCATTGTTATGTGACAGTGTGGGGTCCTGTCACTATGCCTCCAATTGATCATGCAACCTGGCTACTTGACCACAGACATATTTCTTTGGCTGAATGGTTAGCACGCATGACTCTCAGCTACTGTAGGAGTCTGGGGATCAAATCCCACCTGGGCCCTTTGTTGCGTACCTTGCCATAGTCACAACAAAGAAATAATCTAACACTCATTTACAGATTAGCTCTCAAACAAAAATATAATCAACTCTTATTTTTAAAAAAAAGCTAAATACCCAAGCAAATAAAGTGTTTGATCAAACATCACCACAATTCTAACTTTTAATTTTTCTACATTAAAACAAAAGATTGCAGGTTAAGACTGTAATGAAACGGAAGTCAGCACAAGTTAGCTGTTCTCTGAGAAACAAGACGGAAATTGTTATAAGTACTTGTTTTCCTCTTGTAATGTGTTATTTAAAGCTGAAATGTTTTGCAGAATAAGATGCATCCAGTAATGCAGAATGCTAATATCCTGAAAATGTGGTTCTCCTACAGGAGGCTGCTGAACTTTTTGTTTTTGGACCAAGTTACTGCCAACGACATATCAAAGGTCTATTTGGAGAAATGGTGGATGAGAAAATGATTAACCTGGATGGCAACGGGAATGTGTGTAACCATCAGAGTTGTCAGTTTCAGTGTGTGTATGACAGTAGGTGAAGGTCCGGATGAAGGACAGCGACACAGGCTTAAACAAAGACAGCACAACATCTGAGCGGGACAGAGGAGAGGCGTCCACACAGGGGCAATGTGCAGGAGCAACAGCTGTCATGGACTGCTTTTTTTAATGTGTTTTTTTTTTAAGTAAATAACCTGCGACAAGCAAAGGACTGTATTTCATTTGGAAGTGTTTTCTGGCTCCTGCCAACGCTGTTTAAAAGTACAGCTGCAGAGAAACAGATGCGACTATGTTAAGGTCTGACGAAGCAATCCAAGTCTGATCCAGCAAAAAGAAGAAGAAGAAAGAAGTCTCTATATGAGAAGCAGAGGCAGGTTCAACAGAAACATCAGTGATAGACGCTGGCTGCAGAGGCTACAAGCTGTGCCGTGTCTTCATCCTCTACCTCCTCATCCTCCACTGCAGCTGCAACTTCAGCTCCTGCAGAAAATCTTCAACTAATCCAGCAGCTGGTTCTCCTGCAACCTGCAGGACTCTGAGGTAACTCATCCACATGGGTTATATGGTACATGTTACTGTATTTTCAGGTTGAAATGTGTAGTTGCAGAAAAAAATACAGTTTTATTGAAGGACTCTTAAAAAACAACAAAACTGTAAAACTAAGTTGATCAGATTGGCCTGAACTAGCTTGAATGCCTGGGAATCAGATCAGATCAACAAGAGCTTATTGGCTGTGCCAAAAAGCTACACTGCCTGTCTGAAAAATGAAGCTGCTACCAAAGTAATAATAAAAAACTTCCCATACCCTAATATTTCATTGGACCACGTTCAGATTTGATTCCAGCAGCATTCGCTGTGTCATTGTTGTAGCAACAATGCTGTAAGAAGAACAAATCATAAGATTTATTTCCATCCAATGTTGCATTGATTTTTCTCCAAGTTCCTGTAGTCATGATGGGATAGTCCGGCCATTGCACAAAGCCTTCTCCAGCACGTCCCAAACATTCTCAATAAGGTTCAGATCTGGACTCTGTGGTGGCTAAAAGCCCATTCATACCCTATAATAAAAGGCGCATGCAGACAGAGAGGTTCTAGGAATTGCGTTCCCCATCAGTTTGCGTTGGCACATGAGGGAGGACCTTGATAGTTTGTTTGATCCAATCGTCTGCAACAGAGACAAATTTATGCCCCAGCAGATCTGATTCAAAACTGAGGTTATATACATTTATATCACGTATAATTCATGGAATAAAATCAGACTTCTACAGGAACAAATCAGAATTAGGCTATAAACACAATATCTACAACATTTTACTACAAAAAGAGGGACAACAGAAAAAAAAACGGATGGAAACTGTTTTTAAAAAAGAGATAAAATGGCGCAGTAATATATCACATTGAAAATAAAAAGGGTCAATTTAAATAATTTGTAAAAACCTGTATTTATTTGTTTAGACAGGCCATTAAAGCACAAAATTTAATTAAACAATTTATTTATTTAAACTTGTCTTAGAATTTTTAAAGAACTTCCAAACATAACAGACATTTTCTGCATCAATAGCTGATTTTTTCTCTTTTTTCCTTAAAAATCCTTTCTTTCCAACAAGTGTTAGACGTTTGTTTCGAGATTAAGCTTGCAGATGCAGGCTTCAGGACTTCCATTAGCATTAGCGTTAGCTGGTGCTCGATCCAGACTCCTCAGCTCGGCTTTATCTCCACTTACTAATCCAAAATAGAAAACCAAAAATAAGAAATCAGGATTCTTTGATTTCAAGAAAAAAATCCCACCCAGTTAGCAGAATGTTTAGTGCATTTAAAGGCACATACAGTTGTGTGAAATGTAAATACAAACAAATGATGCAAATGATTGAAATACTATATTTACATCAACTAAAAATGTTACTAAGGAAACATGTTTGACGTGTTTAAAGTGCCAGTAGCATGAAATTCTGGGCGACTTTTGGTCCCTTTTTAGTCAGACTAAGTACCTGAATACTGTATGAAAGGATCGTTCGTCGTAACTCAGCCTTGTCATAGAATAGCAGGCGCTACGAGTTAGCGCTACTGTTAGCACTGGCATACAATGACCGAGGTTCGGTGGGCGGGACCAGAAGGCAGCTTGTTACCATGTGCTTCTGTTGTCACTGAGTCTCCATGGTCCTCATCTGCTGAAATGTGCTCTTGTGAAGAGAAGGCGGAGTGATAATGGAGATACCTGGAGACATTCGCCCATACACTCAGCAGTAACCTGCAGATTCTCCACACACTCATGTTGGAGTAAAAAAAAAGAGTTGCTGTGTTCTGTTGAATGTGGCCGCACATCAGGCTTGAAGAAGTTCGTATTGAGCCTCTGTGGATCTAAACAGGACGTACGGCGGTCATGACAGACACTGATGCAGCGTCAGTAGTTAAAGAAGAAAACAGCATCATATTCCAGCAACAAGTTTCCCTGAATTATTTACTTCACCCATGATCCGAATTCAGTTAATAATTAATACTGAAGATATATTACACTAGTTCTGCTCGTTAGATCTGTCTTCGTCTGACCGGAGCGGTACAGAAACAGTGATGATGATGATGATGAAGGCCTGACTGCCTATGTACAGAGCCGAACACTCACACACAATGGGAAGAATTATAAACTGGAATCATCACAAATATCAGCTTCCCTCAGAGATAAAAGACACGAACATGATGAGAAACGTTTATTAGAAACTTCGTGTTTCTTGGTGGGGGCTGGAAGCCGTTTTAACCTCCTGAGGAGGAGACGGAGCTGCAGGGAGATTTTCTTAGTTCGGTCGGCACATTCCTGCAGAAATGAAATCATTCACAAGTTTTTCGGTGGGGAGGACAAAAAGATTGGTGTTGTCCTTCGTACACCAGGTACAGAGCAGTTCTGATGCCAACGGGACGCCATGATGTCGGTTTGTTGTTGTAGGTCCCCTTTATGAATAGGGGAACTATATGCCGCGGAAGTACATAGGCGAAGCACCGCGGATAGTAGCAAAGGCAGCACACATGCGCAGCATCCCCAACTTCTGTAAACAGGGTTGTCACCAGATGCTGCACATGCGTGCTGCCTTCGCTACCATCCGCGGTGCTTCGCCTATGACTCACCTGTACTTCTGCGGCATAGTTCCCCAACTGAATGCTGCCTGTCAGTCTTTTGATGTGAAATCAGCTTCTCGTTTGTACTCGATCAGAATGTGCGGATCACGAAACATAATTGGAAAAAATGTTGAGTTTATTAGTTCACTTTCGCCAAGTGATGCTATTGGAAACACCCGATTACAGCAACTATGCTAAGCTGAGCTAAAGTCAGTGCTGCTAGATTCAGAGAATGACTGGGTCGGCTAGAAAACGTTTCTGCCCACTTGTCCAACTCAGGGGACTGCGGGGGAGGCTCAGTTTCACCCAGAGGTGGCATATGGCTTTAGGAGGGGTCTTAAAAGGGCAGAAAAGCAGGAAGAGGAAAGGCTTGAAGCACACTTGGAGCAGCAGACAACTCAGATCACCTTTTTGACTGCCGAGACACGAGCGGAGTCTGATTACACAGTTCCTCGCCGCTTATGACAAGTTATATTGTAAATAAACGTGTAACCTTAAGCGACGCTTCTGTGGTTCTTCACCGCCGCATTCCAGTCCCTGCCCAGCTCTGAGCTAGCAGCTGGCCTGCCGATTGCCTGTTTTAAAACACCATGCTGCTGAGAGCCGTATGACAGGTCTGCACTCCGACTTATTAAGACATCATTAAGCTTCTCTTACATATGCTGATGAGCAGCACTTCTGATTAGCTACCAGAGGAGCTATGCAACGACAACCTCAAAAAACACAAATTTCATGCCAGGGGCACTTTAAAACCGGTAATCTGTTATTGGAAAAATATATGAAAACTTTGCTAGGTAAAATAGATGCATTACAGAGAACTTTTTCATGTAAGTTGCTGGCATATTAAACTATGTATGCAAACCAGCCTAAGGACCAGAGGTGATCAAGCCTTTTCTGTGGCAGCACCCAGATTTTTTTCCATGATGGGCAACAGTGGCTCAGGTGGCAGAGCAGGTCGGCCAAGGATCGGCGGTTTTAATCCCGATCCCCCACCCATATGTCGTTGTGTCCTTGGGCAAGACACTAAACCCCCCTTGCCTTGTATGAATGTCTGTGAATGTTACGGTGGTGGTCGGAGGGGCAAAATGGCAGCCACGCTTCCGTCAGTCTGCCCCAGAGCAGCTGTGGCGACATACGTATCTTACCATCACCACGTATGAATGAGGAGTGAAAGAATAATGGATCTACTGTGAGCGCTTTGAGGTTCCTTGATATGAAAAAAAAGCGCAATATAAATCTAATCCGTTATTATTATTATGATGATGATGCTGCCATTGTGAAGCACTTTGGTCAGCTGAAACTGTTGGAAATGCGGAAATGATTTTTAATTGAAGTGAACTGGATGTCCAAAAATGAACTCAGGTTATTGAACTCTGTTAATTTTCAGATTTTTCACATAGGTGACTGGTAAAACTTTCCCTATCACTCATGCTTGTAAATGATCATAAACATTACATAGCAGGAGGGAAAACTGTTTCTTCCCCCTATGTCATGACCAAAGACTGTAGAAAATATGGACATGTCATGTTGAGCCAAAGGCCGAAGCGGTTTACAGTATGTGATGTACAAAAGCAAGGTGCCGCCACCACAAAGGCCTGGTCCCCTCTGAGCTTCCAACTGGTCCTTACAAACTTCCAGTGGGTGAAAAATTTGAACTACAGGCAAAAGTGTTTCCTTTTTGATACAGAATCATGAATTTGTAATTAATGCAGAATATTAATATTAATAATATTGTTAATATTAATATTACTCAAGGCTCTTGAGCAAGTTCCTTAAAGGATGACTCTCTTTTTTTTTCAACCTGGACCTTATTTCTAGGAGTATATACGTGCATTTACTCACCAGTAAAATTTCTGCATCACTTTGGTTCCTTTGGAAGATATTACATTGAGTCACCCTTCGGTGTACATCCAGTATAAGGGTGGAAATGGGGCTGCCTCTATAAGACATTATCTGCAGATTTTCTCCAATACTTTAAGTAGACTGAATGAACGAACGATTACTATTGTCCCGTGAGTCCAGATTTAGCTTTCAGTTTATTATTAGGGTGTCTTACACACTTTTCGGGGCTGCACATTCATGAAGAGCAGCTCGCTACCATGACAACAACAAAAACACAATTTGTGAAACTGAAGGTCCCGAGTGAATAAAAAGGAAAGTTATCCTTTAATCCCACCACCTGCTGCCCACTGCTCTCAGGTTAAACTTGAGATGGGTTAGATTCACTAATTTTGAATTTCCTAATTGGGATTAATACAGTATAAATTATTATTTAATTTTTTTAATGGGCTTGTTTTTGCCTGTTTTCATTTTTTCAATATTTTACCATTTTTCCAGTGTTGTCTTTCCCCTGCACCAACTATTCTCAACATGTTTCTGAGACTTTTTAATATATTCCTGTACACTTTTGTTTTGAATGGAGCTGTGCTTGGAATGACTGTCTTTGATGTGGAATACTTGCCAGTTTGTTTGTTTTACTGTGATAACTTCTTCTGAGGCAGGTTTTCATTAATTTCCCATCTTTGTTTGCTTTTAACTCTGCCCCATCAGACTTGTGGCCATGGCATCAGCGGCTCTGGAGCTGGTGGGCTTGTTCTTGGGCCTACTGGGAATGCTGGGCACGCTGGTTTCCACAGTTCTGCCTTACTGGCAGAATTCTGCACACATTGGCTCCAACATTGTCACAGCAGTGATCACAATGAAGGGCTTATGGATGGAGTGCGTCTATCAGAGCACAGGAGCCTTCCAGTGTGAGACCTACAACTCTATGCTGGCCTTGCCTGCAGACATGCAGGCTTCTCGGGCCCTCATGGTCATCTCGTTAGTGCTGTCTGTTCTTGCCGTTGCCATGGCAGCCCTGGGGATGCAGTGCACTCTTTGCTTGGAGGGCTCGGGAGCAGTAAAGAGTCGCGTGGCAGGTGCTGGTGGGGGTTTATTTCTCACAGCTGGCTTCCTGGCGCTCATACCTGTAGCATGGACCACGCACGAGGTGGTCCAGACTTTCTACCGTCCCGACATACCGGCCAGCGTCAAGTACGAGATTGGCGAGTGCCTGTACCTGGGTTTGGCCTCGGCACTCATCTCCATGCTGGGAGGTGGAATTCTGTGCGTGTCGTGCTGCGAGGAGCAGGATGGTGTCCGTGGGAGGCGGCATGGTGGAGGATATCCCTATCCAGCAGGAGGTGGCATGTCTGGCACAGGGGTTCGAACAACCTCGCAGACCTACCGCAACCCCACCCTGCAGGTGGGGGGCCTCAACACGGCCAGCAGGCCGCACACACTGGTCCGGAGTACAAGTGGGAGCTCTGGGTCAAATGCTAACAAAACCCAGGGAGCTAACAAGTCCGCTGCAGCAGGATATGACCTCACAGGATACGTCTGATGTCACTATATCACTCCTTTAGATGTGATACCAACTCAACTTTACTTCAATAAGTTGTATTCAAATACGGAAATGGATACACATGGCAGTTTCAGGGGAAAGGATAACCGCGACCAGTGTGTCCAGAAATCTGTGGACAAAGATGCTTTTTTCCTTCATAGCTGCAACACTTGATATTAGATACCATGAACTTGATGTGCAGTCTCTAATTTAGGGGTATTCACACATGTTTTAAAATCAGTACTTTATATGTAAAATTCAGAGATTTATTTTTCCATTTTCCACTTGTCAGGTTTATGTTTCAGCTGTTATTATTTTCTTTTTGATTCAGTGAAATGTCACTCAATGAGGTTGAGATTGGACGACTGAAGCTGGTGTTTGGAGACATTTAATTTCTCTTCCTCCAAAACTACTGCTTTCCCAGTACATTCGCTCATCCTGTACATTGGTCCAAACTAGGGATGGACAATACTGAAATTTTTCCTGTCGATACGATACCAGTATTTTTTAATTGATACTGATGCTTTTGGTCCCTTTACAGAAAACCACATGATTGTACAGTTTGCATTGATAGCTTGAGTGCTAGGGCAATATTAATTATAAGTAAAACTTGAGAACAGAAGTACTGGAAATAAATACTTTGATGACAATAATAAATTATATTGATGACGAAATTAAACAAAAATAAGTTTAAAAACGTTAAATTTTATAACTCAAGTGCAGATTAAGATTATTTAAATTTATTCAGTGCAAAATGTCAAATATAAAATAGTAATATTATAAATTTACCAAAACATAATGTTTAATAACCTGCATTAAAGTACAGAAAGATACCAAATCATCATCATCACTAACAGTAGCAGCATCATCATGACAGCCTATGGCAGCCTATCTGATAGGCTACCACCATCATGTGATACAGAAGCTAGAATCCGGCTGTTTTCACACCATCTAATTGCCTAAATCTCTAAGAAGTGAAAACAAAATGTATGTTTTGTATTTGTAAAGTGGTATCATGAGACTCAAAAAAGTATTGATTCCAAATTTTGTCTTGCTGGTATCGAAGTATCGACTCCATTCAGGGATAACGATTGTCCAATTGTTATCCCTGAATTTATTGGACTTCTGAAAAACACTTCTGAATCCAGCTGCTTCACCCAGTGTCGCCGAGTCTGTGCGCATCATTGAATTTCTCTGTTTTACATGTAATATGTTTCAGTTCATGAGCAGTGGCGAAGCTAGACTTTTATACATGGGGGTACCCCTCACAGAAAAAAGGGGTGGACAAGACCTAATTTATGCATACATCAGTCATTCATGCTCGTAACTGCCCATGATGGTCAGAAAGCTGGAAGTCCACCGAAATATAAGGAAACTGGTCTTTGTGGGGTTGATTACAACGTTGCCAAACACTGTTTGCATTTTTGACTGCTTCAATCGACAAGGGTAGAACATCTAGGAAAGTTCTCCCCACATCTTTGCGGCCATCAGACGCCAGCAGGAGGCTGCAGAGCGGGAGTTGTGGCAAAGGTGTCATGGTGATGCACAAATCCAGGCCGATCACTGGTGTTTCTTCATGGGAAACCAGAAAAAACGTACACCCCATATAGGAAAGTTCTCCACTCGTCGATTAAATCAGACAGAAATGCAAAAAGTGTTTGGCCAGCGCCCACTGGTCTTGGTCCGCTGGTGCCTGGGTCCCAAGACCACGGGGGGCTTCTGCCGCCCTCTGGGGGATGCATTTCCGTCCCTTTGGGGAGGTGGCTGGGGTCCGAACCTCTGGGTGGCTGCTGGGTGTCTGAGTCTCGGGCTGTGCGGGCTTCCTCCACCTTGCAGAGACGAGGCTGCATCTGCATGACTGCATCACCATAGAGACCCTTTATTATGCATGGTAACACTGTGACGCTGCTTTCCTGTGCTCTGACTAGGTTGTAACTCTTCTCTGCGTAGTTCTGCGTGTGTTTGTATGATCTGAGGATACTTTAGCCACCTGCAGGTCCTCCTGTAGGGGATTGCTTGTTTTGTTTTCCAGCAGAGACCTTGGAATGTTGTTTAGAGATTTCTGTACAGATGCACCAGTGAACTGTGTAAGTGGATCCATGTTTTCTCTCCTCTCTTTCTCTCTTCCTCGCTCCCTTCTCTCTGTTCCACTTTCTATCATTACCTCTGTTAACTTTAATTTTTCCCTTGTCAAGCCCAGCAGTATGGTATGG
Organism: Atherinomorus stipes; assembly: GCA_023101725.1. Classification (NCBI taxonomy): domain Eukaryota; kingdom Metazoa; phylum Chordata; class Actinopteri; order Atheriniformes; family Atherinidae; genus Atherinomorus; species Atherinomorus stipes. The sequence continues at coordinate 136,508 of JALJCO010009553.1, read as the reverse complement.
AATGCTGTTATAAACAAATGTTTAATTAAAGAAATAAAATGAATACACAGGATATCGAGGGGAGCCTTGTGTTCATAAAGCTCCCCTTGGTAAAGCAAAAAAATGTTCAACACAATAAAGCAACCAGATCACCATTCTGCTTGCTATGATGCTGGACAGGACAAGTTAAAAAAAAAAAAAAAGTGTTTTGTGTCTCTGTAATTAACCCCGTGAAGACCAGTCTCTATTATATTTCTATGGACTTCCAAAGCTGTCTGACCGTCATGGGCAGTTATGAGCGTGCATGAGTGACGTATGCATAAATGACAAAAATCGTCCATTAGTCAACGCTGTCAACAATGAAAAAGAAAAAAGTTGCATGGTCTCCGTCCCCAACGCCATGTGTCTGCTGACATCATCAGCATGAATCCAGTGTGATTTGCAAAGCCAACCTTGTGTAAGTATGTCTGTAATGCTCGAACATTTACAGGTAGAATCTGGAGTTTACCCCCTGAAAATAATCGTTAGACTTGTGCAAGTGAAATCCCTCTCAATCCGCGCCTTTGGGCCTTTACTCTCGTGAGGTGGTGCGTCTGTTTGCTTCTCCCTCTCCTCTGTCTGTAATTCACCTTTTCCCTTTGTTATGGTCTGGTTGGGACGTTTCTGGGTGGAGATTTCTGTTTATATCGCCAGCAAATGACAGAGCTAAGGGCATGACGGTGTGTGGGAATAAGGCTCATGATTGGAGCAGACGCCAGTCACTCAAACTCTCGGAGAAAAACAAGAAAGAAAAATGGCGTATGGACCGAAGAAAAGGAAGTACTCTGTGGTAACAGCTTTAGATAGTGCACGTTGGAAAACCAGGGTTAATATTGGTTTGGCTTTTACCTGCTTCTGAGCTCTGAAGGAGAGGCTTGAAGCTGAAGAGGCTGAACAGGCTAAAGAGCGATGCGGCCATTAATCCGAGGGGAGGGGCTCTCAGTTTGAATAGTGTTTCTTTGTGGAGTGAAGAGATTCCCCGTGGTCTCCTCGGTATTTTTCGTCCTGTCACAAAATGTGTCTGGGTCATGACACTGAGACGTACTGAGTCTCTCTGACTGGTTAACGCCCTGAGCCCTGCCTGACACGTTGAATGCCAAAACGTTCAAAACGCGCCGCGCCAGACCCACGAAACACCCCACAGGCTTTTTAATGCCTCCTGGGCGCGCGCTGACACCCTTGACGCCCAAATCGGGTTTGGTCTGAACACAGTGTAAGAGTTTAAACAACAACAAAAACATATTTGTTCTGAGTGCCGAGTCACACAAGAGGTGACAATTCTTTTGACCAATCAATGGATTGCACTATATCAAGTTCTACTCTTAGGATAAGATTGGGCCCACAACAGAAGGGTTTCAAAAAGAAAGATATCCCAGTACCCTTCCCAGTTTTTCTTGTGGAAACTAATAAAAATGCATCCCATCCTGTACCGAGCTGGACCCACTGGTGGTAAGAGGGCTTTCACAGAGCTACATGATCCAGTAAGGCAGGGGTGCCAAAGTGCAGTCCCTGAGAGCTACTATCCTGCACATTTTAATTTGGATCCCTTCTACAGCACACCTGCATCAAATGAATGGCTCATTACCAGGCCTCTGCAGAGCTAAATTTCATGTGGATGAGGTGATCAGCCATTTAATTCAGGTGTGTTGAAGAGAGTATGCTCTAAGAAATGCAGGATAGTAGCCCTCGAGGACCGGACGTAGGCACCCCTGCAGTAAGGTGTAAGTTGATTTTAAAGTAGCTACATCATGAAAATGTGGAGAAGAATATCTATGGTATTATTATTGTGCCTCATTCTCGAGCGAACAAAGTGGCATTCTGGGCGCAGACAAATATTTTTTGCAAGCACATGAGTGAAATTTGGAGTAGAAATTATTTTCCCGCAAAGAAAAATGTAATCTGAGTAAACAAAAATAAATTCTGTGCACACAAAATTGACTTTGCTTCCTCTTATCTGTGCAGACCCACAATGCTAAAACTAGGGATGGGCATTTGCGAACATCTTTTTGATTGATTGTCAGGAGAATTAATGATCAATTATCAATTTAATCATTAAGAAGTGCATGTTAAAAAAAAAATGATTACACATACCACAGCCAGACTTTTTTTGTTTTTTCCGGCAGCACTATACATGTGCCATTATTCTAATCAATCACAAGCCTCAGACAGTGTCATCTGATTGGCTGCTTCACAGGGTTCTGGCAACACTGTATAAAGTCGTATCCATTGCCACTGGTGGTATAAAGTCAAGAGGAGATTGTTTAAACCATCATTACATTACGTTTTCAGTTAGTTTGATATTTTTATATTATCACATCAATTATATAAAGTATAGAATATATAAATTTTATTCAAATGGACTTTTGGTGGACAACTGAATCAATTATAGACTCAGACATTGTAATATTGTAAATTCAATTCTATTCTATGTCAATTTAAAAACAAGTAGAAAATGAACAGAAAAATGTCTGGCCTAAACTGAACAGGAAAAAAGTTACCTTTTGGGGCAACAAGAGTCACTGTGGGGGGTTGCAAGCACCAATGTATGTTATCTTTGGACTTGTCCTCAAGTCCAACATGCCTCCTCTTTAAAGGTAGAGTCCAGAGTCCGCCCTTTCTGCACGACCTACCATATGAAATTAAAGATCAGAACCAAGGGAGTAGGTTTGATTTTGAAATTGGTGGGGACACAAAAGTGCTCCAAGGCAGCACTCTTGAAAGTTAGTTTTTTGCATTAGCAATATAATTTCACGTCATGCAGATGTTACAGGTTAAAGTAACAAATGAACGAAAAGGAGGCATTTTCGAAGAGATCCCATCATTACTCTCCCGACGATCGATCAAAAAGATGATCGCTAATGCCCATCCCTAGTTGCTTTGCATGAAAAGAGCTTTATAAATACATTTGATTGGATCTGTCATAGTGCTGACTCTCGTGGCTAACACATCCTGCATTATTTAACCTCACCTGTGAGTCTTCAGCGTCTTTTTCAGCTTCTCTTCCTCCAGCTTCTCCTTCTTTCCTTTCTCCTCCAGCCTCTCTCCCTTCATCTGGTCCTGCCTCACTTCCTCTGGTCTCTCCTCCATCTCCTCCAGCCTCTCTGCTGTCTGTCACCTTACAAAAATATGTTGATGCATAAAAAAAAGATTAGGGATAGAACGATAACAGAGTTTGATGGTAAAGTTGTTGCCTGAGCAAACAAAGTTTTTACTTTCACACTGTACGTACAGTTATTACTGTACGTTTAATTTATTCCCCAAAAATATGGATACATAAAATGACATGATCATCTAGAATATCAGGTTTCATTGCATTTCCAACACAATTTTTATTTTTGTGTTTTTAAAAAGTTGCTCTTTTCTACACAAACACATGGAAATAAGAATAAAAATAACTTTTAAAAAGTGTGTCTCTTAAGCATATTCTCTTTTAATTCTTTATCTGTGTTGTTGAACCTCTTCCTTAAGGTAACTTACACTTTGAATCCTAAAGAAGTCTCTTATATCCCGTTTTCTTTTCGACATCCTTCAAATCCTATACTGCACACACACACAACGCCGACATAAAATGTAAATGACACCTGTAAAATCGTCTAGCTGACGTGACCCAGGCAGAAAAAATGCCAAACGTGTTGTCAGCTTCCACATGCCTCTCATCCTTCTCAAATGGCAGCTGCATGAAGTGCGCAAAGGTAGCGAGACGTTAACAGTCAGGGACGCTAAGCTGCTTTTAGCGCTTCGGCTTTTAAAGCAGGTGGAGTGACAGCGGGGACAGCCAATCACATGTAAGGTAGCGAGAACCCAGCAGCCAATCAGAGAGTGATATTTAGGTTAGAGGCGGGACTTCTAGCGGTGACCGACATTTAACCCATTGTATGCCACAATCATTGACTAAACACTATGGACAGCGGGTTGTATTGATAGTGACAACACAGTAGCGGCGGATTATTGGTAGGGACACGTCCCTACCGTCCCTACCCAATTCTACGCCCTTGATCAGAACTGTCAAATTTAAGGACTTTTTATGGTATTAGCATGCAGATTTGTAAATGTAAGACTTTTTAAGACTTTTTAAGACCCTGCGGGATCCCTGTTAGCACTATGTAAACAGCAAATTTCTTCTTCTACGCTTGCATTATCGTCAGAGTAGGCACTGAATGCCGTGGCTTACATAATGTCATGAACTCACATGGACGCGCATCAGGGAAGTGCGATGTTCTACTGTTTAGGCTATAAAAATATACGAAATGATGCCATTTCCCATAAATTATGGACGCTTTCCACTCAGGACACTTGGATTAATTTGGAGAAGTAGTATGGAGGAATATTAACAGGTTTTTGTGGACTTTTACGGACCTCTTTGTGTCAAGCGCTGGTGAACTCCATTATATGAAAGTTGATGGATAACAAAAATCCCCTCGGATCTCTGGCTGCATTTGGGATATTAAAAAGTGCTCCAGAGTCTTGCTCAGCATGAGAGTGAGTAGAAAATGAAGGACCATCATTCTGTGGGTGTAATATTCCTTTAAACTAATCTAGTGCTAGCATATAACTTGATTAGCACTGCTATTCAATTGCATGCTAATATCAGATTAGCCTTGCATAACATCAGTTGTCAAACTTGCACAGGGACTAAATCTCTTAAATGTGCAGCCACATGGACATATTTTCAAAGGAAGACAAATTAAGAGACCATTTTAACAAAGATGTCTTTGTCCTCCTTCTGTGACCTGTCCACCACCGGAGGTGACACATGGGATGTCCAGTCAGATATCAGAGGTGGCCAGTTCACCCTGGTCACCCTTCTAGCTTTGCCCCTGTTCATGAGCTGCTTCAGACCTTCTCTACGCAGGTACATTTTCATCTTAGTTTCATCTGTCCAAAGAAAGCTGTTCAAGACCTGCTCTGCCGTTAAAGATAGTCTAATCTTGCCTTTCTGTGTCAGATGTTTAAGAAGTCCTTATTCTGTTGTAGACTTGGAGTGTGTTTCTCCTTGAGAGTGGTTTTCATTTAGCTGGATGCTGAACTGTAATTCTTAAATGTTGCCACAAATTTGGAGGTGAGTGAGCATCAAACTGCAGAGAATTTTTGTTTCAGTTTGTATCCTCATTATATCCATTAAATTCCCTGAATAACTAACAACTGTGTAACTGTCCAAGAAATTTTAATGCCTTACTTTGTTTATTTGTCCATGCTTGATTTTTTTCTTGATACTGTGAACTTCTCAAAAGAAAGGACATTACATCTGTGCATTATCTTGCTGGTATTTCACATAGAAAAGACACAGAAATATGAACTCTGTATAGGGGTTTTTATCATTTTACAATTTTCGATTTGGTTTTTGATACCTGTGAAAAATGAGCAGAAAAAAGGAAACGATAAATAACAACACTGTAAATAGGTCAAAGAAAGCATCCAAGTCCATGTAAATAAAGATTGATGCAATTTTTTATTTACTCTCAACTGGGTGCACGACATGTCAAGTGTTTTGACTTTTGAGAAGATGGGATTTTTTTGTTATCTACACCCTAAAAACAGATTGGTTGAATTTGACCAACAGATGGGTTTCCGAGCAACGTCACAGATAGGATGCGCGTGCAACCAGGGGGCAAGAAAACACAGGAAAAGCATTATTGAACTATGAGAAGATGTGTGTTTACATGCAAGAGTCGACGTTTAATTCAGATGAGGTCATGATATGACATGAAAGTGTAGAGGAAATATAATGTTTGAGTCCTGGTATTTGTTCAGTTGCAAAAATCAAAACTTTAATGCATGTAAACAGTTGAAAATGGGGAAATCGTGGTGGTGAAATTAGTACCAGTCTCCTGACTACAACACAGGAATAACTTCTGCCACTGCGGAGGTTTAATCCGACAAGGTGACTATGGTGAAAGACTAAATAAATCATGTAGTCTGAACCTGCATTAGTTATCCAATTTATTTAGTCTTTCACCATGGTCACCATGTCGGATTAAACCTCCGCGATGGCACAAATTATTCCCGTGTTGTAGTCAGGAGACTGGCACTAATTTCACCACCGCGATCAGTCATTTATCAGTTCATGGCTCAGGGCTGCATCAGTGTCAGCTGGAAACACTGCAGCTGTGTGGGACACCAGTCCTCTGCTCAGACACGGCAAAATAAAAATAAAAAAACCTGCTTGTGGAGCCGTTTACAAACATTCATAACAACACATCCCGGAGATTTAATATGAAGTACGGGGGGTCGTAAATCAGATGGCATATGAGTTTATACCATTAGCTTGTTAGCAGTTAGCTAGTCTGTCTATTGTCTACCAGCATTTCACACACAATAAAGCAGAACGTTACACAAACAGCGAAACTTACCGACGGCAATGCAGGTGATTCCCTAACAGTTGCAATTGCCTCCTTTCCAAACATAGTGATGATGTCGTCTTTGCCTGGTTTAATCCCAAACTAGTGAAAGTTGCTCCTGTATTGAGGTGGTGAGGACGACACGGAGCAGAACCTGCGGTAGACAGCAGACTGCTGTGGCCTATTTTGGTTTTAACAAAGAGTCTAAGTGAAATTTTATGCCGCTTTCTAACTCAGGTTTTTAAGTCAAATCTCGAATGAGTCCAACACGAATAATATCCATGTTTTAAGAAGAAAAATAACAGGTGTTGACTCCCTTGCCAAGTTAGTGTAATGATAATAGAAACACAAAACGGCAATGCTGCATCTGTATTTTTTTTATTCGTCATCAAAATATAGATTTATACAATATAATTTAAAGCACAACAATCTCTGTTTGTTTCGTCAGGATACTTTAAATTTTTATGAATGATATGAATGCGTGTTTGGCCGTTGACTGCAGTACAAAACACCGTCTTTTTGCCCCCTGGTTGCGTGTGCAACTGCCAGTGTTTGTAAACTGGAAACCCATCTATATGGTTGGTAGTTCTGTGTCCAATCAATGTTTTGGTTGTTTTAACCAAAACATTGCTTAGATTACCCAATATTTTGGTCAAAGTGACAAATTTGTATTGGTCATTTTGAACATAATATTGGTTAATCTAACCAATTAGGGAGTGGGTAGCCTAGTGGTAGCGTTGTGGGCTTTGGCGCGGCGGACCCTGGTTCAAGTCCCCGACACGATTACCAGGTGAACCACTGTGGACCCCTGAGCAAGGTCCTTAACCCCACCAACTGCTCCCCGGGCGCTTTAAGTAGCAGCCCACTGCTCTCTGGTACTACTGTACAGAGATGGTGAAATGCAGAGACCTAATTTCCCCTCGGGGATCTTACCAGTATAACAAACTTTTTGGTCGGACACATACCAACCAGATTGGTCAAATTCAACCAATCTACTCTTAGAGTGTACCACTGGAGTTTTTCCAGCATTTAAACTTAAGTCAACCTTGACTTTTTATATTTGAACCAAACACAGTATTTCCCTTAGTCCTCTGCCATCTGAATCTCAGACATCCTATCGACATGCTGCAGTCCTTTACGCCACAGCAGTGTCTGCAAAGTTGACCAAAAAAATTTGTCTTCCTTTATATCTGAGAGACAACCTTTACCTGTCTTCATTTTGCTTTGAGGGTATTTCCTGTTTGCAGACTTCTGTCCTCCAGTAATTAAATGTATAATAATGATCAATGTTAAAGATCTGTCTTTATGAGACCGGACCTCTGACACTGTAAGAAAAATGGGTGTTTAAGATACCTTCCAAACATTTAACCTCCTGTAACCTTCTTTACCCATTTTCCAGCGGGACCTTTTGCATCAGGAATGAAAACCAAACAAGGCGGAATAAAAGTTAACAATTTATTACAGAATCAGAGGCAATACATTACAGAGCTCTGTGTTCAGAATCCCGGCCCCGTCACTAACAAGAGTGCTCGGGCCAGAAGTCTGACACCTCCTACATGTCTCTGTTAGTCTTATATAGCATAATGTAGGTAAAATCTTGAAGAGTCAAGGCTCCTCCCCCAAACAGGACAGCTGAGCAAACGTCCTGGGATCTCCTGGCTTCTTCCTGGCTTCTTCCTGAGAGCTTGAAAGATGGAAAAATACAGAGAAAAGGCGGGGGAGGACAACAAACAACAAAACCCCTAATACTTTGCGCGTGTCTCCTGTGTCCGGTTTCACATGAGAGCCAAGTAAAAACAACCCTTTCCTCCTGCAAGATGTTCTCAGGGTCTACAGGTCATAAACTGCCTAAATGATTTGCTACACTAGGTAATAAATGCTAAATAGCCCAGTGAACCACCTCTGGTGTGTTTCTACAGCTGCCACAAAAACACGAGAAAGAAGTGTCCTGGTCCTAACCTCAGAATGAACTCTACAATCTTCATCTGATGTATAAGTCATTTTGCATGAAAACATGGAGGATAATATTCTACAAATCCCCCTTTTCACGTAGGTTTCCTACGTGAACTCAAAAAATGGCCTAAATAACCTGTAATACCACCATGGCCTCATCCCCCTTAGCAGAAGAGTCAAGGGAAAGACCCTGTGTCTTCCAGCTGGACGGCATGTGATGTTGCAGCTTTCACCTTGAAAGGGCCCGTCCAATGCGGCTCAGTCCACTTCCGTTTAATTACCTTGAGACACACCCAATCAGAGGGTCTTACACCCTTTCCTGAATCGGACTCCTTAATACAGTGATGATGCTGTTGAACCTGTGAAGACAAAGAAGCTACCAGTGCAGTTAGTGTGTTATTACACAACTTGTAATCCAAAGGTACAAGATTTAGCACCATGCTAAATCAGTATATACTTACAATACGTCCTTCACCATCTTTAACACTTACCATCACACATCCTCACACTACCTGCCTTACCAAGATGACACATACCATCCCCCTTTTACAACTGCTAATTCTATCCCAGACCCTCTTCACTGCAACTCAGACCCACTAACCGAAACGTATGAATATCATCACCATACTGACCCATCATAGCCTCTGTTGAAAGGACCAAAAGTGACAAAATGAAGTTTCAAAATCCGATTAAAAGTACTGGGATACATGACAAACGTATATAACATTACTAATAACCATAAAAAATGAATGAAAAAATATCTCAACCTTCTTCCTCCAGAGATAAACAGAAAGAGTTTTGCCAAATCCATCATGACAAAAAGTTTACTGAGGTGGTAAAGCACCTAGTGCAGTAAACTAATTTACAACCGACAGCAAAAAGATATAAAAAACAGAATATCATTAACTGGTTAAAAATCGTGAACCATTCTGAATTCATCTGTACCAGGCTTAGTTAATTAATTACTACAAAAAATGAGAGTCGTCTAACACCCCTCTCTGTTCTAATTCATTTCTGATAATACTGGGCTCTCCATATGGGAACTGTAATTTTAAGTCAAATGTTTGGTGGGGGATCTTACACAACTCGTCCCTGGGACCAACAAGATAAAGACAAAACATTTAATAATTGTTCAAAATCCGGATGATCAGACATCTCTCAACCATGATACCTGCAAATCTCCTGCTGTTCAAGAGTAACCACATCTGTAATGTGAAAAATAAACGTATACACTCTCTCAAAGGGAGAGCACTGTACCTGTCATAATAATATTTGTAACCAATCTGTGATATCAAGAAACCTTTTAATCACAAGACCCAAAACTTTCAGCTAATCTAACTAATCTAACAGCTACCATTCCTGTTGTTCTGGGGTCAACTTAATCACAACTATCACACCTTCCTTCTCCACCAGCATACAGTGAATCAATATGCTATGAAATGCCCTCTAATTTATCAAAAAAGTCCTCAGCATTATCTAAATTTGGCATACTTGTATAATTTAAAGTTACATGGAGAGGTTCAGGAGGAGCAAACAGCTCAAGAGAAAACAGCCGGTTTTCACAGCAAAAATTGCGTATAGCTTCCGCCTCTTTTGTGTCGTTTCAGGCTGAAAAAGTTCCCAAAAAATCTCTGCCGATAAAGTAGGTGCAGATGAAGTGTTCTCAGGAGACAATAACATTTGTGGAGAGCATGGCGAAAAATTAGAGTTACACTCTAATATCAGTCCATTTGGGAAACACACTTTCAGTCCTTTTGTGCAACACAGCACTTCAGCGTCAGTCTTTGTGAGCACCTCTCTGCCAAGAAGATTCACTGGGCACTGCGGCGAGTACATATTTGAGCAAACTCTGAGTCCCAAAAATTGACCTCAATGGTCTTGTGAGGAGACTGCTGCAACATCTGGAGAGCAGCTGATGAATATGACACCTGGAGCACTGGTGCCACCTCTGATCTGAGGAGGTGAAGCTTTGCTGGAGGTATGGACAGTCTCTGCATCAGTGTCCGATTTGCCCACATTGATAACAGGCAGGTATTGCTGTAATGGTGGCCTACACCCCCTCACCCTCTGCTCCTTTCCTGAAAACTCTCCTTTACTGAGGCTGCTAATTACAGATGTTAAGATGGAAGATGCTGGTAAAAAATGGATGGCTGAAGAGGCTGTGACCCAGGTGTGTGCCCAGAAATAGGTGATAATTCAGCAGGAACAATTTGAACCATCATAGTCTGAGCAGATGAACTGTCCTCCACAGTTTGTTTCTGAGATTTATCCCTAGATGCATTTAATTCACTCTCAACCTCTTTTAACTGCATTTTAAGAAGCCTCAACTCCAACTCTTTTCTGACAGAATCCTCAGTCTTCTGTTTATCTCTGTATTCTCTCATATAATGAACCACGATCGCCCGCCATTTAACAAAAGGCTCCATGGAGAGACAAGGAGTCCTCTTTAATGCCTCCCTAACAGGCTTTGAGAGTCCAGCTTGAACAGCTGACCAGAAAAGAAAATTAGCTTCTCCACTGTTTTCAGGATTAAGGCCAGTTTGGTCCTCCCACAGCTGCTTAGCCCTGATGATAAAATCTTCTGGAGTCTCATGTGATTTAGGCTCAAACTGCAGTGCCTGGTCACCTGAAACTACCACAGGAAATTTTGACCTCAATGCTATACCCCAATCATTACGATAAGGACCCCATGGCTGATGATCTAACACCAGAGTAGAATTAGCATCTCTGTCAACATCATTTAACTCTGATGGACTAGTGCTTGAGCCCACCAGTGCCCTGATGTCTCCCATTGCAAGTGTCATCCCTTGAGTCTTACTTTCTAATGATCTCAACCATGGACTGGCACCTTGTCTGAGAGGAGGTAACATATCTTGTAGTAATTTCATATCTGACATCTTCCACGGCTTATAAACCAACGGCTGTGAGCGGTCAACACTAGCCTGAATTAATGGACCCTGCATGGGAAAACCTGATGCTACCTGAGATCTTGTAGTCATGTGATGTGTGCGTTTATTTATTTGGGGGGAAATAGGAGGGTCTGAAAGCATTGTTCCTTTTATCACCACATTATATTCTTCTGTCTGATCCTGAGCATTACTCCAACTGCCCTCATCCAAGCTCTGTGCCAATTCTAGTCCATACTCAGCTTGCATCTGTAATCTCTTACTCTGCCTTTCTCCCTCTCTTATCATTTCTTCTAATCTACGTCTCAATTCCTGCTCGTTAACATCACTCACTGATTGTGACACTTCCTTTTCCAAACAGTCACTCCGCATTACATGAGAGTCACCAGCCACAGCAGCGGTGGGGGTGCTAGTCACTCCTTCACTTAAGGTTTTATGGCCGTGGCCCATAAAAAGTTTCTGTCCCCTAAGTTGCTGCATGTGCTGTGTTAACTCATCTCTCTGTTCTTGCAAAATCTCTGTTGCATTCTGAGCAAAGATCAGTTCTGTTTCCAAAACTGTGTTTTGCAACTCATCAATATTTCTGGTTAAACCTGCCGCTCTCCTTTTCAAGTCAGTCATTTGTTTCTGCAAAGCATCATCCTCTGCTTCATTTATCTCAACCAATCCAGAGACTGACACTACGGGGGCTTGCACAGCTGGGGGTGCAGAGGGAGGTTCTGACTTAACCTTTTTAACACTCTCTTCCCAAACTGTACGTATCTCATCCAACCCACATAGAGCTCTGTATAACAAAGCATATCTATCAGAAGTTTGCTTCACTTTATTCTTAATTTTTATTTTTATCAGGCGGCTTGAATCCTTCAACTCCTGCTCTGCCTGTGTCTTCAGTTTCTTAGCTCTCTCTAATTCTGCAACCAAGAAAGGCCTAAACCGGTGAACTCCATCATCATTAGGGAACACCCCCCTCTCTTTGAAGTTCCTGTTTAAGATGTCTAAACTCTTTCTGATTCCTATTTCTGTCCTCAACTTTACTCCCTTCATTTACACATTTAATAATTTCCTCCCACAATTCCCCAAAATTAGTCGGCTTACTCATGATTCACACTTATTTTACAACACGTGCTGAGTTCAGGTTGAATGGACGCAGTGCCCTGAATGCAAACCTGGCTTGGAAGCTTCTACAATTCTTCTATTAAGAATTGCGCCAAACCACTGGGGGTCCTCCCAGTCCGCATACAGTTTTAATTCAACCCCAAAAGAGACACCAAGAAGAAAGAATAGAGAAAGAAAATTCCAACCCAGAAAATCCCACACAACTCTCCAGAGTTTAGCAGCCACTGTTTGCCAATTTAACACCTCATATGGAGAATGACCCAGCCCCCACATTAATAGCCCAATAATTTTCTTCTTTATAGTGGGACTTCAACCCGCTTTCAACGGCCTGCCGTTAAGCCCAGACTCCAACTGGGTCCAAATTGGTATCTTAACCAATTTTAATTTAAATCAGACTCTAACGGATTACAAATGGACTTTAACCAAATGTATAAATTGGACTTTAACCAATTTTAATTTAAATCAGACTTTAACTGATTACAAATGGACTTTAACCAAATGTATAAATTGGACTTTAACCAATTTTTGTTTTATGACAGACAGACTAACTGCTGTCAAGGTATTACCTATGATCTGTTCAAACTACAGACATGTGTTTTTCAATGACAACAATCAATTTGGATAACAGGCCAAATATGCAGAATTTATCAAAGGTTTCTGCTTACCCACTTGTGGCCACGTCAGTTGTTGTCAGAGAAGTCTGCATGCCTCCAATGATGTCCCAATCGGACCATTAATCATTCCTTCAAAGGAAGAAAACAGGTTAAAATTTGCAATAAAAACAATCCAAATTGTACTACTCACCATGTGGTTTTCACTCTGATGCCCGCATTCTCCACCAATTTGTAAGAAAAATGGGTGTTTAAGATACCTTCCAAACATTTAACCTCCTGTAACCTTCTTTACCCATTTTCCAGCGGGACCTTTTGCATCAGGAATGAAAACCAAACAAGGCGGAATAAAAGTTAACAATTTATTACAGAATCAGAGGCAATACATTACAGAGCTCTGTGTTCAGAATCCCGGCCCCGTCACTAACAAGAGTGCTCGGGCCAGAAGTCTGACACCTCCTACATGTCTCTGTTAGTCTTATATAGCATAATGTAGGTAAAATCTTGAAGAGTCAAGGCTCCTCCCCCAAACAGGACAGCTGAGCAAACGTCCTGGGATCTCCTGGCTTCTTCCTGGCTTCTTCCTGAGAGCTTGAAAGATGGAAAAATACAGAGAAAAGGCGGGGGAGGACAACAAACAACAAAACCCCTAATACTTTGCGCGTGTCTCCTGTGTCCGGTTTCACATGAGAGCCAAGTAAAAACAACCCTTTCCTCCTGCAAGATGTTCTCAGGGTCTACAGGTCATAAACTGCCTAAATGATTTGCTACACTAGGTAATAAATGCTAAATAGCCCAGTGAACCACCTCTGGTGTGTTTCTACAGCTGCCACAAAAACACGAGAAAGAAGTGTCCTGGTCCTAACCTCAGAATGAACTCTACAATCTTCATCTGATGTATAAGTCATTTTGCATGAAAACATGGAGGATAATATTCTACAACACCAGTTTTCCTTCTGTTAGCCAGTTCAAGCAGGACACCAAAACATTTCCCCTTTTTTCCTTTCTTTTTTGAATTTGGTTGTGTTTGAATGATTGAATAATGGCAGTGTTTACTATCAGAAATCTGGATCTTCTCTATAAAAATAATCTTAGCTGATCTTTCTTTCATTAAAACTTTTTACTGCTGCTCATATGAACAAAATACATGACTGGCTTTTAAAAGAGTAGCTGATGGCATCTAAAGACTGTGTGTAACAGGTGAGTTTCGACCACTGGTTTGTATTTGTCTATAAAGGGAAAAAGATCGCAGCCCTGAACTGAAAACAAACAGAAGATCGACACAAACAGACCTGATCAAACAACATTCGCTTCATACCAATCAATAGGCAGTTAAAGTTTGTCCAGTAGGTCAGTTCATGAACACAGCACTGCGTAACACTCCTGAAAATTCTACACAAGTTCAGGCATGATTTGAGTTAATTGAATTTTTCTCTCAATGGATGAGTTTATTCTGGAGGAGAGGAGGTTTGGCTGGATTCCAGCGAAGAACCTGATGTCTCGTGTTTAAAAATTTACACTAAAATCTTGCAGAGGACAGTGGTCAAACCCAGTGGCCTACTTTTGACCGGTAGAACAGTTTGGACACATAAACACAGAGGCTGAAGGAAAGACTAACACAATGCAGAAAACACACAGATTTATTGATTGATTAATCAATAAATTGCAGATATAAAATTTATATTTTTTATTTAATGATGATAACATTACTTTAAGCCAGTGGTTCTGAAACTATTTCTGCAGGGACCCCTGTTCATCAATTAGTATGTCAAGTCCCCCAATCCCACCACCACAACATGCACCTCAAACCTTACAATGACGAAGTGTGCTGCAAAATAACAGAATTTGGCAGAGAAATTGTCTTGTATCTTTAGTTTATTGGCTGCTTCTTTATAAGTAACTACTGTAAAAGATCAAATCACAGCAAAGCAGATTATGTACAAATGTAGTTTCAGTCTCCAGGACAGTTTTCGAAGTTTACCAAGCAAAAACAGAAGCATCTTATTACATAATATTGTTTTTTTGTTTTGTTTTGTTTTTTTTTTTCTTGTCCTGTCCAGCATCGAAGCAAGCAGAATGGAAATCTGATTGCTTTATTTTGTTGAACAGTTTTGCTTTACCAAGCGGAGCTTTATGAACATAAGGCTCCACTTGTTATCCTGTTTATTCAGGCCGACAGCAACCAGCCAGGGCCCCGCCAGTGACCCGCCCACCGCCGCAGAGCAGCCCCAACCGCTGACCCCCATGCCCCCCATCGGGCTGGATACAGCCCCGCCCCAGCGGCGAGGCAGCCCAGACCCCCCCAAGTCAACCGCCAGGGATCCATAGCCATCAAGCACTCGCCAGCACCCAACCCCCACATCGCCGAGGCGGCTCTCCTACACCAACGTTAAGTGATGGAGCTAATCACAGGGGACCAGAGGGAGTGGAATTCATCTAACTGGTTCTTAGAGGAGGCAGACATCGTCTCAATACTGATATGGTCTACTAAGAAATTCCTAAACTGGCTAATGCTCAGATTATTTTTGGATTTCCAGTTTACCAAGATAGTTTTCTTTGCAATACATAATACAGTAAGTATCATATGTGCATAGTTGGTTACCGTGTTGATCTCATCCAAGTCCCCCAGTAAACACAGTGCGGGGCTTGCAGGGAAGTTACACCTGAGCCACGTTGACAGGTCATCACATACCTGAAGCCAAAACCTCTGGACAGGTGGACAAGACCACAAGGCATGAAGATAATTGTCTGTTGTATTCTCATTGCAGTGCAAACAAATATTTGAAGGTGACAGACCCATCTTGAACATCCTCTGTCCTGTGTAATGTACTCTGTGTAAAACCTTGAATTGTATCAACTGCATATTTGAGTTTTTAGTCATTAGGAACGTGTTTAAACATATCTGTGTCCATGTGTTTTGGTTAAGGGTTCTGGACAAGTCAGCCTCCCACTTCGAAGTTGGAAGGGAAATTGAATCATCCAGTTTTAATAATAATCTATATATTTTCGACAGTAGTTTGGGGATAGAGAGATTCAGGAATTCTGCTACCCTGACCGGAGTCTGCAGGATCAGTTGGTTAGAGGTATATTTTTTGCTTAATATAGATTTAAGTTGATGGTATTCTAAGAATTTAGTACTACTGATCCCGTATTGTAAGGTAAGTGTATTAAATGACAGGAATTTTCCATTTTCAATGATATGTTGTAATTGTTTTACTCCTTTATCCTTCCAATGCACAAAATTAATCATTTTCTTGTTTTGTAAAATATCCAGGTTATTCCAGATGGGTGTGAGTTTACATGGAATAATAGAAGACTCGGTTAATTTCAGGAATTCCCACCATGCTTTCAGAGTAGAGCAGATGTTGATACTTTTAAAGCATTTATGAGATCTGACTGCTGAACTGCTGAACGGCAAATCAGAGACATCCAGATCCTCACATAATGCTTGTTCTGTGTCTAGCCACGGTTCATCTAGATGGGAAGGTTTCAGCCATTTGGAAATAAATTGTAGCTTATTTGCTAGGAAATAATAATTGAAATTGGGTGAGTCTAACCCTCCCCGGTCTTTTACCTGTTGTAAGGTTTTTAAACTGATACGTGATGGCTTGTTTTTCCAAAGGAATTTGGAAATGTGAGAGTCCAGTGACTTAAACCAACTGGAGGAAGGTTTGGTGGGTATCATTGAGAACAAGTAGTTAATTTTCGGTAGAACCATCATTTTGATGGTAGCAACTCTCCCCATGAGTGATATGGGTAAGTGCTTCCATCGCGTGAGATCTTCCTCTATTGACTTTAATAGCTGGACATAATTTAACTTTATTAACTCTGAAAGTTGTGGAGAAATATTTATTCCTAAATATCTGATATTACCAGACTGTATTGTGGTGTTAGGGATGTTTTGTAAAGTACAATTAACAGATAAAGCTGTAGTCTTGGTCCAGTTAATAGAGTACTCAGATATCATTGAGAATTTATTGATCAATGTGATTGTCTGGGAGAGAGATGTTGATGAGTTCTGGAGGAAAAGCAGTACGTCGTCTGCATAAAGACTTATTTTATGTTCTAGATTTTTGCCGGGGATCCCTTTAATATCTCTGTCCTGTCTTATAGCGGCTGCTAGTGGTTCAATGAAAATGGCAAAAAGTGAAGGGGAGAGCGGGCAGCCCTGCCTGGTGCCTCGCTGTAAACAGAAACTTGGAGAAGTTTGGTCATTGGTCCTCACACATGCATTAGGGTTGTTATAAAGTATTTTTATCCAGTCTATGAAATAAGGACCAAAACCAAATTTATTTAATGTTGCAAACAGGAATTTCCAGTTAACACGATCGAAGGCTTTTTCTGCATCTAACGAGATGATAGTGGATTCCAGATTATGAATGGTAGCATAGTCTATTAGATTAATCAGCCTGCGTGTGTTAGTAGAAGAATGTCGACCTTTAATAAAACCAGTTTGATCAGGATGTATTATCAGAGGAGTTATTTTTTCTATCCTTTTAGCGAGTGCTTTGCTGATTATCTTAAGATCTACATTTATTAATGAGATTGGCCGATAACTAGCTGAAAGTGTCGGGTCTTTACCTGGTTTTAATAATACGGTGATATTTGCTGAATTCATATTTGGTGGTATTTTCTGTTTCTCTTTTATTTCTAGTATCATTTTATAAAAAGTGGGAGCCAGAATTGTCCAGAACTCTTTGTAAAATTCGACCGGATATCCATCTGGGCCTGGGGCTTTATTATTGGGCATATGTTGCAGAGCGTCATGTAATTCACTTATTGAGAGGGGTGAATCTAAAACCGTAATATTTTCCTGTTGTAGTTTTGGAAGAATGATACTATTAAGAAATTGATTAATATCATCATCTGTGGGGTTTATTTGTGATTTATATAATGTTCTGTAGAAGTTTCTAAAAATGTTATTTATCTGGTCAGGATCATGGCTGATACTTCCTTCTGAGTCTTTAACGGAGGAGATTGTTGCTTTTTCCTTGTTTATTTTTAACTGATTAGCTAGAAGCTTGCCAGACATAATATTGTTAAACCATACCATTGCTTATACCGGTGCACCTGAGCAAGACACTATCTAGTCAGATAATAATTTCAGAAACTTTGAAAACTAATCGTTTTTTCTTATTGGCTCCAATAGATGATATTTATGGAATAAGGGTCATTATGAAGGCATGATATCCTCATCAATTAAATGGACACTAACGACCCATTTACTGTGAAAAGGGGGGAAAATTTCATGGCATCTACAAATTAAGGCCATGTTAATCCAAATTAGGTCAAACTGGCTTGTCTTTACAAGTGTAAGTTGCTGTATAAAAGAGTTTATTTTATTCCCTGCTATCCAATTTAAAGGAATATTGTACCTACAGAATGATGTGCCTTCATTTTCTACTCACCCTCATGCTGAGCAAGACTCTGGAGCACTTTTTTAATATCTCAAATGCAGCTGGAGATCTGGGGGGGGGGGGGGGGGGGGGGGGGCGGTCGTTTTCCCCCAACTTTCACATAATGGAGTTCATCGGCGACTGAACCAAAAACGTCGATAAAAGTCCATAAAAACTTGTCAATATTTTTCCATAATGCTCGTCCACTGTAATCCAAGTGTCCTGAGTGGGTAGCGTCCATATCTTACTCAAAACGACATAATTTAGTGTATTTTTATAGCCTTAACAGTACTATATTTCAGTTTGTATTTACGTGTTTGTGCGCATTCATGACAGTACAGAAGCCTCAGCATTCCGCACCTATTCTGCCAATAATGCAAGCGTAGAAGAAGAAATTCACTGTTTACATTGTGCTAAGAGCGAACGAGCTGCGGACAAACACAAGAGGGGTTGGCTATTGATTTAAAACAAGGAAAAAAAAGAGCACACGATCTTGTCTGACACGACTTCCATAGTGTCAGGAACTTGCAAGGGCGCACTTCGCAGCAGCTAGATGTACTACTGTTTAGGCGATAAAAATATACTAAATGATATTGCTTTGAGTTAATTATGGAAGTTACCCACTCAGGACACTTGGATTACATTGGACGAGCAGTATGGAGGAATATTGCCAAGTTTTTGATGGACTTTTTTGGTTCAGTCGCCGGTGAACACCATAAAATGAAAGTTGTGGGAAAACGAAAACCCGTCCAATCTCCGGCTGCATTTGAGATATTGAAAAAGTGATCCAGAGTCTTGCTCAGCATGAGGGTGAGAGGAAAATGAAGGACCACCATTCTGGGGGTGTACTATTCCTTTAAACCTGCTCATAAAAACTGTATTATCCTCCAGTGCATAAAGTACACCATTCTGAGACGAGAAACTCAAGTATTTCTGTACATGAATGTTGTTTTAAACGTCTTATCCAATCATCAGTTCCACCAGATTGATATTTTCAACTATTTTTTGTATTGTTACCTGCAGAGTGTGTGGACAAGTTTAGCTCCTTCACAGTGAATATAAAGCTGCTTTGTGTGACTTTTGTTGGCAAGTGTAAAACAACATTAGTTAATGCCTAGGCTACAGTTAATAAACTGCATCACCGAAAGTTATCCCTGAGCAAGAAAGATAGCTCACTTTGAGAAAAAACTAAGCTAAAAGTTTTTCTCTCCGTTATCTCTCTATTGTATGTTTGTGTTGACCTTGTGATGGACTAGTGACCTGTCCAGGTGTACCCGGCCTCTTTACCCTTGTTTTATTGAACCCATCGTCATCTTGTCCTTTATTCGTTGGTAAGGCTTCATCACCTGAAGCAACAAAAATAGATTGCAGGGTGTGTAAGAGTGTGCAGCAAAACTGCAAATATTAACCTGAATGACCTCACTACCCTTTCCTTTACCAGCACAGAACTTTGAGCAATGCCCATTCTATCGCTGGGGACCCAAGCCACCCCCTGGCTGGTGAATTCCTGCTTCCCCCATCAGGGCGTAGGTAGGGAGCATACCTATGTTCCCTACCTGCCTACCCAATCAAGGTTCTACGTTCCTTGATTGGGAAACATAGTACCAACATAAAACCTTTTTTTTAAGGGCTTTCCCTAGAAAAGATCCTATGTTCCCCGTTTTGTTAGGGAGGGTTGCCAAAATTATTTGCTCGCCCATCCAAATGATGGAATCAGGTGTTCCAATCACTTCCATGGCCACAGGTGTATAAATGAAGGAGCTAAGCATGCAGACTGTTTCTACAAACACTTGTGAAAGAATGGGCCGCTCTCAGGAGCTCAGTGAATTCCAGCGTGGAACTGTGATAGGATGCCACCTGTGCAACAAATCCAGTGGTGAAATTTCCACGCTCCTAAATATTCCACAGTCAACTGTCAGCTTTTTCTAAGAAAATAGAAGTGTTTGGGAACCACAGCAACTCCGCCACAAAGTGGTCGGCCACGTAAACTGATGGAGCAGGTCAGCAGGTCACTATGCTGGTCAGCAGATGCTGAAGTGAATAGTGCGAAGAGGTGGCCAACTTTCTGCAGAGTCAGTCACTACAGACCTCCAAACTCATGTGGCTTTCAGATCAGCTCAAGAACAGACAGCTTCATTGAATGGGTTTCCATGGCGATCAGCTGCATCCATCCATGCATCACCATGTGCAATGCAAAGCGTGGGATGCAGTGGTGTACAGAGGAGCCAGAGGAGGCTTTCTCTGGAGGGACCAATCACGCTTCTCCATCTGGCAATCTGATGGAGGAGTCTGGGTTTGGTGGTTATCAGGACAACAGTATTTGTCTGTATTGTGCCACGTGTAAAGTTTGGTGGAGGGGGAATTATGGTGTGGGGGTGTTTTTCAGGAGATGGGCTTGGCCCCTTAGTTCCAGTGAAAGGAACTGCTTCAGCATACCAAGACATTCTGCACAATTCCATGCTCCCAAATTTATGGGAACAGTTTGGAGCTGGCCCCTTCCTCTGCCAACATGACTGTGCACCAGTGCACAAAGCAGGTCCATAAAGACGCAGAGATACAAGATGCAGAGTCTGGACTGGCCTGCACAGAATCCTGACCTCAACCCCATAGAACACCTTTGGGATGAATTAGAGCGGAGACTGAGAGCCAGGCCTTCTCATCCAACATGAGTGTGTGACCTCACAAATGTGCTTCTGGAAGAATGGTCAAAAATTCCCATAAACACACTCCTAAACCTCTTGGACAGCCTTCCCAGAAGGGTTGAAGCTGTTCTAGCTGCAAAGGTGGACCAATGTCGTACTGAACCCTATGGATTAGGAATGAGATGTTACTGAAGCTCATATGTGAGTCAAGGCAGGTGAGTCAATACTTTTTGGCAATTTAGTGTAGCGCCCGGGGAACATAGGGATGAACCCGCATAGGTACACCATACCAGGTGCAATACTAATAGGCTTAAGCATTCATCTGTCCCCACGGCTACTGCCCTCCTAAACAAATGACTAACTTGTTTTCCCCCTTTCTGTTGTCTCTTGTTGTTGACTAATTGTCTAAATTATTTCCTCACTGCTAGCTGTACAACAAAACAAAGGCTCCTTGAACATACAACCTCACCTGGGGGCTACGGGTACAGACTACATCCATCCATCTGGATCAAGTGTCAACATTACATTTAAAGGGACTAGAGGCAGGAATTTAAAAAAACAAACAAACATGCATGTCCATTTTTTTAATACTAATGGGTGATGAAGCGCTAACTACCAAAGATAACGTTTCTTTCTGTTGCCTTGAACAGGCGGTGTGCTGCAAAATGCGCTGCAATTTGGTGTCCGAATTTCCCGTGCTGCCCTGCGGACTTGAAGTCAAATGACACTACAGTTTTGATACAGAAAGAAGACAGTCGCGGGTGATTTTAACACTGTAAGCGATAGTTATGGATTCTTCTGCCGTCAGCAAACAATCCAGATCAACTGAAAGACACTAAAAAGTGTAACTACGAAGAAAAAGGTTAGTAAACAACATTATAGCTTCAGTTTGTGCTCCCGTGACGGCTTGGCTCGTGGCTGCAGTTACCTGAAGCGCAGTCGCGAGTTTCGTTTCTTAATCTTGCCTCAAGTCCCTTTAACTCTGGCTTTCCGCCATGTCTGTAAGCGCATCGTCCTGTCCATGCACAGCGAAACGCGGTCATTTCAGTCAATGGTTTGACTGGCATCAAACACGGAACAGCACGTGATCGGTCTGTTGTATGGGATCAATATGAAGTCATAGAGATTCTGCAGCTGTAACTGAATGGCTGCAAATAATTTCAGAGTTTGCATTTGTAAATAAAATTTGCAATTCTGTCAAAAAATAATCTGTCTGAAAAATTCAAGTCTGCAAATGTGCAGGAAAGGATTTGCATGGATGCAAAAAAGAATTGCACTTTTCAGAAAAAATAAAAGTTCTTGTGCAAGCATTTTGTTCACAGATGCAAACCACAAAACTGCATGCAACACTGAAGTTGCGGTTGCGAATTTTATTCCTGCCTTTAAACATTTCACTGATTGGATGATGACAAATCTTATTGTCCAATCAGAGAGCAGAAGGCTTCTCGTTCTTCCGCATCGCTGCAGACTCTTAAAGGAGCCATCACCTGGAAATCCTACGTTTTCACCTTAAAACATGTGTACTGGAACAGGACCTCAATTATAACGTGCCAGAAACTCTGGAGAGTGAAAGTGACTTCGTCTTTGAGTGCGGCTCTCTCTTCTCACCAGAATCGTCCACAAGCACGCGCTCTCCACAGTACGCGAATTGAATTTCTGTCTCCGAATGACGTGAACGAGAGAGGCTGCTAAGCTAGCCTCTTTAGCACCACCTGAAGGCAGCTGTTTGGCTGCCACAGAGTAGACCGTGGCAGTTAACTCCAATGACGAGGAGGAGGAGGGGGGAGATAGCCGTGCTGAGTTGCCCTGGCAGAAATTCAGCAGTTTTCGGTGCTTTAACAGGATGGACAGCACTACCAGGCACGAGTGGATTATACTTATCAGTGAGGATGTGCAGTCGGTAAGTGTTGCTGCTTGTGTAACTTATTATCTTTTGTGTCAGAGACCAGTAAACGGTGGTTGATGAGTGGACAAGCTGCTAATGTAGCTACAAAAGCTAACACTGTTTGGTTAACTTAACGTCAGACGTCCGCTCCTTATATTCATCAGAGTCCAGCCCTTTTACTCCACAGATCCTCTCCATCAACCGTGCCGTTACGTTTTTATCACGTTTTTCTCTGTTGGGACATCATTTCCTTCACTTGCTCTGTCCTGATAAAACTTTGTTTTGGCTTTGACGTTTGCCCCGTGAACGCGCTTGCAGACAGGTCTAACTATCGTGCGTGTTCTCGCGACAAACAAAAGTTGGGGATAAAAAGAGGTTAAAATGAGCTCATTCAATTTTCTTCCCACCCAACTACAGTATAATTAAAAATTCATTTGAGGATCATTTAAGAAGGATTGTGTATGTAAAACAGCAGGTTATGACACCTTTAAAGGGGAGTAGATTGTCAACAAGGAAGCTGGATCAAGAACGTCTGCGACTCGGGTAGGTTATCATTTATATTATGGGAATATAAGTTTACATTTCATGTCATGAGCTTATTTAAACGTTTATTCATTTTACAACCACTCCAACAAAGTTATCCTTGTGTAATTCTTTAACATTATTAACACTAAATATCCTAGCATAAACAAGTTGTTCGATAGCCTCTTGCTAGCGTTACCACGGGTAGCTCCGCCACCTGCGGGGACTCCGGTTACATTTCCACCTGCACTTACAGGGTTTACACCAGTAAACTTTGTTACAAACTTGCTAAAGACAAACGCCCAGTCCACCATCAACTGACAGAAGTGAAGAGACGTTACAATGCAGAAACAATATTTATTAAGTTAGATGACTCCAAGCTGTCGATCCATGAAGTTCAGGTTTAGACGTTTCCAACTGTTTGTCTCAAACGTTGGTGTTTACCTGCTGTTTGCTGGAAGATCCTGCACGTCATACATTTATAAGTTACTAATGATTAAATGTTCATGCAGCCATTTTACAACGCATGGATGAAGACCTGTGAGTCTTAAAACTTCCGACTGCAGATGCACCATCACACTGACGTTCATTACAGATTTAATGATCTGATATTTTGATTCCAATATCAAATGTATGATCTTTTCAACAGTATGGTTTAAATTCTGATAAATTAATATTTCTGAGTGTTACAAAAGGAGAAGACAGATGTTTGAACAAACAGGATTAATTAAATTAATGCATATTCCTTCAGCAAAAGGATTAAAATAATGAAAGCACAAATCAAAAACAGGAGAGATTATATTTATTATTACAAAACAATAGAACAGAATACAAAACTGTCTCGTTGAGGAAAGTGATGACCTCATCTGCACATCAATACATTTATCTTGCTACTCATCTATAGTGTCTAAAACAATAACTCATCTACTAATGTTTGACAAAGGTTGTTTAGTAAATACAGGAATTGGGGGATTTTTTATATCTAGGATCCTCATCAAAGTTGAATTTTAAGTTTCTTTAATTCAGTGACATGGTGTTTTGCTAGTTTTATAAAAAATGTATGCATGTCTTCCACAGAAGCAAAAATCTGCTGTAGAGAGCAAAACACAACTCGGCTGATGTTCTATCAAATGTCCAGCCAGAAGTGGAGGATGAACCGGGAAGTGCGCGTATGCAGAACGGTCAGTCTCCAGCCTGCCTGCAGACCCCCAGAGAGACCAGCCTTCCTGCGGACCCCCAGAGAGACAATACAAAGGTAAATACTTGTGAAATTGCAAGTTTATTATGTTCCGATTTTCAATCAAGTTTGGCTCCATGTCCTGTTTTTCTCGGAAGTGGAGTTATTTCTTTTCTTTTTCTTTTTCTTTTTTTTGTTTAGGTTTATTTTGTTTTTTTTTTTTTTTTTTTTTTTTTTTTTTCTTTTTCTTTTTCCCCTTCCTTTCTTACTTCTGGCCTGCAAGGAAAATGAAAATTAAAAGATAGAAAGGAAAAAAGATAGAAAAGAAAGAAAGGAGAAGAGAGGGAGGGAGAGAAAAAAAGAAAAGAAAACAATTTCACTTTCCATCTCACTTCTGTACCTCATCCCCCAAATCCCAAATACAAAAAAAATAATAAAAAAAACACACCTCCTACGGCTTACCTACCTTAGCTTATATATCCCAAATATACAAACACACACAAACACACGCAGAACTACAGAAAGACAACGTAAAACTAATCCTTAAAAGGGAAAGAAAAGAAATAACAACCAGATTTACCGAATGGGAAATAGAAAAAATTTCAACCTAGTCTTCCAATGGGAAGTAAAAAATAAACACCATGTATCCCCCAAATGGGAACCAACATCCCAACTTCAACATGCATATTAAGGGTTCCCCATGGTGATCAGTTCTTCGATTCCCCCCCCCCCCTCCAAAGGGGAGGGCCCCCCACCCCCCCCACCCACCCCCCCCCCAACCACCCACAGGCCCCATCCCCCCTACCCCCCCCAAAACCGCCCCCCATCCCCCCAAAAGGGCGGCAGACGCCCCCCCCCCCGCCCCCCGCGCCCTGGAGCCCCAGGCCCCCCAGCCCCAGACCCCCAACCCCCCGCCCCCCCCGCGGCCCCCGGCCCCCCCCGGGGCAGAGCCCCCGGCCCAGGCGCCAGCGCCCAGCCACACCCCCCCCCCCCCCCCCACCCCGGCCCCCCCGAAACCCAGGAGGACCGGCTCCATGTCCTGTTAAACATTGGAATGCTTCATTTTTTCCTTCATCTGTTTTTTCTGTTTGCAAATGTATGCAATTCCAACATTCTCCATCATCTTAGTAAATCTGACAAATATGACATTGATTCTGCATTTTTTTCCTTTTCAGGTAGTTTCCAGACACATTGTTTGCTCTGAGGATGATGATGATGATCCTTACACATCGTGTGCCCAGAATGAGATGACAGGATTTTTGAGAACTTCTACTGAAGTTGTGAAATTATAATTAAGTTTAAAATATTTTTTTTTTACATCACGTGTTTTTATTATTGATATCAAATCACTGCAGCCACTCTGCTACAGGTCAGCCAGCTGGTGATGTGGATGGGATGGGAAGGCCCCACTGGTCAGATGGAAGTCCAGGTAGTCAAGGCTGACTTCCTCTCCTCTTCGAGCTTTGCTTCAGTGTGTGTGCCTGGACATTTCCATGAGTACAGAGTCTTTCCCAAACATGTTGATAGCTGCGTAGCAACTTGTGCTACAGGTTTTAGACCCAATGTAAACTCATGTTGATTATGTTTGTCAGTGCAGCTGCTTACTATGCCAAAGCTTTTCTGAGACAGAAAATTGTTTCATTGTTTTTTTTAATCACCATGGAAGATGTGATTAAAAAAAATTCTGGCAGTGGACAACCACAGAGATAGTTTTATATGACACCACAGGTATTGTTTTGTTTACACACAGCTCTCTTTATCTATATACTTTCTGTTCTCACATGGACAGACAAAATCACTCGCGACCTTGCAATTTCGACGCAATTTTGTGATCTTGCAGAACTAGCTCGCACAATGCACGTTGATATTTCTTATTTAACCTATATTTATACAGGTAAGTTCCATTGTGACACGTAGCCTCTTTTTCAAAGGGAGACCTGTTTACCTAACGTACATGTCTTCAGATGGCGGGAGGAAGCCGGAGTACCCAGAGAGAACCCACGCATAGGGAGAACATGCAAACTCAACAGCTTGCTGTGAGGCAGCGGTGCTAACCGCCACCACTGTGTAGCGTTGAAAATGGTTGCACTGTGAAGGTAGGCTTGAAGACGGGATGTATCATGCACAGACCCAGTGTAAAACCAGTTTAAATATTCTTTGATGATATTAGAGTTACACTGCTTGCCCCCCCCCCCCCCCCCACACACACACACACACACACACACACACACACACACACACACACAAAAAAAAGAGTCCCTGGCTTGGTCTAGAAGAATTCACAATCATGGGAAAGACTGCTGATCTGACCATTGTGCAGAAAACCATCATCGACTCCTGCACAAGGTGGAAAGACACAAAAAGTGATAGAAAAGAAGCTGGATGTTCTCAGAGTGTCTCAAAGCACATTAATGGACAGTTAAGTGGAAGGAAGAAGTGTGGAAGAAAACGGTGTAGAAGCCGGAGGGCTGACAGCAGCCTGGAGAAGATGGTCATTGTTAAGTTTCCCAGTCTGTGATGACCTGGGGTCCATGTCAGCTGCTGATGTTGGTCCTCTGTGCTTCATTAAGTCCAGCATCAATGCAGCCGTCTACCAGGACATTTTGGAGACCTTCATGCTTGCTTCAGTGGACCAGCTGTATGAGGATGCAGACTTCATCTTCCAGCAGGACTTGGCATCTGCCAACACTGCCAAAAGTACAAAATTTTTGTACAACAACCATGGATCACCGTGCTTGATTGGCCTGCAAACTCACCTGACCTAAACCCCATCGAAAATCTGTGGGGCATCGTCAAGACAAAGCTGAACGGGAAGAGACCAAACAATAAAGAAGAGCTCAGGGCTGTGATGGAAGCATGTTCGTCTTCCATAACAGCTGAGGTATGCCAGAAGCTGGTAGCATCCATGCCACGCCGGGTTAAGGCAGTCATTAGGCGCATTCGGACAGAGATGTTATAAGAACGCAGTTCCTATAACTACACCTCCCGACAGTGACAAATTTATGCCCCAGCTGATCTAATACAAAACTAAGGTTTCTCATCTCTTTTATTCAAAGCTATTATAAAAGCTAACTTACCAGCTTTCCCTCATCACGGTCATATGACCGGATTATGTAGTGGAACAGCCCCCCCCACCCCCCCACCCCATTGGAAAGTTGCCCCAACGTCTTGTTTACGTTTTCATTGAGGTACACTGGACACTTTAGTGGACGGACCGGGGTTCATTCACTAAAGTGGCGCAGATTGTACTGACACAATTTGCACCTGTATTTGGCTTTTCCATCTCTTTTACTCAAGCTATTATAAAAGCTAACTCACCAGCTTTCCCTTCCTTTCCCTTGTTTACCTTTTGTTTAAGTGCGCCCGGAACCTTAGTGGACGGTTCGTTCACTAAAGTGTCCGGCGGCAGCCGCTGATTCTACTGTTATACTTTGGAGATGTATTTGGTCATAAGATTAATATGAAAATAATTGCTTTTGGACATTCCAAAATAGTTATCGATTCAGGACGTGTACCATTGTGATCGATTCGTACACTCCTATTGTAATAGTTCTTGTTGTTATTACCATCTCGGTAAACAGGCAAACAGCTGTGAGACTTTTTAAATATGCTGGGGCTGGAAGAAGCAGAGCTCACGCAAGGGGGCTTGCCAGTTCTGCCAATCACCAAACACCTACATATTTCAGTTCCCATGGAACCCCGAAAAGACCCTGCCTCGGAGTAGGAGTCCGAATGCACAAAAAAACGGCCTGGTTCTCGAAAAGGTTATAGGAACCAAAAAGGTTCCTGCAGTCCGAAAGCGCCTATTCATGCAAAAGGGCCCAAACCAAGTGTTAAGTGCAGATGCAAGATTTTATTTTAGGAGGCCTGACTTTTTTGCTTTTTAAAGTCCTTTTATAATTGATTTCATGCTATACTTAAATTTTTTGAGTTTTTTGAATTTGAGGTTTCTTACAGTTTTTCTTTTATTGCTAAAACACAAAAAGCAAAACTTGGGCACAATTTTCACAACCTTTACTTCTGTTCCCAGTTGCTTGACTCAGTTTGTTACTACTTTAGATTTCCTTATCTTATTAGAACTCTGACTTTTCTTCTTTACACTCTGATGTCAACTTCACATCACCCTGTTGTCAAAACACAACACAATTTTTCAAGTTTGCACACACTTCTCACATAAAATCTCAAAGCATCAATCCACAACAATAAATGATATGTGTCATGTGAAAATATGGCTGTTTACCAAATGAAAACACGAGTTCCATCTTGAGAACATGTTAAGAGATTTGACTGCAGAATTGTTTTGCAATGGGATGCCAGGGTTTAGCAGTTTGTGTGTGATGTTTCGAGTTTTGAAAAAAACTACAGTTTTGAAAAACGTGTTTTGGCAATCTGCGGCAGTGGGAGGTAAGAGACGTCGCAGCAGAGGGAGAAGCTGTGGGAAACTGCTTAGCGTGAATGTTTTGGATGCCAGCTTCACTAGTAAACTCCACACGGCTCTCCTAGCTGCAGCAGAGTCCGTGTCTGCTTCACTACTGCGGGTAAACAGGAGAGAGTTACCCGGGAACGTCACTTCACCTTTGCCGCAGGGATTTAACAGCTGTTTACGTTGGAGCGTTCACCGTGGAGACCAGACAGAGCAGCACAGTTACTAAGTCATAATAGAAATGTTGCTTTTGGAGCAAAAAGACCAGACTGGAAGATGGGGAAAATAACTGGTTTTGTTGCTACTTAATGTTCCTGTGGGCGCAATGTTTACTCCATGTAGCATTATGTTAAATAAACACCAGCGCTACTGGCAGCCGCCACATGAGAGCAGACAGTCCAGTTCAGTCCCATCCTCCCTGATCCACTTTCTCTACTGTACAATAAAGCACACTAGAGCCACACAATGATAAACTAAAACAAGACAAAAAACTGATCTATGGAACACACCCACTGTTGCCAACTCTTCAGCGAGAAAAATCGCTAGTGGCTGGCCCAAAAGTCGCCAGAAGTTGCTAAATGACGTCATCAAACTATATCAATTTTGCGCATGCATAGTACCATATACTGGCATCATATTTATTTATTTTTGACATGGTACATTGCTCATTAACAAGGGTACTGAAGGGGTGACATTAGGGTTGCCACCTTTCAGAAAAAAAAATAAGGGACACCTACCACAGCTCATCGGGGCCACAAACCACCACGGGCCGATACTCGTATGGTGGCTCCTCACAGCAGTGGTATGCTTTATTTTGCACCAGTGTTTTTAGGAAAGGAGTGATCAATAAAACAATTGGTGGCACTTAAAGCTGAAATGCTGCAATGAACACATTGTTTAAGCAACACTGTTGCATAGAAAGTGCTGTTATTTAGTCTACATATGCTGTAATTACATCATCCCTATTTAAAATAAAATGAGGAAAAAATATATAACAATGTGCCATAAGCACAAAACGTAGTTATTGCATTATCAATAAAACCTAATTAATGAGAAGCTGTCATGCACATATCACATGGCAGCACCAGCAGCCAAAGGAGATCTGTTTGTGTGGAGTGTACAACAATTAACCTAAAATATAAGCCTAGTAAATACATGAAGAACTGAATGTAACTGTGAAAGTGATCTACTGTAGACAGATCTGATGTGTCCGAATCTGTGACACACATACACATGTGTCACCTCAACTGTAACCTGGAGTGGGATGACAGATTAATTAAACTTATTTCTTTTGCTGCCTCTTATGACTTGAAAGAAAGTCAGGTCATCCAGACAGATAAACCACACCAAGAAAAGAATTTGTGTTGTGAAAACTGAACACTGTGTTCCTCAAAATCAACATTTTGACACAGAATACACAGAAAGCTGTACAAGTTTTGTTTATATAGGAAATATATTGAATGCATATAGGCTACACATAAACACACACACACACACACACACACACATATATTTGATATATATATATACACACATATATGAATGAAACAATATTAATTTAACTTATATTAATTTATCTATCAAATGTTAATCCATTACTGTGATTTATTGTTTAAATAACCATATAACATTTATATTGGCTGCTACTACTAATGGTTTCTGTATAAATGATCATTCATTCAAATTTAAAAAGTCAACATCCTAAACAATCAATAAACTAACCAAACCACCTTCTCCTAAACTTTCCTCTGACATCTGGCAAAAACACAACCAGATAAAAACTGATCCTGTTCTGAACGTGACGTCATGACTGATTCAGTCTCAGGAGATGAGGAGATGAAGATGGGACACTCACGTTTAGGTCGTCTTCGCGGTTCTCACGTGTCTGTGTTGCTTTTCTGATGCGTGATGATGTCTGATGTCAGACAGTCCAGCGCGCGCCACAGAAAACACTCACCCACATACGTATTTAACAGTTTCTCTCATTATCTCCACTGACGCTGTCCACCCAAGGACGGGCCTGTTCCCACTCCGGTGTTTTCTTTAGCAGCGTTTTCGCTTTTGAGAGCATGCTGGAGTATCAGGTGTGGACATTTTAAAAGGCGCGGGTGCCGAGAGCGCGCGTGACAGCAGCACACGCAAGCGCGCAGGCAGCCAGGCAGAGATGCAGGACTGGAGGATCCTGCGATGATCCCGCTGATTTTGGCTGGCTTTAAAATTTCCGGTGTTTTATTTAGCTCATTATTACTAAATTTAATGTTTATATATGTGTGACAGACATGTGTATTTGACAATTATGGAAATACGGAACAAATGGCGTCCCGTATTGGTTCAATACGGGACGCAACGTTTTAGTGTCAATTAAAGGACGATTCCGTATTTTACGGGACGGGTGGCAACCCTAGGTGACATACACATTTGAGTCATGGTGCAAAGAAGACCCAGGCATCATGGGAAATAATCTGGATGAGGAGGCGTGGTCATCTCACACACAGCAGCTCAGAAGGGCTGCTGTGTGCAAAGGGACAGCGAGAGCAGTGGGTGAGTGCCGGGAAACAGGGAGGGGGAGAAGCTGATTGCAGCCAGCTCCCGATGAACGGGTGGAGTGATATAAAGGGTGAATTCCAGTTCCTGTTTTAACCCTCAATCGTAACCCTCAATCTCAAAAATGCGCACTCCCATGAAGTCCAAGTGCTGTCACGATTCTCAGAACGTTAAGTTAAGGGGCAAGTTTGAGGCTGAATCGCCCTCAATATTGAGATTCTCTGACACCTCCCTTGTGAGTAAGGGCTACCCAGAATGCAAGCGGCAAAGAAGGCGAGCTACAAATCTTAAGTATTTTCTTTGCTAATTGAGATATAAATATTATGAAAACCATTGTATTTCTTAGTTTAGGCCCATGTTATGGATTAGTTGCCTCATTGTTGCATAATATTAATTTTTATTTGACAATCTTTTAGCAGCCGATGCAGTCAAACCATGTTGCTATCATTTAAGTTGGTTAAGTTAACGTTACAAATTGGTCATTTTTCTCAGTTCTAATGTTGTCATTTTACCAAAATAACAGCCTGTATAACGTGCTTGTGCTGATAATGGTATAAGACGACCGGTTTTGCATTAAATGAAGTTAATAGGTGATTGAAACTGACTTGCAGAGGCAGAACATGTCTGTAGTTGGGTTTCCATTACACCTGGAATTGCGAAAAACCTAAATATCGCAATTAAAAACAGCTAATGGAAACACCTACACTTAGAAAAAAACTCTCAAATACCGCAAAAATCTTTTATGCTTTCATCAGGTGTTAATTCAGATGTTTCGATAAAGCAGTTTTTCACACAAGTGTAATGGAAACACTTTTTTTCGCAATTCCATGTCATCAGATGTGACGTAGGAGGGTTAAAATCCAGTTATTCATATTCATCATAATTAAGAAGGATCATTTACAAGCATTAACTGTGAAATCGGAGTGATGGGGGAAGTTTTATCAGTCACATATATGAAAAATCCCCAAATCGCTGTAACTCAGTAAGCTGAGTTCATTTAGGACATTATACAGTATTAATAACTGGCCATGAGCTGTTTATGTCATTTCCACAGATGTGTAACACCACGACTTGGCTATCTCGTTCCCACATGTTAATTATATGTCACCAGGGTTTAATAATGTGTGACCACGGATAACATCGTAGGACTGCGCCTTCGTATCAGCAGCTGCATCACCACATCAGTCAGGAACTGGTGCGGATAAAAGTGGAATACAAGATCCAGAAATGACATCCACACTCCAGAAGTTGATCCTGAGGGGTTTTTAATCTGTGTTAAGCTTCGGGCGTCTGTCCTGGAAGTCACCATGAGCTGAAAGAGAGACATGGTAACATGGCATCTTATGCAGTGACCAGTAGCCCATAATAATCTAATATTAATTTATACATTCATTTTAAAAATAGGCCTAGGCTGCAGGAACAACCTTAAAGAGCATGTGTTCCTGCATCTAGAACAGGTAACCTCCTGATTACCAACACATGATATAATAACTAAATCATTTCATCATCATGTGACGTCACGTGTCATTTTTAAACTTTATCGTGGAATAATTTTACATTTTGACTGAAACGAGATGATTAAAAATCCCACTGATGAAAGAAAAAGTCCTGATGAAACCGTTTCATTCAGTGGAGTTGCACTGAAGTTCAGATCTTAGATAACTGGAGACTAATTTAAAACCTACACGTTTTCTGATGTCCGCTCTGTCCACGGCACTGCTGGAGCGCACAGCTGAGGACTCACGTGTGTGTGTTTGTACAGAGCAACACTTTATTTCACTTTATGGCAGTTTTTTTTTTTTTTAACACTGCTAGTTCCATCGAATTTCAGGTTTCCTGCAAGCCCCCTCCTCTCTGCAAGTTTGTGTATTCACTCTACCTTGCTAACTGTCCCTATTGTAATGCAAATAATCTCTGATTTTACCGGCCCCTGTACGTGGCACTGGATAAAGGCTGAAACAAACTGGAATCAGAACAAGAGCATGTTCCAAGCAATTGTCATTACCTGTCCCTGCAACATCATACCTTTTTGCAGTAATATATTGATGAGTCATATCTAAATCTTTTATTTAGGCAAGCCTGTGGGGGCGGTGTGATGATCTGGGGTTGCTGCAGTTGCTCAGGTCCAGGTTCAGCAACAGTATGAGCTCAAAGAATGAGGTCAACTGACTACCTGAATATACTGAATGAGCAGGTTATTCCATCAATGGACTTTTCTTTCCTGATGGCACAGACATATTCCAAGATGACAATGCCAGGATTCATCGGGCTCAGATTGTGAAAGATGGTTCAGGGAACATGACACATCATTTTCACACATGGATTGGCCCCCACAGAGTCCAGACCTGAACCCCATTGAGAATCTTTGGGATGTGCTAGAGAGGGCTTTGCGCAGTGGTCAGACTCTACCATCATCATCAAGATCTTGGTGAAAAATTAATGCAACACTGGATGGAAATAAATCTTTTGACATTGCAGAAGCTTATTGAAACAATGTCACAGCGAATGCGTGCCGTAATCAAAGCTAGTCCAACAAAGTATTAGAGTGAATGACCTTTTTTTTTGGTGGCGACTTTTTTTTTGGCCAGGCAGTATATATATATATATATATATATATATATATATATATATATAATATTTATTTGTTCTTGTATTTTATGCAAATTAATTCATGCTTAGTGCTGATTATGTGGCTACATTTGCACAAATGATGGTTTGAGTAGTGTTTAATAAATATTTTCAAGGTTTTCAGTGCTGCAGTACGAACCCTTACTAATTGAAGCTTACTACCAGTGTTGTTTTTGTCAACGATGACAAAATTATTTAGTTGACGCCCCTTTTTTTGAAGACTATAACAAGACGTTGACGAGCTAAACATTTCTATGATGACTAAAACATGATGAGACGTGTTGAATTTTCGTTGACGAGAAGAGACCGGAGGAAAATGTTGATGTCTGGTCTGTCAGATGTTCATGAGGCAGGAAATTTCTCCTTATTGTGCATTAATCTGTCTGTCAAAAGCTTAAAAAGTAGCAGCATCCTCTTCTTGTTTGGTCATGTCGACCACCACCTGGAGTGCAGCTGCATGCAGCGTGAGCACATCAGAGTTCTGCACAGGTTCCACCTGTATTCGCCCAAACCAAGACCCACTAACCGTGGCTCTTCCTGTCAAACCTGACTTGCACGTCAACACATTAAGTTCCTAAATGTATGAATTCACTGTGGTCTCTGTCATTTTGCCACTTGGGGCTTTATTTATTTGACTCAGAGATTCCTGCACAAACAGGAATCATCATTCTGGTTTTAACTCTGTTCTCCGTTCCTGCTTCGCATCGCCAGCAATGGCTGTTTAGCAGATGTCATTTGCATCTGCTAAACAGCGTTTTCGGGGGTTACCCGTCGGGTATCCCAACCGCTGAAGGACCCTCTAGCATACTGATCTGCCCAATCAGTCCCTGCTTTTAAAACCTTACTGAAGATGTTCCTATTGACTAATCCGACGAGCATTTTGTGTATTGCGCCATCTTGCGGTGCCACCATTGCCTGGGGAACAAGTCCCAATTATCTCGATAAATGAAAGTTTGCAGCCACTGTAGAGCTTAATGAGAACTAAAGCTGCATTTTTATTTCCCCTTTTTGCCACGTTTTAACTTAGATTTTAGCACCTGGCTGGACAGAACCACCTGGCAGGGCGAGCTCTGAAGCCGTTGGCATTGTGCCAAAATGTGCGACTCTTGAGACCATGCAGACACTTTCATGTGTTGAGCAACTCCTGATCCATGTCCTCATAAATTTCCCACTTCTGAGGCTCTGCACGGATACCTGTTGTATCATTTTTTTTATTTATCATACTTATTTTAAACCATTTTAGGTTATTCCGTCCTCCTTATATCTCCATTTTCATCTGGCGACTGGCGTAATATTTCCTTTTGCGATGTCGTCTCTCGCAACTCACCACGCTGCAAACCTCTAAACACACAAAACCTAATTTATATAGGGGCGTTTCCAACACGTTTGCACACGCTGTCATTTCCGCCTTCATTCTTGGTAAATCACTCGCACACTGGTTCAGCCTATAGCGCAAAATTCCAGATTGCGTGGGAAAATTACTACACGCAAATTTGGATCTTGATAAATCCAGCCCTTGGTGTTGTTCTTTTATTTATTTATTTTCTTCTTGAGACCCTTCAGTTTTTGGTGGGCGAGACTGTCTTAAGAGACTATAACAAATAGATACCCTGCTTCTAGCCCCCTGAACTCCCTGCACTAGTTTTTGTAACTCTGTTTGAGGTAATAAGGAGAATTTTTGTTGTACAGACATTATACAGCTTCTTAATTGCAAGTACTTCCAAAAGTCTCGTTTAGATATTCTATATTTAGTTACCAGTTGTTCAAAGCCCATTAAATTATCACCCTCTAAAACATCTCCAATAAAAATAATCCCTGCCCCAACCCATGATTTCCAGTAAAGAGTTTTTTTCCCCCACTTTTAATATTTTGTTATGCCATAGAGATGATCTTCTAGTAAGGAACAGTTGTTTCTGGGTTTGAGGTCAGTAAAAATATCTCATCTGCATACAAAAGTAGTTTGTGTTCCATCTTACCAGCTTGAATATCCTTATTATTTGTACTATTTCTGATGGCAGCTGCTAAGGGTTCTAACACCATTGCAAAAATTAGGGGGCTCAGGGGGCAGCCCTGCCTTGTTCCCCGATGCAAAAAAAGCTGTGGGGACACCTTTCCATTCGTTAAAACTGAGGCTTTAGAGTTACAATATAAGAGTCCAACCCATTTTATAAATGAAGAGCCTAGCCCGAACCTAGATAATGTCCTGAACAAGTATCCCCACTCCATCCCTGTCCTACGCTTTCTCAGCATCGACAGAAAAAGTGACCACAGGCTCGGGGCTATTTCTTTCTTGCCAAATTAAATGAAGTAACCTGCGAACATTATCTGCTGAGGACCTTCCCCGAATAAAACCAACTTGGTCTGGATGTATAAGACTGGGCATGTGTGCCTCCAGCCTTATAGCTAGAAGCTTGGCCAGTATTTTAGCATCTACATTTATAAGAGACACTGGGCGATAGCTTCCACATTGTTGAGAATTCCTACCTTTTTTATGTGTCAGTGTAATTACTGCCAGTTGCATGCTTTCTGGCAACTTGCCCCTTTTCAATTGCATTCCTAAATACTATAACTAATCTTGGTGCTATTAGGTCCACAAATTCTTTATAAAATTCTGTCGGTAGCCCATCATCCCCAGGAGACTTCCCAGCACTCATTTTTTTAATGGCTCGCTGCACCTCATCTAATGTAATATCTCCCCCTTTTTCTTTTTGCTTTTCCTTGGATAAGGTCGGCAGGTGTACCTGTGACAAGAACTTGTCTATATCCTCATGGTCTTTTTTCTGGTTTTAAATGTTGTGAAGAACTGTGGGTAACTTTGGTTGTGTAGATGTGTTATATAAACCTGAACATACTGTGCAACACACCTGACAGTGTCTCTCGGGTCAGACATGCAAGTGAGGCAACATCAGCTGTTTGGAGGACAATGAAATGACCTGTGGACACACTTTCAACAGCCTATAATCCATTGGAAAGAAAACAGAATGTATTGCACCCCATGATTAAAGGTAGAGTCCGAAGTTCCCCCCATGAAAATAAACCTTAGACTTGAGCAAGTGAAATCCGTCTCAAACCCCGCCTTTGGGCCTCTACTCACGTGCTGTGGTGCGTTTGAATGCAACTCTCTTTCCCCCTGCCTGTAATTCGCTCTGTCGTATTGTGTTCGGGATGTTTCGGGTGGAGATTTCTGTTTATATCGCCAGCCAACCAATGACAGACCTTAGAGCATGATGCTGTGTGGAAATAAGCATAGACATCGATAGACCCCGCATCCGCGGATTTGAGACGTGCCGACAGAGCAGCCATCTTGGATCAGACCAGGCTGCCGTCAGAGTGAATGCGTGCCTGTTGAGGAAAGTGGTATTTCTCATGTTCAGACCTGTTTAAACCCGGTGAATTTTCAACCGATTTCCAGATAAATGGGCTGACTGAAAATGCCGCCCTTTTAGGGGCTGCACGGGACTATTTGATCGAATTACACTATTGCATAGCTTTATATATGGCATTTTGTTTATGTATTGACAGCAGCTTTTGTTCAAACGCAGAGGAATATAAACCAGATCTCGTGTGATTATATACACTGGGTGTGTGTATTTATAAACATTTATATGATATATATTATATATGAGCGTGTGTGTGTGTGTGTGGCGTATGTGTGTGTTTTATTCATTCTTTTATTGTGTTGTGTTATTAAAACCCTAGAAGCCTGAAACAATAATAAAGTTTAATTAATAAATCAATTAATGATAACGTAATTCATTCACATTTATTAATCATTTATTCATAATGCATAAATTAATCCATTATTTATTAATTTATTAAGTCGTTATTTAATTTATGAATATTCATTCTTTCAAAAATATTCACTTATTAATTAAGAATTGATTAATTACTCATTCATTCATTTATCCTAAACTTTTTTGAGAATGTACATGGATCCATAGTAATACAAAAAAGAGTAAGGGCATCACAAAGGGAAAAGGAAGAAAAAGTAAATAAATAAAATCCAATGTCAGAACTTTGCATAAAGGCTGACTAATCCAGTATAAATCAAGTGAATAAAGTTTGACTATTCATTTGAGTTTAACTTGTTTTGGTTCTAAATAAATAAATGTTATCCAAATAAAGTTTTTTCCAGTTTGCCTTGGTTATTGAAATGGTAGAGCCATGTAAGTCCTTATTGTGAAATTTAACTTAATTTTTTTACTTGTCTTACATGTGATTTAAAATTAGATCTGAGGAGACTCCCATTCATTGTGACAGCAGCTGTCTAATCTGTGGTCTGACCCAAGATGGCCGCACGTCAGCCTAGCGGCCAGCAGCGTCCAATGGGGTGTCTACAGTCTACTCGCATATGCGCCTAAAAATAGATTGGTGCGAGTAGAAGAAAAAAAATGGGAGCACGCGTGCGAGTACAGATTTCATCCTTCTAATTTACACTTTGCTCCTAAAATAAGTCAGGATTGATTTAAAGTGGAAAGGAAACTGCCAACCAAACTAAATTTATTAATTTGACAGTCAAAAAATACATGAAAAATATGAGCATCTAAGTAAAAAAACATAGCAACGTTTTATGTTTTTATGGTCAGGACGCCGCCATGTGGCAGCTTTGAAGTCACCGGGTTGCGCTTCAGCTCCACATTGAACCATCGGTATCACCAGCTACACAGCAACTAACAAGCCGTAACACAATTTAGAAGACGGACATAATGAAAGGCGAAGCTAAAAGACCAGTCCAGCATCCAGATCCTGTTGCAGATGCGTTCCAGCCCGTAGGCCTCGAGAGGAAGCCGGGGCTGATCTGTAGCGGAGCAGGTTGGCTGCACCTGTGGGAGCGGCTGCTGTTCAGCACTGCTGGAGGCTGTCTGCTGTCAGGAGGTCCACGTGGATCAGGTCATGTCAGGAGGTCCACGTGGACCAGGTCATGTCAGGAGGTCCACGTGGATCAGGTCATGTCAGGAGGTCCACGTGGATCAGGTCCTGTGTGGAGAATTTTGTATAACAATTTGGATTCCACATTTGCATTTCTGTACCGGGAGGTGGATGTTTTGGAGGCAGCATGCCGTCTCTAAATGAGACCGGAGCGGAGACGCTGGAGCGTAAACGTGATTGGAGCAGACGCCAGTCACTCGAACTCTCAAAGGAAAAAAAAAAGAAAGAAAGAAAAAACGGCGGATGCACCGAAGAAAAGGTAAGAGCTTTGGATAATGCAAGTTGGAAAACCAGGATTTAATATTGGTTTGGCTTGTACCCGCTTCTGAGCTCTGAAGGAGAGGCTTGAAGCTAAATAGGTTGAAGAATGAGGCGGCCATTAGCCTGAGAGGGAGAAGTGCTGAGTTTGAATACTGTTGTTTGAAAACAGAAACGGTGGAGGGACTTAACTAAACTATCTTAAATATAAAAAGTAATAAGGTTCATTGTTTTATGAATTACACTTGATAGAACCTGTAACCCTTGATTTCAATTTCCAATACTTTTCCTTTTTTGAATATAACTGACTAAAACTAGACTAAAACCTTTTTTAATTTCGTCGACTAAAACTAGACTAAAATCTATCAGATACAGAAATGACTAAATGTGACTAAAACTAATAAGCATTTTTTGTCATAAAGACTGAGGCCCTGATTGACGAAAGGTTTGCGCGTGTTAAAACGGGCGCCATCTTCATTAGACGCGCAATAATCCGCCGGAGCTGATTTACAAAGCAGGGCAAAAGGCAAAAGGAGGTTCAAAATAGCCCCGCTATCCATTTTGTGTGTCTGCTGTAGATAAATAATGTAATCTGGGCGTTTCTACCAGAACGCGCAAAATATTGGGAGGAGACTATGCAAACAACTCAGCTTTACGCACGCAATGTGATTTATCAACCGTGCAACGCAAAGCGGGTGCAAAAAATTCCGTGTAATTTAGCGCGTCTGAAAAGCAGGTATGAACTGGCAGCTTTATGCACTGATGGCTTAAAGAGTGCTGCCTACAGGACTGCAGACATGCAGCATCGGGTCAAAATCATTTCTCATGAGGTGTGCAGGCGACACGTCAAGTTTTCATTATTTAATTAAATAACAATCAACATCACTGTTTAACACAAGTTAGTCTAGACAGATGAGTCAGAACATCTGCAGCTGTAGCATCATGGTAGTTAAAGCTGACATCAATTATGTCTTTTTATTTTCTTTTATTTTTTACCAATGGCATACTTTTAAATTTAGATCAGTTCCTGTGCGCTCCTCCTCTCCAGACCCGGTTCCTCCTCTCCTCAACACTGCTGCTATGAGGTTGCTGTCCAGCGTGAAGTGGCTCCCACCCCACAGAAAACTCAGTAAAAAAAAAACTAGTATCATAGCACAAACTATTGATACTACATTTAACTGTATTTTGCGTGGGGTGGGGGTCAATT
Source organism: Atherinomorus stipes (assembly GCA_023101725.1). Lineage (NCBI taxonomy): Eukaryota > Metazoa > Chordata > Actinopteri > Atheriniformes > Atherinidae > Atherinomorus > Atherinomorus stipes. The sequence goes on along the minus strand of JALJCO010009553.1, from coordinate 95,955 downwards.
ACGCATGTCCAGCACATGGCACTGTGCCAAAGAGTGCGCACTGCGTGCGTAATATCAGACTTAATAATATCTTCAACAGCGTCTCCTTATCCATGTCCTTGAACTGGCCTCTTCTTACGACCCACAGGGAAACCTGCTGCATTATTATATAAAGAGTTCATTTGCAAAAACAGACAAACACAGTTGTGAAAAAACAGAGTTAACTGCTTTTCATCGCTGTATAAACGTCCCATCTCCATTTTACATCATTAAAACCCTCTATTTCATGTGAGCTTGATTTAGTGAAAATATTCAAAAAGTAAAAGAATTTATTTTCAAAAGCAGTTAAATGCGTTTTTTTTCTAAATGGCGTCGTCTATTTTTGCAAATAAACTCTTCATATTTATCTTATATTCCGTTTTTTATTTGCCTCATATTATATCTCTGGAACTAATATCTCTCTGTCAGGACGAATTTCATTTTGCGTTTATCACATGCTCTTCTGAACTTTCCATGGCAAAGCAATAGTGCAAGCTAAATCCTCATTTAAATACTGTTGTTTGCGCCTGTTACAGATTGCGTGTGTAATCTTTGTAGATGACCCGCAAACGCTGAAGAGACAGCGCACGCTATTTATCTGCGCGGCAAAGAAATTAGTGCTCTTTATTTGGATTCTCTGTAAATCAGGGCTTAAGACTAAGACTCAGGTAGCTGCCAAAAACAACACTGTTCCGTACACAAACTCAGACCTGTGGTGAGAGTCGACTCTATAAATTGATAAATGGCGAGTCTTGCATGGAAATGGTCATGCATACAGATTTACATCATACAATCATTTTATAAATGAAGGCCATTTTGTTTGATTGGAAGAGATTGAAGGGTGTCATTACCTCCACTCACTATTTAAAACTATACTAGAAATCACTAGGACAGTGAAGACTAGGGATGGTCAGGCAAACCCTATGGCTACTGCGTGCTGCCCGCAGGTTGCTCTGGTAAGGTGAAGAAATTTTCACTTTGATTGCAGGTCATAAAATGCGCAGGTGCAATGCGTGTAACCTGCAATCTCACATCAGGAAAGCAGCGTCGCCCACCACAAATTCTTGAGTAATAACAGTGAGTGATAACAGACAGAAAAACACTGTCAATTTTTTTGAATGAACGTTTATCATAGCAAGATAGGGTCATATCAGGGGGGACTGAGGTCCTTGGCAGAGATAAGAACTCTGTAGTGCTTTTAGCGTTTTTTTTTATGTTTCTGTACTGTTAGAACACCAGTGTATAGACACTCTTTTTGGGGCACCTTAGGGGACCAAATCGGTACCTTCTGCTTTGTCCCTTTTTTTAAACTCTCAATATCTTATTCAGTTTGAAAGCTAATTGTATGAAACTTGGCCAAGAATTTTATTTTATTTTCATGTCTCTAATTCCATTATCACTTTTAGTACAAGACACATAGAACAGCAGATATAAAATTTACTGACACTCTTTCACCTAAGGACTGAATCGGTCCCATTGACTCCTATTATAACCACATATTTTGGATATACTGTTATTCTGACATGTGATAGTGGTTTTCCCATAAATATCCAATAGATCTAAACCTTTGCCGTCAAAATACAGATAAAATAGGTTTTAGGTCAGATGACCCTTCTCAACCCACCAGGGTCAGCAGAGCTTTATGACATAGAGTTTCAATGGAGGACAGTTCTTCTTACCTTGCAAAATGCACAGCAGAAAAATGCTAAAAACCACACAAATGGTCGTGATGTGTTGGGACCAAGCTGCAACCTCTGGTGGCCAACTATGACGCCACCCGGAAGAAGCCATTTTTTGTTGTTCTCCCTTCATCCGCTAGGGGCTGGCTGCAAGACTGAGCAAATCCCCATAGACTCCCATGTTAAAAACGCCACCTTCACAGCAGAAATAAACATGTATACAGCCTGGTTCAAATAATCATTTTAGGTTTAATAGGTCAAGTTTACCTTCATGTCAACTGTGAGGGGGGTGGTTTTTTTTTTTATAACTTATTCATTTAGATGTTAAATATTCTTGAAACTACACATAATTAAGGGTGTGTCCTAATGATTGACATGTGGCAGACCGGAAGCCCGGCCTGCCAACCGGAGGCTCCTAGTTAGCTCATTCTTTGCTCTCAGTAAGGTCTCAGTTTGTAGCAGAGTTGCACAACGGTGGTTTTTAGTCAGCAAATAGCAAGTCTAGGCGTGTCTTACCTTTTACCCCGCTGCTTAGGAGCTAATCTTCGTTAGCTCCTGTTAGTTTCGAGTTAGCTCAGTTAGCGTTTAGCCCAGAGTACGTCAGCTGTCAATCATTTTCCCCATGGCCGCACTGTGCCCATTTTAGTATATTCCAGGAGTGACGACACATGTGACACGGCAAGATTTTACAGCTTTAGTCGCTCTTGGTCTGAACACACAGTTATTTTTGTAGATATGGCCTAGTTAGTGTTTTTTCTCATAAAAAAATGGGAGCTTATGCCAAAAAAGAGCATAGAAACATCAAAATATATAAAGATCATTAAAAACTTCACAATTTTGGTAATGTCTGAAGTTGTTCAAAGGTTTGAGGTGAAAAAAGTGGAAAAAAGTTTTAATATATGGCAATTTACTACAGTTTTACAAAGGGTACCGTTTCAGTACCCTAGGTGAAAGAGTGTCGGTTTTTCCTATAAATGGTCATAGATCTAAAAGTGATAATGCCTCAAAATCAATGTTCCTATATATTCTTGACCTACTCAAGACTGTACTAACCTGACATGAAAAATTTGAGTTTGAACCTTTTTTTTTTTTAAATGTCCGATATCTGTTTTTCTCATTTAAATAAAATGGTGTTTTTTTTTTAACAAAAAGGCCATAAAAACATATAATTTTTTATAATATTATGATAAACTTTACATTTATGACTACATCTGAAGTTGTTCAAAATATCTGATTTGAAAAAAGTGAAAAAAAAAAAAAAAGTTGTATATGTTATTTTAAAGACACTTCAACAAAGGGTACCGTTTCGGTACCTTAGGTGAAAGAGTGTTGGTTGTTTTTAAAGGTGCCCCAAGGGTTAAGCAAGTCATACAAAATATTAAAGACCCACTCTAATAATCATTTTAATTATTTTACAACGTTCTCAGTGGTCTTTAAAGAGTGATGCTAAAGTTGATTAGCAATTTACCTGAGTTGTGGGCGGAGTCAGTGCTGCCCAGTGCCTTTCAGGAGGGTAAGGAAGAAGATGAAGAAGCAAATGCTTAACGTGCCAAGAATTATCACTCCTGAGATGAGCATGCGTGTCACTGTGTTCATCTGAAACATCGGCGCCTTTAGTTGTGCTATATGAGGAGAAACACAAAAGAACAGCCATGTATTTAAGGGGAAGTGGAGCATCATAACACTTTCACAGTTCAGAAACAACATGCGGTGGGGTTGATGGGAACATTTTGATTGAGTAAAATTGCAGCAATCAGTTGCAAAGCCACAGAATAGCTGCTTTTTAAACGCTTCGCTTTTATAATTATTGGCTTTTACAATGCAGGTTTTTTTTCTTGCTTTTAAGAAAGTGTGAGAATAAGTATCATAGAACAGGAAATGGGATACAATACAAACAGGAATGCAAAACGGGGGGGGGGGGGTGGGGGGGTGGGCACACATGGGAATGTGACTATGAATGTATGTAGATATATATATATATATATATTAATATATTAGAGGTCGACCGATAGTGAATTTTTAAAGGCCGATATAATAATGATAGTTTGGAGCAGGAAAAAGCCAATAGCCGATTAATCGGCCGATACCACCCCTCCCACGCTAAAAAAATTCATTGTTGTGTATATAGGCTATATATAGCTGAAGGATAAACAGCCTATATAGGCCATTAATAGATTTTTTTAGAAATGAAAACACAGCTATTAGAAAATTAAGAGGTCCTTCACATTTATGTGAGTGATGGCACTCTATGCCATAAAAAATAATAATCACAGAACAATTTTTTAAACAGGCGTATAGTGAAGGAAGTTGAACTGTGGTTTTCTCATCCTCACATAGTCAGGCTGTCACCACTAACCAGCTGTAGTGGAGGGTATGTTCGGATTTTATCTCGATTTTATCTATTTTAAACAGTCCTGTTATTAATCAACAAAGCTTTTTTGTCTTTTAATGATCTCTCTTTAAAAGAATAAAATCACAACAGGAATTCATTTATATTCATAATTAGGCTACATATTTTCCCACTGCAGCAACAGCGAAGTCACTATAAACTCAGTCATATCTGGACACAAATCGAGGGGAGGGCTGGTTTGTCTCAACCAGCACTGAAGTTTACAAGAATTTGCCAAATTTTAAGGTTCATGACAAACTAAGATCACATCAATGAGATGTGTTTTCACATAAATATCCGATGTTTAAATGTCCGCTGAAGCAGCGGCTGGAAAATCCCTCACAGACGTGATCCCATCGCTGTTGGATGACTGTTCTACAGGCGGTTTTAGAAGCGGTAAAATACGTGAAAGATGGTTCCAAGACAGCTTGAAACTGGTTTGTGTGGCGGAATCAAACCTGCAAGACCCGTACGGAGCGGACAAACAGAACTGCAGGACTAACTAGACAGGGACCGGTTCATGGAAGAGTCAGGAATGACGGTGGAGGTGATGAAACATGACGCCTCGCCGTAGCCCCCACATGACAAATAATAGCCTTTAAAAATGAGAAGAAAACAACTTACGGTTCCAGCTGAGCTTTAAGTCGTCCTCAGTAATCAATAGTGCGGACTTTGACTTTTATTCTGTTTACATTCAAGCTCTTTTACCTCGGAGCTAAAGCAGACTCGTCCCCAAGGAAGTGGCGCGTTTATAAAGACATCTCTGATTAAATAGCCGATGGACTTTACGGCATATTCTGCCATGAAAGTGTGACAGCTTTCATTTACCCTGTTCTTAAGCTGTTCCTTGTTACCTTTAACAACCACTGTGGTGTCAAACATGCCGGTGGCTGTTTAAGCTAAAATATGAGTCACGGTTCTGCTTGTTGAACAACCGCTACTTATTGCCTCCTCCGGTTCTGTTGTTTAAGTTACAAGTCGTGAAGGTTGTATTGCACTAACTGATGTCGCTGCACTCGTAATTTCCACCTGGACCACTTCTGCACTCACACCCCCCTCGCTCTCTCTGTTCGAGAGCAGCCCCGCCCCTCAGTGATCAGAGAGCTGCATGGGGAAGAAGCGAAATGAAATGAAAAATACTTTATTCATCCCAGAAGGGAAATTCAATATTGTAAAAGCTCACTTTTTAAAAAAAAAATAAACAAAAAAGTCAGTCAGTCTTGTTCTTCAGGGTGATGCTGCTGGCAGGAATGAATTTCTGTATCTCTCCGTCCTACAGCGAACCTGACGCAGCCTCCCACTGAACACACTCTGTTGATTGTTGTTTGTTGATTGTTGTTCAAGGCGCTGTGGAAAAAAACTGTGGAAAAAACTGCAGCCATCGGCCACTATCGGAGCCAAGTTCAGCCGATGCCGATAGTTTGTAAAACGTCCTATCGGCGCCGATTAATTGGCCAAACCGATTAATAGGTCAACCTCTAATATGTATGTGCACACAGACACACACACACTATATTGCCAAAAGTATTGTCTCACCTGCCTTTACTCACATATGAGCTTCAGTAACATCCCATTCCTAATCCATAGGGTTCAGTATGACGTTGGTCCACCTTTGCAGCTAGAACAGCTTCAACTCTTCTGGGAAGGCTGTCCACAAGGTTTAGGAGTGTGTTTATGGATATTTTTGATCATTCTCCCAGAAGCACATTTGTAAGGTCACCTACTGATGTTTGACGAGAAGGCCTGGCTCTCAGTCTCCGCTCTAATTCATCCCAAAGGTGTTCTATGGGGTTGAGGTCAGGACTCTGTGCAGGCCAGTCCAGTTCCTCCACACCAAACTCTGCATCCATGTCTTTATGAACCTGCTTTGTGCACTGGTGCACAGTCATGCTGGAAGAGGAAGGGGCCAGCTCCAAACTGTTCCCACAAAGTTGGGAACACAGAAATGTCCATAATGTCTCGGTATGCTGAAATATTCAGAGTTCCTTTCACTGGAAATAAGGGGCCAAGCCCAGCTCCTGAAAAACACACCATACCATCCCCCTCCACCAAACTTTACACTTGGCACAATGCAGTCTGACAAGCGCCGTTGTCCTGGCAACCACCAAACCCAGACTCCTCCATCAGATTGCCAGATGGAGACGCGTGATTGGTCCCTCCAGAGAACGCATCCACTGCCCTAGAGTCCAGTGGCGGCTGCTTTCCACCACTGCATCCACGCTTTGCATTGCAATTGGTTGTATGGATGGATGCAGCTGGTTGCCATGAAACACATTGCATGAAGCTCTATGCGCACTGTTCTTGATCTGATCTGAAGGCCACATGAAGTTTGGAGGTCTGTAGTGATTGACTTTGCAGGAAGTTGACCACCTCTTCGCACGATGCGCTTCAGCATCCGCTGACCCCACTCCGTCAGTTTACATAGCCGACCACTTCGTGGCTGTCGTTCCCAAACACTTCCATTTTCTTATAATACAGCTGACAGTTGACTGTGGAATATTTAGGAGCCAGGAAATTTCCCCACTGGATTTGTTGCACAGGTGGCATCCTATCACAGTTCCACGCTGGAATTCACTGAGCTCCTGAGAGCGACACATTCTTTCACAAATGTTTGTAAGAAAAAAAGTCTGCATGCCTAGCTGCTTCATTTATACAACTGTGGCCATGGAAGTGATTGGAACACCTGATTCCCATCATTTGGATGGGCGAGCAAATAATTTTGGCAATATAGTGTATGTGCTGATTAGGGTTGGGCTCTGCTGGGTGACACTTTCCTGGACGAATTTACATAAGAAAGGCCAAGGCGTGAAAGACCCGGGGGAAACACAGCGAGCTAAAATATTCGGCAGATGGTAGATATACAGGGAGTGCAGAATTATTAGGCAAATGAGTATTTTGACCTCATCATCCTCTTTATGCATGCTGTCTTACTCCAAGCTGTATAGGCCGAAAGCCTACTGCCGATTAAGCATATCAGGTGATGTGCATCTCTGTAATGAGAAGGGGTGTGGTCTAATGACATCAACACCCTATATCAGGTTTATTAGGCAAACAGAATTATTAGGCAACTTCCTTTCCTTTGGTCATCCAACAATCAAGCGTTTCATTCAAAATAGACAACAGGGTCGCAAGAAACGTGTGGAAAAACCAAGGCGCAAAATAACTGCCCATGAACTGAAAAAAGTCAAGCGTGCAGCTGCCAAGATGCCACTTGCCAGCAGTTTTGCCATATTTCAGAGCTGCAACATCACTGGAGTGCCCAAAAGCACAAGGTGTACAATACTCAAAGACATGGCCAAGGTAAGAAAGGCTGAAAAACCACCACCACTGAACAAGACACACAAGCTGAAACGTCAAGACTGGGCCAAGAAATATCTCAGACTGATTTTTCTAAGGTTTTATGGACTGATGAAATGAGAGTGAGTCTGGATGGGCCAGATGGATGGGCCCGTGGCTGGATCGGTAAAGGCCAGAGAGCTCCAGTCCCACTCAGACACCAGCAAGGTGGAGGTGGGGTACTGGTATGGGCCAGATGGATGGGCCTGTGGCTGGATCGGTAAAGGCCAGAGAGCTCCAGTCCCACTCAGACGCCAGCAAGGTGGAGGTGGGGTACTGGTATGGGCTGGTGTCATCAAAGATGAGCTTGTGGGGCCTTTTCGGGTTGAGGATGGAGTCAAGCTCAACTCCCAGTCCTACTGCCAGTTTCTGGAAGACACCTTCTTCAAGCAGTGGTACAGGAAGAAGTCCGCATCCTTCAAGAAAAACATGATTTTCATACAGGATAATGCTCCATCACACGCATCCAAGTACTCCACAGCGTGGCTGCAAGAAAGGGTCTAAAAGAAGAAAAACTAATGACATGGCCTCCTTGTTCACCTGATCTGAACCCCATGGAGAACCTGTGGTCCCTCATCAAATGTGAGATTTGCAAGGAGGGAAAACAGTGGGGGAAGGTTAAGGTTTTTTTTTTTTTTGTGATTTTTGTGTATTTCCAAAAATTAAGATTTTTTTTTTTTTTATTACAGTCGCCTGTAATATCTGTGTGGAAAACGCCTCTGTGTCTGTAGTTTATAGCTGCTCCAATCACACTATCAGAGAAAAGGATCCTTTTTTTTTTTGGAGTGCCTAAAACTGTCATTAACAAGGTTGAAAAATGTGGAAAACTGACAAAACAACGCTGCAAAATGTGGATTTTAAACCTCCGCCTTCGGTTGGGAGGAGCAGAGTCTAACAATGCCAAAGTTTACAGCGACCACTTTCTAAAACAGGTAGGATAATTTATTATTATTTTTTTATTATTGTTAAGGATATTTCCCCACTGTCTCTGGCAGCAAACCAGTTTTTAGGGGGGTTTCTGTGTATCTCTGTGAATAGTAGACCTAGTTTGGAGAAATGCGGTTTGACTTATGCACAGCCTCAAATTTGATTAGGAATTTGGGAAAAAATAAGTATTATGGATCCTGGTTGACCCGACATGAAACAGAAAAACTGTCGGCTTCTCGGCTGCTGAAGGATTTATTAATCAGACAGACAGTAAAGTCATGAGCCTTGCCTTCTTTTTTTTTCTTTTTTTGCGGACCTCGGATGGATCTCTGCACCGCTTGCAGCCTCATTCTGGGCTTTGCAGCACATGATGAAGCAAATTATGCGATGTATAAGTACAGTCCATTTTACGGTTTAAAAATACCAAACAGCTGATGGTCCTCGTGTGTGATTGTGGCCGAGCCTCACACATCCTCCACTGCTCACAAGTTAACATCGCAACAGTGTGGAAAATCCCTCTTAGGGAGAGAAAGCGATATTGGAAAGGCAGCTCAGCCTCATGGGGGAGACCGACGCGTCCAAACCACGTTAACTTATTTATTTTGGACACCTGTCCCCCCTACAGTTGTAATTTTTAAGATCGGATGCCCAGAGGTAAAGTTGTGAGCGTTGCTTTGTCAGCAGCGAGATGGTTTGTAATGTAAATCGCCGCACGGCCGGTAAATCTACAAGATTATAAGACCAGTCTGGTTTATTTAGACTTCATGGGTCATATCTTATGTAAAAATATATTTTTTTGGCAATATGGTGTCTGGACCAGCCCATTCAAAGCCCCAACATACTCGCTGTCATTCATTTCGCTGTGTTTTGAACTGGAGGAAAACACTTTTTGCCCTCTGTCTGCATTTTGCGCGGCGTCCGGGTCACGTGACTGAAAGCCACCTATTATGTTTGCCTAATCAACCTGATATAGGGTGTTGATGTCATTAGACCACACCCCTTCTCATTACAGAGATGCAAATCACCTGGTATGCTTAATTGGTAGTAGGCTTTCGGCCTATTCAGCTTGTTGTAAGACAACATGCATAAAGAGGATGATGTGGTCAAAATACTCATTTGCCTAATAATTCTGCACTCCCTGTAATAGGCAAACTGAGAAAATTCAGCAAGCTGGTAGGACTGATATTAATCAACCGACATCCTACCTGAACGATATACCCTACTCTAGATTCATCAGGTTTTCAAGCAGCAGGTGTCAGAAGAGAACAGGCATCTATTTTGGGGGAAAAGGAGTGTCGAGGTACACCATGGACCTTTCGCAATGTGTGAAACTGAGCGTTTCTGTTTTCTTTTCTTTTTTTTTAATTGAATGTTGCATTTCAAGCAGGAAGACCAGAAATGTCAAAATCCCCATTTGTGTGCATCATTTATTGTAAAATTCTGATTAGATTGAAAGATATCATTCCACAATGCGGCAAGAATGTGAGGGCTTACCCAGCAGAGAATTGTTGGTTGGTGCTTCTTCTGAAAAAAAAAGGAGTAAATATTTGTAAAGAACAAAGTTCATGCTTACCTTTTATCTAAAGTACATCAAATTCTTTAAACTTGTGCTAGAGTGCAGTTCTATAAGTTATGCATGTTGTATGGTAGCCTGCACGAGTCACCAGGAAGCTGCTGTTGACCATCTAGGCCAGGGATCACCAAATCCGGACCACTTGGGCCAGTGTCCGGAAAGTTTTAAACATCGCCCTGCTCGCGCAAACCCATCTCAAATTAAATTGATCTAACGACCAATGAAGTTCTGCACAATGACTCATTAATTTGAGTCAAGTGTGTTGGCACAGGGACTGTTTGAGCTCCGGATCTGGGGATCCCTGATAGTAGTTTCCCCAAGTAGTTTAAAAACTGTTTCCACCAGTGATTCACTATTTGATTTTTTTATTTCACCTTTATTTATACAAGTTGTATAGTAATTGTATAGTAGTTGCTTTAGTAATGAACATCAAAATCTTTTTTTTTTTTTTTTTACTTATTTTAAGAGTGGCCAAGGTTTTTTTTGCTTGTAATTCACCTTATTTTGGGGACTTGCCAGGGCGGTGCCATTTGATTTCCGGTTCTGTTGACAATTCCGGTTGCTATTCACATCCATTGCAATTCATAGCAATTTCCACCAGCGTGTCACTGACATGAACCGTGATTATGATTATTTCTGCCTTTTAAAGGTGTTACAACAACTGGAGAAAGAGGCGTGAGATCCTCCAACACATTTGTATCGATCACGGCAAAAAACAGACCGAATATTGCGGGCTGCTGTTAGAGTTGTTATCTCCCTGTAAATACAATAAGGACCACCCGCCACCTTCTCCCTCCCTCCTGCTTGACTTTCTGCTTTTCTCTCCTTTTAAATCACACCGTGTCTCCTGAATATGATAAAGTCAGCTGGTCTGTGAAACATCTCCTCTGCAGCAACCTGATCTCAGCCTGTTGACATGACATCAGCTGTTCTCAGCGACATATTATCATGTTCATACTCATATCTCCAAGCCAAACTTATGCAGACTTATTTTGTAGCGTTTATTTATTTTATCACATATATTATAAACTGAAATCTGAAGTAATACTTAAGCATACTTTCATGTTCGGTACATTTTAGCATCAATTATTTATTACGATTTTATTATTATGCTACAATGGAAGCATAAACTACAGGGGTGACGTCTTTTATACTGGCTCACGTTACTGGACTCTTCTGACCTGCACAGATTTAACGCCACACACTTGACAATAACAATTTAAAAAAAACATCACACATCTCATCTCTCTTCTAATCTGTGTGTGATGTTCACTACAGAGCACCACATGCTAATGGGGTTTAGCAGAGTATCACGTTTTTTATTCTTAATATTCCAAATCCGCATCTATCCACCCATTCGGTGGACGTTATTAACCTCCATCTGAATTTTTCAAAATAGTTTGTTAAGTTTCCTCCCAACTAAGTTGCTGCATCTGCTACGTGGGCGACCGTCTTTTTCAATTTAACTGACGAGCTGCAGCTAGCGACCAAAAATGTCAACACATTCTGGAAGACGAGGACGTTCAGAGGTGGGCGGGGCAAAATAAGGTGAAAAGGCAAAAAAAATTCTGCCAATGAAACAAGTGAAATTTTCTTGATTAGATTTCTTGAAATAAGATGCGTTAGTCTTAAAACAAGTTCCTATATCTCACTGAAATGTTACTCTTCTGGTGATTTTGTCTTATTTTGAGTGTGATTAGATAGTTTGACTAGAAATTAGAAAAAAATACTTGGGAAGGTTTGAGTTTTTACAGTGAAGGAAAAACCTTTACTGTTCTTTCAGTCTCCATGTTCTGGTTCCAGATACTTTCTGCCCTCAGTTACACCAAGAGATTTAAAAAGATTGGATTGGTGATATTTTATGGTACAGAGTCTGTATTTTCTGTTATATTTTTGTTGGATGTAGATGAAGTTGGTTTATACGATTCATACTCGAGGGGAAATTAAAGATAAAAAAAAGAGAAATTTAACTTTACCACTGCGAGTTATGATAGGCCCAGCAGTCAGAACAGCATTTCCAGATGATTCCTTTCCTTCTGAGATATCTCTCTTTTTTCCTGCTTGTACATATCTGTGAGAAATCATATAGAAATATGTTGGTTGATACTGTGGTATTTTTTGATTTGTTTTTTTTTTACATAAAAGTCTTGAGGGCATCATTCTGTACTATTAGATACAATCCATGAGTATGGATATGAATCAATATACAGTTTGCATTATTCTCCAAAGGCACTCAAAGCGCTCACAGTAGATCCATTCTTCTTTCACTCCTCATTCATACTTGGTGATGGTAAGCTACGTATGTAGCCACTGCTGCCACTGCAGACTGACACATTTCAAACCTACGGCCCCTCCGACCACCACTGGAACATTCACACAGCGAGGCCCCCACTGGAGGCGAGGAGGGTCGAGTGTCTTGCCCAAGGACACAACGACAGATGGCTGGGGGATCTGGATTCAAACTACAGATCCTTCGATCATTGGCCGACCTGCTCTACCACCTGAGCCACAGCCGCCCCATAGACAGAATAGAATTCTGTCACAGAATAGGTTCAGAATGTCCTCTGGCAAACTTTTTTGCCTTGCTTTCCAGATAAGCACAATTTTTAAGTCAACAACACCCTTAAATTTCAATAGGCCTTTTTCACAAAAGAACGGAAGTGTGTTACTTTTGGGAATCTTGTCTTCCTGTGAGGGCCAGACTTCAGTCAAATGTCAAAAATGGATCGTTTTTCCACTCCGGATATTAGATTTCAGCCCGTTTACTGCCTCGATCTTAAGAACCAGAAGTTTTGCCTGCATTGTTTCAATCATGTGACCAACCAATGCATCGTTTTGTCATCTGCGTGTGTTGAGCTGCTTCTTTTAAAGTGAGGGAGTTTGTTAATATATCAAGCTTTAAATGTAATTAAATCATGTCTATAATGAAGGTATTTAGTGGAGGTTTTCAAGCGATTTTTCATCATTTCTGATATCAGAAAGCATCAGATCAGAATGAAATTTGCAGAGCCGTTCTCTGAACAGAAATAAAACGTGACTATGCAAGTATTAATGCATCCAGTACGTGCATTATGTCCGCATATTGTCCAAAATTAACGCCTCTGCTGAAATAATGCTTTTTTTTCTCTTCTTTTCTTTAAGATTGCACATATAGGTTTGGTCAAACTTCCCTGATCACTTTGATTTCAAAATGAATTATTTTGTTTGTGAACAAAATAAGGATCACAGATGGTAGAATATCGTTGTAATGTGTTTAACTGCAAGAAAATGCAGGAAATCATAGTTCGTTCCGAGTTTGAAATAAAATGATAGTTCTGTATGTTTCGTGGCTTTTATTTAACATGCTTCTGTTGTAGCTTTGAGTAACATACATGTATTATTTTAGTACCGCTGGGGGCTACTAATGTTTTATAATGAGAGGCTGAGACGAGGCAGTTCGGGTCCAGTGATCTTTTACTGGACCCGAACTACCTCGTCTCAGACTCTCATAACATATGTGAGAACATTAATCCACGGCTACAAAGCTGCATCATGTGCTGCTATTCAATATAATCCACCTCACCATGAAGGAACCCACAGATAACAGCGGCCACAACTTTACACAACACAGTTAAAACTATCTACATGCATGCAAGGACAAAAAAAAAAAAAAACTCTTTTCTTCTATTTTAACACTGATAGATAAAAACAGTAACTCGGAACTGAGAACATAATTTATTTTATCTTATTTTAGTTTTATTTATTAAATTATTTTTGCTGTTTGTAACAAATGTTTACAGCAGGGATGGATGCAGTCATGGCCAATATAACAGTCTGTGGTCGCGGCAGTCGTGTCAAAATAACTCGGCATTTCATGAGGCTTCCGTTTTTCCGTCCCTATTAATGTCTATCATTGATCGATGTTAAAAACTCCTGGAAATGGATTTAGGACTGCTTCAGAGCAAAATGAAAAACAGCCCGGTGCGCTGCAGTGACTTGACTTTCTTGTTTCATACATTGTTGTCGGAGGTATAAAGATCTGTGACCGTTGCGTATTTCAGATCAAAATACAAGTAAGTGTGAAAAAGGTCTATAGTTGCAACAAATAGATGATTGGTGTGCACTCTGTAACCTTCCTTGTTTATAATTCTTATGGCCCTCTTTTGCAACAAATACAACAGCTTGGTTGTACTGCTATGCGTTTCCCCAGACTTCAGAGTAGTAACGAAAGTATGGAGAACCATTGAGCAGTACAGCATGCGCAACAAACTACAGTCCAACAAATCCTTTACTTAAAAAAAAAGCCAATACTTTTACTTAATTTTCTTTCTTTGGGATCTATATGGGCTTTCCAGTTGAACTGAGAAACTTAACTACTTTAACTCTTTCAATAATAACTCCATCAATAATCATTTTCAGATTGTCCTTTTCTCTCTGGTTTCCAAAAATCATGGAGTTTGTTTTATCCCAATTTAAAGGAGTGATGACATAGCAGTAATAACTAGTTTATGTTGTTGGTATCACTGCATATGTAAATACTCCAAAGAAAAAAACGGCATTTTTACAGCGGGGTATTGTTTTGAAACGCCAGACCTCACTTCCTCAGTAATACAGTTGGGTCCGGTGATGATATGGAGCTTTACCCGGAGACCACGTTGACTTCATTTTGATTGGCTACACCTTATTTGGCTATGACCTTATTTGGAGAATCTAGGTCAAGCTGCGGTCGGACTTTGCTAAAGGCTAACTGCTAGCAACATGAGCAGTTCAGACAGTGAGCTACGTTTATTAGACAAGACAGCATTTAGAAAATAAATAAACTTACAGGTAATGACAAGGTTGTGGCCCCCTCCCTCAGTGTTGCTGCAGAAGTTTGCTTTTAAATCCATTTGTTTGAAAACCCAGACCTGACTGCACAGAAGTTACTACTAGCTCCATACACGCAGCTGCATCAGACAGGGAGGGGAGGGGAGGGGGGGAGCGGACGATGCATAGACCGTAGGAGAGAGAGGGGGGGGGGGGGGGGGGCTGTTTACTTCATAGTGTGCTCTTATTGGAGCAATAGGGGATTATCACGCTTACCGGAAGTTCCCGGATTTTGGACACTTCCTCTTCCGGGCCATGTTAACGACAGCCGTTCCTGCTCTGTTATACTGTTTAAATCGGATAAACTCCAAACATACTTAAGTTTTCATTCCAGACTGAAGTGATACTGGATCAAAAGCTGGATCAAAGCGATCGATTTGCCGCGGTGAAGGGCCGAACTTTATAATAAAACACACGTTTGTTTGTCGCCGGTGGGGCACAACACGGGCACTTCACAGCATGCTAGCATTAGCCAGCTAGCGTTTACTTACGTGCTTAACATTGTGCGTCTTAAAACACACAAACATCTGAAAATCGGGTCTGTACCTCCCCGTTTCCAGTGGAACAACTGGGGACTGCCAAGAAAGGAGACGCTTTCAGATGCTTGTGTGTTTTCAGCCGCACAAAGTTAGGCACGTTATCGAGCTGGCTAATGTTAACCTGCTAACACGACTGCGCAGTCTGCCGGCCACAAACAAACGTGTATCGTTTTATTATAAAGTTCGGTCCTTCACCGCGGCGAATCTGTCGTTTTGATCCACTTCTTCCTTAGCATCGCTTCAGTCTGGAATGAAAACTTGGCATTGGCGTTTATCCGATTAACAAAGTTTAACAGAGTAGTAGCTGGCGGACTACTGTTAGCAGGCTAGCATTAGCCAGCTTGATGACGTGCCTAACTTTGTGCGGCTGAAAACACACAAGCATCTGAAAGCACCGTCTCCTTTCTTGGCAGTCCCCAGTTGTTCCACTGGAAACGGGGGGGGGGGTACAGACCCGATTTTCAGATGTTTGTGTGTTTTAAGACGCACAATGTTAAGCACGTCAGTAAACGCTAGCTGGCTAATGCTAGCATGCTGTGAAGTGCCGGTGACAAACAAACGTGTGTTTTATTATAAAGTTCGGCCCTTCACCTCGGCGAATCGATCGCTTTGATCCACTTCTTCCTTAGTATCATTTCAGTCTAGAATGTAAACTTAAGTATGTTTGGAGTTTATCCGATTTAAACAGTATAACAGAGCAGGAGCGGCTGTCGTTAACATGGCCCGGAAGAGGAAGTGCCAAAATCCGAGAACTTCCGGTAAGCGTGATCATCCCCTATTAAATTACGCAGAATGATAGAACTACGTAGAATGATAGCCTGCTGTCTGATTCAGCTGTTTCTGAGCAGAGAGCCCCCCCCCACAAAGCTGACAGACCATAAACAGGAAGTTTGAATCTCACTCTGGACATTCACATGGCCTCATCAGTGCACAACAGATCATATTATACACCCAAAACCCCAGAAAAGTGAAATTTGATGTCATGGCACCTTTAAGGATAACATATTGACTGTGAACCAGTTTCTTACTTTTGTCATTTCTTCACCTATTCCTTCTGTTATTTCCAACAAATTGTTCCCTGGGTAATAAATACTTGTATCACCAGCAAACAACAAAAAATGTACAGATGCAAGCATGAAAAAGTTCCGCCTTTTTCTGCCAGAAGTGGTGCGGTGATAGTGCACTATTACTGCACTGTCACTGGCTGACACATGCACGGTGTCCAAACTTGGCGTGTGGAAACGTCCTTGTTTCGGGCATTCATTTAAGCGTTGCAATCATTCCCCTTGGGAATGCGGGCATTTCTCTGTGCAATCGAACTGGCAGAAAGGCCGCTAGTAAGTGGCTGGCAGTCTGCAGAAAGGGGAACTTTTTCATGCCTGGATCTTTAATGTGTTAGATGATTCACACACGTCATTAATAAACAAAAGTAAAAGCAAAGGCCCCAAAACTGACCCGTGTGGAACTCCACATATGACCTCTCTACATTCAGAATTTAGCCCGTTGATCTGTACATACTGCTGACGATTTGTAATGTAGCTTTGAATCCAACTTTGAATTAAAGTTAATATGATCTAGGGCTGGGTGATATGACTAAAATCCCATATCACGATATAACAAATTTGATATCATGATAAAGATATACATATGATATAGGTTTTTTATTTGGGTGGGTGGGTGGGGGGTGGGGAGTTCAATTCAATAATTCAATTAATAAATAATTTGTATTTAAATTGCAATGTGGAAATGCTGTTTCAAATCATCTACTGAACAAATAAAGGTCGTAGGAACTAAATGTTTCTTCTACTTCGTTTTTTCTTAGCAGGCTTTACACCTGGTCAGCTCAGCGGCGCACCATGTTTACCAGATCGCACCCATGTAGTCAATGGTTTGAGATATATCAAACATGCTGCGGCGCGTGAGCAGTCCATTGTCGCTCTGGCATCTCACGCCGCTGCGCTAAAGATACGCCCCAGCTCTATTTTTGACAGAGCACACAGACACTGCCTCAATTTCAGTAGTTCAGATCGGACCTGACAGAAAACATGGGACATGGGATTCAGTATAAAACATCCGGTAACTTCCTAAAAAAAAGCCACTGTGCTGATTTTAAACTGCTGAACTCTCTGAACATGACATCATCTCCGTGTCCACAAGGTTTCAGTGAAATAAGAAACCATGACGCACAAACGTGAACAAAATTAACCATTTGGATGAGAATCACGGGTGATCTTGCAGTCCCTCCCATGATTCCGTGATGTCACGGATCTACGACAGCTGGTGCGCTCGCAGACGCACAGTGCACGGTATAAATGCTGGCACTGTGGAGGTTAGAGCAAAGCCGTTGTGCTGCGCAGCGCTGCGTTCAAGGACCAGGTGATAAGCCTGGTTTGATAACAGTATCCGCGATTGGGCGCTTTACCGCAGTGTTTTATTTGTCAAGATGCATGGCGTGTATGGACACGTGCTGCTGTGTGCGTGCGCGGACACGTGCCACCGCATGCATGGACATGCGGACACACGGAGCCTCTTGACCTAAAAAAAACATGGGGGGGAGACGGTGGCAGACACGTTTCAGACCAGGATGATTAGTTCTCAACAAGCTGACCGGCCAAACCAAACCGAGGCGCTTGTAGTTAAGAGGGAGGACTTCTGTCGCATGGATGTGGTTTGGACATATATATAAAAAAGACCGACATGGTCACGGACCAGACAACAGGAGGTATCCCGGCTCTTGGGACTGTCGTCAGTCTTTTTATATCCAAGCCACATCCATGGGACAGAAGTTGTCTCTCTTTTAGGTAAAAGCCTCTCAGTTTGGGTCGCTGGTCATCTTGTTAAGAATTAGTGTAATTACACCTGTATGAACGGTCCGCCACCATCTCCCTCCGTGTTTGTTTGCAGCGTGCATGTGCACGCAGCGCATCTTGATTAAACGCTGCAGTAAAGCGTCTATCACCATATAAACAATTGAGCTTCATATAAAACGATAGAATTTTTCTATTGTCCAGACGATATATATCGTCATATCGCCCAGCCTTCATATGATCAAATGTATTTATGTCAACTGTATCTACAAAGTAATTATATTAACATGTAATGTACAAGATGTAGTGAAAGACACGTTTGATCTCAAACCAGAATACAGTAAGTATTCAATCAATAATCTTATCTTATCTTCGTTAAGAGCAGCACTTCTAAATACTTTCCCATACTGGGTTTGTAGCATTTGGAAGCTAAGCAGGCCAGTTTGGGAGTTTTTCCAGCAAGTTTGTGATTAACTGATGTTATAGATGAGTTGAAGAGACATCTTGACAAAGATATTCTAGTTTCAGTGGACAGTCCATATGAACAATGTTGTTCTCACTGGCATGAGCATGGGGCAGTCGTCTGCTTGACACAGCTTGGTGACACAGTGCAGGAAGACGGTGGACATCTTCTGATTCTTGTGCTTTACAAAGCGGAATACTTCAAAGGCAAAGCGCCCCATTTGGCTCTTCCCATTCTCAAAGACGGTGGTCTGGGGGTCTTTTTCACAGCTGGCTCAGGACAGAAACATTTTATGATGAAGACAAAAATCAAAGGTGAACTAAATTATGAATGTGCCT
Source organism: Atherinomorus stipes (assembly GCA_023101725.1). NCBI lineage: Eukaryota > Metazoa > Chordata > Actinopteri > Atheriniformes > Atherinidae > Atherinomorus > Atherinomorus stipes. Next base: position 77,041 of record JALJCO010009553.1, on the reverse strand, counting down.
TTGAACAAGAGTTACCTAAAGAAGAGGTCGTAACGGAGGTCGTCGTTAGGGTTTCCAGAGGGAGTGGTGTAGCAGTAGTCCATCAGAACGTTCCATCTGTTCAACGTTTAAACAATAATCATAAGACTGAGGACACTGATACCAATATGCCTATTCAATATTGAGTTTCTCTTTAGGAAAAATTAAGTATTTTTCATTTAATTTATTTTCCTTTCATTTCAAATACACATTGTCTTACAGGGTTCCCACTCTTTTCTAGAAGTTGTTTTCCAGGACTTTTCCAGGACATTTTCAGGACTTTTCCAGCTCCTACAGTACAAGTCAAGTTATCACAACATAGACAAATAAATCCCACCCCAAGTTTTTGGAGAAGAGGTTTTTTTACAGCGATGAAGTAAAGACGAAGAAAAGACAAAGCCAATCTAAAACAGAGGCGAAGCACAGACGAAGCTGCGATGAAACGGCAACGAAACTGCAACAAAATGGCGATGTAGCGGCAACAAAACAGCGACGTAGTGGTGACGAAACGGCAACGTAGCGGCGAGTAAACGGCAACAAAGCAGGGATGAAATGGCAATGAAGCTGTGACGAAACGGTGACGAAACGGCAAGGTAGTGGCGTTGAAGCAGCGATGAAGCAAAGACAAAGCGGTGATGAAGCTTTGATGAAACGGCAACATAGCAGCGACAAAGCAAAGACAAAGCTGCGATGAAATGCCGCCGAAATGGAGATGTAGCTGCGATGAAACAGCTACAAAGCCGCAATGAAACGGCAACAATGCTGCGATGAAACAGTGACAAAACAGCAACAAAGCGGCGATGAATTTGACAAAGCAGTGACGAAACTGACAAAAATGGCGATGAAAAGGCGAAGAAATCGCGATGAAACAGCGACGAAAGAGAGGGAAAAAAAATTCCAGGACAACTCAAGCTTTTCAAGGACATTTTACTCTTTTTCTCATTGTCCTTGTGTTTTCCATGACTGGAGAAATGTTCAGTCATTTTCCAGGTTTTCCAGGACGCGTGGGAACCCCATCTTACTTATTTTTTTCTGTATAATTTTATTTTCAGAATTTTTGGCTTGTGATAGAATCAGACAATACACATGTAATAATTGACAATACAGATACTTACAGATCTATAAACAAACAAAAATAAATAGAATAAAATTAATCAGGGATTCAAATATGTATATGTATGTATATAAATACATATATATATATATATATATATATATATATGTATATATATACAAATTCAAAAGAAAAACACACACCAAAAAAAACAATTTGATATTGGGAATTTGATAAAATCCTACATACCTTTTATACCTTTACCCATGAGAGATATTGTTTGTAAGTGCCTTATAATTTGATTGAATGAGTTTCATAATGAGTTTAATATGTCCTTTCCCCTCTGAATAATTTGACACAGATCTATAGGCAAGTAATCCAACAGAGGCCACTATATGTCCTAAAAGATGTAATCGTTTCTCTTTAACTTAGCACTTAGGGCCAGATCTATCAAAGGTTTGCGTGTATAAAAACGTGAGCTATCTCACTCCACACACAAAAAAAATGTACAAACTGATCTATTAACAGCATGCTAAAAGGGGTTTGGTCTTTAAAACATTCTAAATAGTGTCTCTTATCAATTTAGTACTTTTGCTGCAATGAATATGCAATATGGGGCATTTACGCACAAAAGTGCATGTGATGGGAGGAGAAAATTTAAATATATTAATTTTTCAATGGCAAGGTGATTTATCAACCGTGAAACGCATTGCTTGCTGTTTTTTTGCGTCGATTTTAGTACGTCTAAAAAGCAGGTGCAAACTTGCAGCTTTGTGCACAAAAGGCTGCAACTTCTGCAAGGGACAATCCTGGGCACGCTCAAATCTGTTTCTAAATAATTTTTCATGAGCAGTGAGGGCAGTGTATTTAGTTCTCATTGTTGATTGAATAAAAATCAGTACAGCAAACCACTATTAACATGGGTGTAAAATATTCTGGATAAATGAAAGTTTGCAGTCACGGTTCAGCTTATTGAGAACTAAAGCTGCATTAATTGTGTCTTTTTATTTACCATTTTTGCCAATGTCACGTTCTAACTTGGATTTTAGCAGCTGGACAGGATAACAGGATCACCTGGCAGCACAAGCTTGGAAGCCGTTGGCATTGTGCCGAAGTGCGCAACTCCTGCGTAATAGAGACCATGTCGGAGGTGCAGACACTTTCATTTGTTCAGTAACTCCTGATCCATGTCCTCATAAACTGGACACTTCTGAGACTCTGCACAGATACTTGTTGAATCATTTTTTATATTTATCATACTTATTTTAAATTATTTTCTTTTATTTGTTCTCCTAATAGGAGTTTGCATGTTCTCCCCGTGTATGCGTGGGTTCTCTCCGGGTACTCCGGCTTCCTCCCACAGTCCAAAGACATGCATGTTAGGTTAATTGATCACTCTAAATTGCTCCTAGGAATGAATGTGAGTGTGAATGGTTGTCTGTCTCTCCATGTTGGCCCTGCGACAGACTGGCGACCTGTCCAGGGTGTACCCCGCCTCGCGCCTGATAATAGCTGGGATAGGCTCCAGCAACCCCGCGACCCTGAACTGGATAAGCGGTACAGAAAATGACTGACTGACTGACTGACTGTTCTCCTAAAATCTCCATCCTCACCTGGTGACTGGTGTCATATTTCCTTTTGCGCTGTTGTGTCTCACAATTCGCCACACTGCAAACCTTAAAACATGCAAAACCTACTTTATATAGGGGCGTTTCCAACACCTTTGCACCTGCTGTCATTTGCGCCTTCATTCTTGGTAAATCACCCGCAAATCGTGGTTCAGCCCCTTGTGCAAAATTCCAGATTGCGTGGGCAAATTCCTACACGTAAATTTGGATCTTGATAAATCCGGCCCAAAGTCTTTCCATTGGAAGGACTCTGAAAATTTCCCTATACCATTGGGTCACAGTGGGGGGATTTTCTTTAATCCAGTTGAATAATATACATTTTCTGGCCAAGAATAACAATTTCTTCAAGAGTTTACCCCTATTACTGTCCATATCCCTATTGGAGCCCCAGTAGAAACTGTCCTGGATCCTTACATACCCTGTATTTGAATATTGCCTTAACCTCCTTGGATACCCCAGACCAAAACCTTGATACTTTTGGACAGCTCCAGAGACAGTGTATGTGTCTTACTAATTTGACATATTAGGAGGTGTGAAATTATGTGAATAGGGGATTATCACCTTCCTTGTTCCAGTAAACATTTGCACTTCCTCTTCCGCCATGTTACGACAGCCGTTCCTCTCTAACTGTTAAATCTGTAGCGCCGGTGGGGGCGGCCCCCCGCCCACAGGTCAAGGGCCCCGTCGTGTGATGGTCATTAATCGAATTTTTTAACAAAATGTGCTGTGCGTGGTCTACGCTAGGTGGGCTTCAAAGCCAATTTCTTTTCCGACTGTCCGTGAATCATCAGAGCTGTGAGCCAGCGGTGATTGGCTGCCCATTCACTTTTATTTTTATCTTGATCTGAACTCTGGAGAAGCAAACAACAAAAATGGAGGAGAAAACATCATCGCTCATTCAAGCTAAAGGTAAAAAGAAAAAGAGAAACTGTTTCTTCTTGTCATCCGCTACTTCCTATTTTCATCAACACCACCATGCCGCAAGCCCAACATCATCAGCCGGTGACTAGGCTAGGCTAGCCGCTAGCAGACACTCAAAGCCCGCCATCGGAGGACCACCAGGAGTCCTGCTGCAGTCCAACACAACGCTCTGAACATTTTGTGCCACCAGCAGCAGCGGCGGTCAGTGTCCGTGCTGAGCACCGCGAAGACCCGGCGCATCTGTAGCCCCTCAGCAGCTGTAGAGGAGTACCCCAGACCCATTCTTTTTCAGACCACCCTTCACCCCTAAGTAATCCGCTCTCCCATCGGCATGACCCTCAGCCTGTTTAAGGACAAAGAGGACGATCTTTAACCCTGTCTTACACCATCTTTGGGAGTTTCGGGCATCGGGAGCGACAGTGGCTCATTTATTCATCCACCACAACTTCTTCTGTTCTGCTGTTTGCAAACAACCGAGTCTGGAGCTGGGTGACCCAGCACAGTTTTAAAATTCAGGATTATGGAGAGTTGCCCACAGCCACAACCATAGAGCGTACTGAGCTTTTCTCGTCATTCTATATTCGGGCACTACATGGAACAACTCTACTTCTCCCCAACACCTCTACCGCAAACCCAAAAGACGGAGGCCCGCCGCGGTTCCAGACACAGCAGCCCTCGCCCCCACACAGAGGAAAAGGCGTTAGTAAACACTTTTCTCCATTTTCGCCACTCAGTGAGGAACGCACCGCGCCGCGCTTAAGCACGCTAGCGCAACCCCCTCCACACGCATTCCCGCGTGGAGAACACCCCGCCGAAAAATGCGCACCTCACAGCGACATCCTTTAAACCAGCACGATGCCCGTCCCAGCCCCCCTGCTTCCCCTCTTTTCTCCACCCCGACCATGCCACCGCTGACATGTCAAACCAGGACCCCCCGCCTCGCCAGTGCCCCAGGAGCCCCTTCTGCAGCAACCTACCCACAGTGGAAAGCACGTGCACCCAGGTGTGTTCAGCCGGGCAGCCAATACCTCCCGGACCGGGGGACCCCCACCCTGACACCGACACCTAGACACACCTACAAGTGCGTGTGTGTGTGTGTGTGTGCCAACAAGTTTACTGTTTCACTCTCTTTCTAGCCTCGTTTTCTTGCCAAAAGTGAGCATAGTGTGAGCTTTCGAAAGTGTTTGAAAGAAAAACACATAGGGCCCATCGGATCTCCGCCCCCTCTTACTACCCACGCTCCCCACTGTTTAAATGTACCCCACTAGTTTTCATCCACTAAGAAACTGACAGCTGACCACCCGCGGGGGGCCGAACTATAAACACCGTTTTTCGCCGTGGCACCCCGGCCTCACCTCAGCATTAGCCAGCGCTCCGGCACATTGCCTAAAACACACAAACATCTCGGCTGACCCCCCCCCCCCGTTTCCAGTGGCGGCTCCGGAGACGCTTTCAATCTTGTGTGTTTCACCGCGCAAAGAGCACGATCAGCGCAATCAACACCGTAAGCCTCCGGCCACAAACAAACGTTCGTTTATTAAAGTTCGTCCTTCACCGCGCATGCGTTTCCCTCTCCTTAGCACACTTCAGCTACTGCATGCGTACCATCAAGTACAAGAGAGCGCCCAGCAGCAGCAACCACATACGGCCAACTGTGCGGCTGAAAACACAAGCATCTGTAAACCCCTTTCTTGCAGTCCCCAGTTGTTCCACTGAAACTACAGCCCGATTTTCAGATGTTTGTGTGTTTTAACGCACATGTTAACACGTCAGTAAACGCTAGCTGGCTAATCTAGCATGCTTAAGTGCCGGTGTTGTGCCCCACCGCACAAACAAACATTGTTTTATAAAAGTTCGGCCCTTCACCGCGGCAAACGATCGCTTTATCCAGCTTTTATCCAGTATCATTTCAGTCTAACTAAAATGTTTGGTTACCATTTAAACAGAAACAAGCAGAACGGCTGTCGTTAACTGCCCGAGAGTGCAAATCCGGAACACGGGTTAGCGAACCCCTATTTTGATGTACATGAACTCACAAATATGGTTCATGGGGAATCATTACACAGTTATCATTACATGTAGCAACAGAGGCCAAATACCTATATCCTGTTCCTGTTTTTACCTGTAGATGTAGAAGACTAAGATTTTCAGTTCATTTAAGTTTATGGTCAACTTATAAGACGTTTTGAACCCACATATTGACTTTCTAAATCTGCTGCAGATGGTCAGTTCATTTTTTCAAAATTGTCTGAACTGTAAGAGTGAGATGGATGGTTGAGATTTGTAGTTTTCAACCTAAATTTTGTTAAGGACCTCTTTCATGCAACTACCAAATGTTTACCAAAATAATTATTTCATGATCATGTTTGCCTTGAGTCTTGAGGCTTTGATGTTTTTGTCACAGAGGTAATAGAAATTAAAGGAGAATGGCTTCATTTATGTGAAGATTAAAAGCAGAAAAGCTATAGCTGGATGTGAATGCATACCTTCGGAATAGAAATGGAAGATCTTGATGATAATAAAATACCTTCTGTCCAAGTTAGAGGCTTTGACAGCTGCAAACACCCGAGTCTTTAGAGTAAGTCCTGCCATGGGGATGGACAGCTGCTGGATGTATGATGAATCCTACAAAAAACACATTTCATTGTTAAATTTCTATCTTTACTCTTATATGCGATTTATTCATTTTTACCACACATCAAGAATTCCCTCCATATGTTATTCAGTTCCTAGAATCCCATTTGCTTGTGTTCAGATGAAATACACTAATTAATTAATTGTAAGTTCTTAATAGACTGGAGCTAACCCAGATTCACTTGAATTCTTGAAAAAAATGGCGGTTGCAGCAAAGAAAAGGAAGTATTTTGCGGCGAAAAGAGCTTTAGATAGTGCACACTTGAAAACCAGGGTTAATATTGGTTTGGTTTTCACCCGCTTCCAAGCTCTGAAGGAGATGGTTGGGGCTGAAGAGCTATGTGGCCATTAGCCCGAGGGGAGGGGCTCTCAGTTTAAATAGTATTTTTTTTTAAAAACTGTAAAAAATTTGGATGTAGTATCTGGTCACGTATTAAAGGTTGAATATGGAATACGGACAGAACAGCGACATCACGTCTGTCTAGGTTGTCGTTGCAATGGCAGAAAAACAACTCCAGCCGCTGGGATGCCAGAATCTGCTGATACGCAAGTGACCAACAGTCTGCAGCATGTCCAACAAGTAACGCAGAGGAGTTTATAACCGACAGCTAGCGTTAGCCATGTTAGCAAACAAGCTAGCTTACCGATCCAGGAGGAAAGTCGCCATTTCCGTGTTTTGACTCCGTGGAAAACGTTTATGTGGGTCCATTTAGTGAAGTCTTCACCTAAATTTACTCCAGGTTTTGCTCTTCTCAGGTCACTCCTCCTCAGAAACAGATAACAACATCTCCAGGGCTCTGAAGCAGCTGCTTCACTCGTCGTCTCCACGGTTTTCCCCTGCACAAGCCTGACTATGACCAAAATATTTTTCTACACAGAGATCGTATTTGGCAACCTGCAATGGCGGCGTGTATTGGCTTATAGACGTAAATATAATGCCATGATCGAACCCGTAAAAATTTATTTTATAATTATTTTTAGGCTAAATATAATTTTTCTAGGAAATGTTGTACTTTCATTCTGTACACCCCCAAACGAGCTGTGGAGGTATTATTTTTTTAAAAATATAGCTTTTAATAAAAATGTTCCATATTCAACCTTTAATAGCTGAAAGTGAAGCCAGTTGGGCGTGTCCCACCATCGCCATCTTGCCGTGTCACGCGTGTTGTCACTCCCGGAAAATGCTAAAATGGGCCAAGACAGGGCCGCTCTTGAGCTGCGGGGCAAATGATTGACAGCCAAGCTAACGCTAACCAAGCTAATCCGAAGTGAACAGGAACGAACTAAGGTAGACGGTTTAAAGGTAAGACCAAAGACCGTTAATAGAGAGGGACGAACCTTCCGCTACATCACCCGTTGGTTTCTGAAGAGCTAAAAGTGAAGCCAGTTGGGTGTGTCCCACCGTCACCATCTTGCCATGTCACGTGTGTCGTCACTCCCGGAAAATATTAAAATGGGCCGCTCCGAGCTGCGGGACAAATGACTGACAGCTGACGTACTCCCAGCTAACTCGAAACTAAGAGAAACTAACAAAGATTAGCCCCCTAAGTGGCGGGTAAAGGTAAGACGATTAGGCTCGCTATTAGCTGACTAAAAACCGCAGTTGTGCTGCTCTGCTACGAACTGACACCTTACTGAGAGCAAACAAGGAGCTAACTAGGAGCCACCGGTCGGCAGGCTGGGCTTCCGGTCTGCCCTATGTCAATCATGCCCTTAATTATGTGTAATTTCAAGATTAAATAACATCTAAACGGATGAGTTATAAAAAAATTCACCCCCCTCACAGCTGACATGAAGGTAAACTTGACCTGTTAAACCTACACTGTAAACCCAAATGTTCAAATAATTAATTATATTGAGTAGTGTAAACTTAAAATTTTCTTAAAAGTTGTACTTAGGCCTACTGAAAAATGTTGAGTGCCAGTAACAATTTCCTTCTTTTGAGTTTATTGAACTTTTAGTTTTTGATTACTATGAACATTTTGTATTTTTATGTTACTGTTACTTAAAGGTTGAATATGTAACATTTTTATTAAAAGCTATATTTTAAAAAAAATAATACCTCCACAGGTCGTTTGGGGGTGTGCAGAATGAAAGTACAACATTTCCCCCAAAAAATAATTACAAAATAAATTTTGACGGGTTCGATAATAGCATTTATTTACGTCTATAAGCCAATACACGCCGCCATTGCAGGTTGCCAAATACGATCTCTGTGTGGAAACAATATTTTGGTCATAGTCATACAGAAAACCGTGGAGACGACGAGTGAAGCAGCTGCTTCAGAGGCCTGGAGATATTGTTATCTGTTTCTGGGGTGGAGTGACGTGAGAAGAGCAAATCTTGGAGTAAATTTAGGTGAAGACTTCACTAAATGGACCCACATAAACGTTTTCCACGGAGTCAAAACACGGAAATGGCGACTTTCCTCCGGGATCGGTAAGCTAGCTTGTTTGCTAACATGGCTAACGTTAGCTGTCGGTTATAAACTCCCCTGTGTTACTTGTTGGACACGCTGCAGACTGTTGGACATGCTGCAGACTGTTGGACATGCTTGCAGACTGTTGGACATGCTGCAGACTGTTGGACATGCTGCAGACTGCTGGTCACTTGCCTCTCAGCAGCGAGTCTGGCATCCCAGCGGCTGGAGTTGTTTTTCTGCCATTGCAACTACAACCGAGACACACGTGATGTCGCTGTTCTGTCCGTGTTCCATATTCAACCTTTAAAATAATTAACTCAGCGTTATTTAGAACTTTATGGATTAAACGTGAATTTATGTCTTATTTTGAAAGAACAAATTTATACATAAATTCAAGAATAAATTAAGAATAAATGAATTGCATCAGATATATTTGTATAAAATATCACACACATGTTGATGGCTGAACAAGTACACGCACACACACGCGCGCCAACACGCACTCGCACACACACATACGTGTGTATATACGTTTATAAAGAATAAATAGTTTGCATGTTACAATGTTGGCTGGTTAATAAATTACATTTAAAAACCTTCCCCCGAGCGCGCCATATTTTATTTTGTAGTATTTGCGTGCAGTTCCTCTCAGGCAGAAAAACCAAAGCCGAGGAGAAGAGCGGGAGACGTTGACTGCAGGGTAACACTCAGCTCTGCACACAGGGTTGTGAATGTAAGTCGTCAACATATAACTTGTTTGAATGTTTGTTTTTGGAGGCTCAACGTGTTTTTCAGACGGAGAAAGTGAGTCACTGTGACAAAGTAAAACGGTTGACCGTTAGGTTAGCAAGCTAGCATGCAAAGTCGTCCTGCCAGCTAGCTGTATAGGCTACATGGCTCGGTTAATGTAGTTCTGAAAAACTGGCTGAGCCTAACGTGCAGCGGTGGATAGTAAGGTCAATACGGCTCAATAATAACTCGAAATCTGTCCTAGGGCCTGTACGACGAAGCCGGATTAACATGCCCGGGATTTCTCTCTGTTACCTGGGTTGACTTAACCAGACATCTGCGGTCTTGATAAACGGTACTATGTAGCTGGTTATCAACTCGGTAATTCAACCCAGGGTTTTCCAATCTTAATCAGTGTGCGCTCACTTAAAAGAGGCGGCGTTGGAAGCATCTGACCAATCGCAGACATGGAGAAACAGAGAGCGAGATATTTCACCATGGAGGAGCAGACGATGATACTTAACAAATATGTAGAATTCAGGATCATCATTCCTGAAAGATAACACAACATTGGCCGCGTTTCCCGTAGTTCTTCTTTGGTTAGGGCCTCAAGGAAGCTCTCCCAACGGATCGCAAGACGCCCGTTTCCCAATTCTTCTTCACCTCTATTTCCTAGACGCTTCACCGCATCTTTAGAGGTCCAACAGAACATCCACTCGGGTGCAGCACGAGGCAGGATATCGACGACACCATCATTTAGTGTGGGGTTATTTTCCAACGCTGATATTGAGCCCATTTATACGTTTATGTGTTTGTGCAAGAAGACAAACTGTAAATATGCATGTGATACCAGTGATCAATATTAATTGACTCATTGTATATTTGTATTGGCCTTGTGCCGGTGAGGCGATTGAATTACATCCCAAAATGGTCATTCTGCTATTTTTACGATGGCTGAGGAACCCCACCGAGGATGAAGCGCTCTCTGCCTCACGCCAGAGGGAGGCGTTCTGATTAGAGGCAGGTAGCATTCTCTTTGGAGGGACAAAGGGGAAAAAAGACAAGAAGCAAGGCCAGGGCATGGCACAAGCGCTGAATGTCCCCATCCACCCTTCAGTGTCGCGACTACCCACCCTTCTAGTCCGGTTCCATCCCCCACTACCTCCAGAGCCCCCACCGTAGACGCAACGCAGCCAGGCACTCACCTCTGGCCAGAGCAAGTTGCACCTTTGGCCTCCTGATGTGTGGAGCACTATTTAATATCCGCCGATTTCGTCGCGGTAGCCTGTAACGCATCTAATAGCGCATCTACAGCACATCTAGAGGACTGTGCGGCGCAGCATACAACACGTGCCCCGCCGGCCCGCACCCAAGCAGCAATTCTACGCATCGTGGCCATCTTTTATTAGCGAAGCAGGTCATCTCATCATAACAGCTGACAAATGCGTAAATATGCGTGAGTCCTCATAGAAATTTCGACAATTCCTACCGCAATTTTTTGTTTCTGAGGTTGATACCCACAGCTTTATCTAACGTAAGCTAATAGGAGGCAATCTTCCATAATATTAAACTTAACCGCAAATTTTCTGTCATTCACTCGTAACTACAGTTTTCTTCCATCATAGATGATTGACATTATGACATGAGTGAGAAAACATGACTCAAAAACAACAACTGATCCGTGAATAGGCCATTTTTAATAATTTCCATTTTCTACTTTTTTTTCACGAAAAGTGTCGTTTCCAAATGAACAGTAGATGGGCCTGTTTTCCTTAGTAGGGGGAACGTTAAAGAAGGGTCGAAAGAGTGGGTCTGGCCGCCCTAAAAATAAAGAAGCACTGAGTTAAGAGCGCATCTAAACGCAACGCCAAACAAGGCACCTTTAAGAAGTGACTTAAGGAGGACCTCCGCGTAAGAGTGTCTTAACTAATCTGGGACGCGGCCATTATCGTTAAGGAATGATAATAGGGATTATCACGCTTACCGGAAGTTCCCGGCTTTTGACCTTCCTCTTCCGGGCCATTAACGACAGCCGTTCCTCTCTGTTATACTGTTTAAATCGGAAAACTCCAAACAACTTAAGTTTTCATTCTAGACTGAAGTGATACTGGATCAAAAGCTGGATCAAAGCGATCGATTCGCCGCGGTGAAGGGCCGAACTTTAAAATAAAACACCGTTTTTTGTCGCCGATGGCACAACACCGCACTTCACAGCATGCTAGCATTAGCCAGCTAGCATTTACTGACGTGCTTAACATTGTGCGTCCTAAAACACACAAACATCTGAAAATCGGGTCTGTACCCCCTTTCCAGTGGAACAACTGGACTCCAAGAAAGGAGACGCTTTCAGATGCTTGTGTGTTTCAGCTCACCGCCCGCATCAAGCTGCTAATCTACGACACGACGTATAGTCTCCGCCACAAACAAAGTGTGTTGTTTTATTATAAAGTTCGTCCTTCACTCCAATCGTCGTTTCCCTCTTCCTACCCCAGCGTCTTGGCATGCGTTATCCATCCTTTAACAGAGAGTAGCTGGCGGCATTAGGTTAGCATAGCCATTCGTCCTTTGTGCGGCTAAAACACACAAGCATCTAAGCGCTCTTTCTTGCAGCCCCATCCCCGGGGGGGGGTACAGCCGTTCTGTTTGTGAACGCACAAGTTAAGCACGCAGAAACGCTACTGGCAATGCTAGCATGCCGTGTTGTGCCCCCCGGCTCCAACTGCACGTGTTTATTATAAAGTTCGCCCTTCACTCTGAAAGCTACCACTTCTTCCTTAGACCTCAGCTAACCATTCAGAGGATGGCGATTCCGTTATCACGAAGCAGGGAAATTGAACTGAACCGGAAGGAGCTGTCAACTGTTTAAACCGGAAGTTCGGCCGGAAGCGTGATAATCCCCTATAAATGGCTCCATTTATGCTGCGGCGACAGAGTCGCCGCAGCAAAAGCCAGGAATGAATGCTGGCTGTCAATGCGCAGCAAGTTCGTGCGATTGTATCAATCATGGAACAATATTATACATTATTTCAGATGCAACCCCAGCGGTTCAAGACGATCATGGGAACAAGTAAAGAACAAATACAAATACCTGTATAATCCAACCGCCGGCGCGCTGCCCCCTCATAATATTTGTGCAGCCCACAGGGGAAAAGCGGGTAATATAAAGACATGTTTTTGCATACGTTTTCAGTGTCGCCAACGGTGTGCATCAAACTACCAGTAAATGAATGAAGATGAATGAATAAATGAATGACGTTTTACTGAGTGGGACCATGAGCATAATTCGGCCACAAAAAATAAGCTTTTTAGCTACATCAGTACAGCACTAATTTTTTTTCACTCGAGGTGAGGCGTTGGTCTATATCAAAATTAATTCAATTAATCTAACATTAATAAAACCTCAGTGTGATGCAGAGCATCTGTGGTGTAGTCAGTGCGGCTGCGATGCGTTACATTAGTGATGTACGGCTCTAACAGCTGACAGATGTAACGGAGTCCAGCAGAGGAAAACCTACATCGTTCATATAAAGTGTCATGTGGCAGATCAAAAGGGTTGCTCCATCTCTGAATATTCTCTCTCTTCTAAGAACTCCTCTCACAATCTGCGCACCGGCATTGACAGGATCATCTAAAAATGGGCAGGCCATTTTCCAAGAGTGCTGATTGGTCAGGGGGTGGCGCTTTAATAGTCGGAGATCTCTTATCCAGAACTTAACCTGGTCCAGACCAGGTTAGGCGTTCAGCATAAGTTACCGGGGAGATATAACCCGATCAGAAGTGAACCAGCGTCATAGGACGAAAAACCCAGGGTTAAGCCTGAAGTTACCTCGATAAGAGAAAATCCGGCTTCGTCGTACAGGCCCCTGGAGCGGTGTCAGTGTTGTGAGTGAAAGTGGAGGCTAACTCCATGTGCTGTGCTTTAGGGGGCGTTTGTTTTGTTTTGTCATTGCTATGATAAGAATTTATAGATGCCACCAGCCCAACTTTACCTGACTGACTTATTCGTATAATTGAATTTTTTGAATAGTCTTAACAGGCATCTTACACGTCTTTACACAGATCTGCCTTTTGAATCACAATGTTTCTTTTCTGTGTTGTGATTATGACTCCTGATATGTAGAGCATCTTCGATCCTACATGCTGTCTGCCACACAGGGATGCCTGTCTATCGATCTGCAATCTGACTTCAATGATACAGTCCCACTCTCTGCATACTAGATTGATGGCTTGCTGCTGTTGACTCCCATAACGTTCATACAAGTGAGACAAAATTAAGACCACTCTATGGTGAGTAATTCTTCCAGAATAATTAATTGTTCATTTATTGGAACATTTGCTCATATAATCAATCATTACATACATCGACATTAGGGCTGACCCCCCCCCCCCCTCCAAAAAAACAACAACAAAAAACAAAAAACATCAAATCTTTGTTCTTTGCCATGGTAATTGATCATGTAGTCCGTGATCAATTTTCATTTATTTATTTATTTTTTTTTTCCTTTTTGACACCGGTTCTTATCTGCAATTGCTACATTGAAATGAGTAGGTTACTTGGCATCCTGGAAACCTGCCTGATAAGTTTTGGAGACATACAATGTTTGTTATGGCATACATTCATTATGCCCGTGAATAAACAATTATCTAGAAATGGTAATTGGGACAGCCCTAATTAACATACATGACCTGCATTTTGGAATTGCACTCTTTGGTAACACTAGGGATGCAACAATTGCAGGTAAAATTGTTAACCGTGATAAAATTACCAATGATTAGTAATACCGTTTCAAATTTTAATTATCGTTAAAACTGACTGATAACTGCACTTTGAAAATCTCCCAGTGATGCCGCTCATGGGCTGGAAAAGCAGCAGCAGTTTTAGTTTGCAATGTTTAATTTATGAAAAACTTTGCGGAAGGCAACAAAGGCGCCCACATTGATAGCCCTCTTGAGTTTTTTCCCCTTTAAAAAGAAAGTAATAGACATTTAGACACATTTTGGATATTTTCAAAGATGCTGGGAGATATTTCAATAATACTGTGCTAAAAATGATAACCATGATCATTTTGGTCACAATAACCGTGATATGAAATTTTCATATCGTTACATCCCAAGGTAACATCCCAAGGTCCATAATGCATTAAAAGCACAAATAAAACTGGCTGATGTTATGGTAGTTATAATTTTCTTTCAAACACTCACTTTTGCATGGACGGATAAAGCATTATGAATGATGAACACGTTGGCAGCTGTCATTAATGATTATAAACATTTAGAAGGCATTATGAATGCTCTATAATGTCTGTGTGCTAAAGTGTTTTTAACCTCCAAATCTCTTCATTTTTTAAAGTGATTTGCCTTACGACGACAGACTATTGTGATGTCCTGCCCACCGGTGAAAGAGCTAATGGACCTCTGGCCTGCTCTGCATATGTAGTCTGAGGTAATTTTGGTAAACTCTTTCATCTGTTTTATCTTTGCTAAATAAATTAATTTTGAAGGTTATTTTTCTTCTGTTCTAATCTTTGTTACTGTCTGTCATATTGTGTGCAATGTTGCCTAATTTCATTCATCATAATAAATAGTTGCTGTTACTGTCTTTTCCTCAATGCAGGTATATGCAGAGTTCCAACGGATAACTAACCAGAACCTACCTAACACTTCCTATGCCACTTCCATGGCCTTATTTAGACAGAAAGCTTCCAAGACTGGAGAGACTGCGGATGCTTTGGCAGACACCTTCAAAGTCCATGATACACAGGTGATTATACATTTCACAAGTAGAGTTCTAGTGTAATGTTGGGAGTTTAATGCTTTAAATAAACTTTTGAATTCCACAATTCCACCAGTTCGTGGATTTATGTGCAGATATTGGTAATTAATTAATCAATTGATTAATAATTAGTTGGGACTGTTTGGCATTGGGTTTGATTTGTAAACTTGTCACAACACTATTTTGATCTTCTTAGGAATCACATGATGTCCACACAAGGCGTACCACTGTTCTCCATGCCCTTCCTGTGTATCTACGTGAGGAAGTCTCTGGATTTTTCAGAACATGTGTGGTAAGTCTGAGTAAAGCGATATCAGGCCTATTGTACTGTAAATTAACCAACTCATATTTTCATTTCATTTTCAACACACTAGAATTTCTGTATATATACCAGTGTTTCAACTACAAACATCTGGCAAGATATGAAGTGTGAAGTGTCATTTTGAGCCCATTACGGCATAAAAAAAATGAACTGCAAAGAAAATCAAGAACCTGACATTAGCCAAACAGTGGAATACATGAAAGTCATCTCACTTTCTCAGCAACAAGAGTAAAATGCAGCAGAATGAACAGGAGTCTAGGGCTGTCCCCGACGCGTCGATGAGTCGACGTAATTGATTCAGTAAATGCGTCGATTTATATAACGTACATCGATGCATCAGAAAAACTACAACAAAAAAAGTTGAATGCTCTTATTTCGAAGGGAAACCGGAAACAGCGTTGTCGCGGTTAGCAGAGGAGCCAGAAACAACCGTAGAGATGGCGACGCGCTGAGAGTGAAACTGAGCGCACGTACAATTCAGGATCAACAAGTGCAAATAACCACCACGTCCACGAGCACTTACTTCAAAGGTGTGGGATTATTTACCAAGGAACCACATAACATCGTACTCTGCAGCTCTGCAGAATGAAAACATCGTTTTACGGCAGCACGACTGCAATGAACGAGCACTGAAGCTAAACTCCCAGGAGCGCTTTCGCAGTTTAATTTTCTTCTAAACATGTCATTCAAACATTACCACGGAACGTGTTTATGACGGTGTGGTTGGTCACTCACCATCACAAACTTATACTTCCCAATCACCAGCGGCTTCATCGCCAGGTTGAAAGTACCGCAACTCACGTTAACAACCAGCATCATTTAAAGCTTCTTACCTCCGGATACGGAGGAAAGCGTCCGTATCCGTATTTACCGTAGGGTATGAACGGGGCTTTACAGTGATTCTGCCCTTTACATCCTAAGTTTGCTTCCATGGCTGACGTTATGTAGAAAGTGGACTGAACTAAAGCTGCACGCCGTTATGCTGCTGCTCATGTGAACTTGCTGACATTGTGAGTGTGATCATAATGACGATTAGCAAAGATGAAAGAAACGGCTGATACCCTCATCAGCTGATCTTTATTTCTAAAACAAATACTGAGATTCAAAAGAGAAAAAAAATGACAGATAATTACTTTATAAGTCAGATAATTATAAGTCACTATACTTTATATCCTAGCTAGCTGCATATACAGTGATATCCCTGTTATATTACATTATGCTTATGTGCATTGTGTCTCTTTTCAGGAAAAATAAGCAAATAAATATGGAAGAATTTTTCCCCAAAAGAAACACATAACCACCATGCACCCCCAAGATGTCAGAAGAGCTGAGGGACAGCATCTTGAAAATAAAATAGTGACACCCATTGCAGTTGTGAAGGGAAAAGGCTTCTGTGAAACTCAGTTGAATCTGCACAAGATTTTTAGTATTTACACAGTTTTTAGTATTTAGCATGTTTGGTTTTGTTCTAGTTAAATTCATTGTCATATTAATCAAGCAATAAAAAAATCATTAGATTAATAAATTAATTTTAAAAATCGAATTGTTCGATGCATCGAAAAAATAATCGAAATATGAATCTATTCTGAAAATAATTGTTTGGGACAGCCCTACAGGAGTCTTTCAGACTTGTGTATATATTGTTATTTGTTTGACATCCAACTGTAATCAAAATTGCCACTGTTTCAGTAAATGTGATTAGTATATGATCTCCCTCTCATTTTGTAAGGATGATATGGATGAGCCAACCTGGGAGATGCATCAGTGGTCTTCCTTACAACCATCAGTGATGATGCCACAAGTCCAGTTCACTACCACCCAGTGACAGTCTCTGTCGTCCTTGAGGGTGATGTGGTTGTCAATCTCCCCAGGCTTCCTGGTAATGTTCGGCCTGATCTTTGTACTACATCTCAGCTATCCCAAGGGACTGACAAACACTTTTGAGTTCACACAGAAAATCCTACTTGGTCTTGATGACTCTAAACTGTCACCCAAGCTGCAGACTCTTAATAATGACCTGGTGTTGTATGTGTAACTCAAGATCCAAAAAGGAGTGGTGGATTCTGATGGCTCACTCTGTTAGAGCATACAGTAGTCCACAATGGTTTTCAGCCAAATGGCACAAAGTACACACTGCCTTGTATTTGTTAAAGGGACACTGTGTAATCGGGAGCAGCTCCCTCGTACTTTTCATGCTGCATTCGCGTGAAACCGGGCAGATCGACGACATCCGCTGCATGTAAAGTTATCACCGGCCTCTATGTGAAGACGTGGTCCGTTAGTTACAGTGACATCAGTCCACATCTGATTTGTTGTCATGGCAATGTTGTATTGTTTTCCCTGACCCATGTTTTACCGTCTTTCGCTCGGCTTCATTGATTAAAATAACATCTGGTTTGTTACCAACGGCCGTCTGCCCGACTGCACGTGAACGCAGCATCAGTGAGACGCTGGTTTCTCCCCACTGCAGCGCGGTGACTTTTCAAAGGCATTACCTCGAACTGAGCTGAAAACTCCGGTGTGTCCGGTGAGTTTCTGTGTTTTCCTGCTGTCACGCTTCTCCTGAACGCAAAAACATGGCGATACGACATGGCAGCCCCCACCGAGCCGCCCCGCTCGATGTATAAATGAATGATACGAACGGCAAATTTAGAACTTAGAGGAGCACTTCAGTTTGTTGATGGGAGTGATTACTGATTAATGAAAAAACACTTTTGAACCAAATAATCAGTTTTTGTGAATAAATAACAGGAGAACTTACACAATATCCATTTAATGTCCAGTTTTGAAATTTTAGCTGTGAAGAATTTACAAGCATTTTGTTAATACATCGCTGCATTGCAAGTTTACAACTAGATGGCCAAAAGTGTGCCTTTCATTTTGTGCTAAAAGGGACAGGTGCGGGCACATCTTTCTAAACTCAAATGTTTGGTCACCACCCAAGACTTGCTGATGCCCCCCTGGTTATGTTAACAGTTTATGAGCTATTTGTGTCATAAAGAGATTTTCTTTATGTAATTTTAGCTTTTCTGAGTTTAAATATGTTTCATTACATGGTTCATCTTAAAGTACAAAAAAAATAGTCAGAAGTAGATGAAATGAAAAATATTTATCCCAGCAGGGAAATTTGACTGATGTGTACATTGTTATTTTTTTTATTTATTTATGTATTTATTTATTTGTTTTCTTATTTCATATATTTGCTTGCTTAAAGACTGGGCAAGAGAAGTTTCTACTTAACATCTGGGTAGAAAAAAAAAAACTTTTAATTTGATGTTTTTTTTGTTGTTTGACTTTTAAGTCATGAGTACTTATTGTTTTTAAGGCAATCAGTTG
This sequence comes from Atherinomorus stipes, assembly GCA_023101725.1. Lineage (NCBI taxonomy): Eukaryota > Metazoa > Chordata > Actinopteri > Atheriniformes > Atherinidae > Atherinomorus > Atherinomorus stipes. The sequence goes on along the minus strand of JALJCO010009553.1, from coordinate 58,204 downwards.
CCACAAATATTTTAGGTTTGGAGGTAAACAATTTTGAGTTGTAACAGTCTATGTTTTTGAGTTATTGGTAATCAAAAGATTGATTGCAAAAACTAATAAATGCTAAGTTGATGAAACATAAAAATCCTGAGTTTCCATTCTTGAAATGATTAAGTTCTCTGAAGTTATTGCAATAAGAAAGATGAATAAATATTCTGAGTAGCAGAAACTGAAAACTTTTGAGTTTGCTTAATCAGTAAATTTAATTTAATTATAATTTAAAATTACGCTTAACATAAACTCCAAATATATAAGCAATCATATACTCAAATATCTGAGTTTGTGAACTCGACAAAAATTGTGGCAACTGATAGCAGAACTCAAAAAAAGTAAGGCAAACTTATTCGGGTTTACAGTGTAAAATGATTTTTGAACCAGACTGTAAACATGTTTATTTCTACTGTAAACATGTTTATTTCTGCTGTGAAGTTGGCCTTTTTAACATGGGGGTTTGCTCTGTTTTGCAGCCCCTTGTGGATCAAGGGAAAACTACAAAAAATGCCTTCTTCCGGGTAGCCTCATAGTTGGCCACCAGAGGTTGCCACTTGGGTAAGACACACTCAGACTTGCTGTTAACCAGCTAAAAACCACAGTTGCTGAGGCATTCCTGGGAGGTAGCAAGGAGCGAACTATTAGCATCTACGGCTAAAATAGCACCCGGTCTGCGGCCTGTCAATCACAAAGACACGCCCCTAATTGACCTATGGCTAAGCCACGCCCCCTGCACTCACTCGGACAAACAACATTCGGTGACAGGCGCTATGTGACATCTCGGGAGATGACAGCTGTCAACACGGACAACAGACGCGTGATCAGACAGAGAGATCGTGACAAGATAAATTAAAAAACATAAAAACAATACAAGCAAACAAAAAGAAATTGTTCACAAGTCTTAAACTGGGAGTAGAAATCAGCCTGTGAATCTCTGAATGTGACTCGTGTCGCTCCCTCAGTTTCTCGTACAAACTACTGCACGGCTGCTGCTGTTGTGCCAAAAAGTGATCATCTGACAAAAACTGATCAAACAGCCACAGAAGCGGAGCAGTCTGGCTGCAGCTTGGAAGCCAGAGGCGTGTCGTTATCGACGTTACTACACCACACCTGTACTACACGACAGCGTCTTATGTACCGTTACCACGTACCAAAACTAGCATGTTTAGCTAGCGTTAGCCAACTTAAACTAACGTTAGGGAAGGTAACTTCATATTTCTTTCAAGCAAAGTGACAACATGTTGCCTCGAATACGATGTTGCCTTACCTTAGAACAGATGTAGACATCCTTGTTCATTTTATCCACGTTCAGTTGATGTTGTAGTCTGCCGCATAACTTTGGCTTGATGTGACTTGGTAAAAGGCAAAAAAAATACACCCTGTCACCCAGCCTCTCAGGATACCTAGTATCGGAGTTGCATGTACCCCATGCACACGTTTGACCATTTTAAACTAAAAAGAACACATAAAAACGAACAAAAACGGACTAACTTCAATGCATTTCAATGGACGTTCAAGCAGAGAATGTCCGAGTGTATGGGATAGCTGTGCGCACTGTGATTGGCTCATCGCGTTTGGGGGCGTGGGTTTAGCCATAGGTCAATTCTGTGTGATTTCAAGATTAAATAACATCTAAACGGATGAGTTATAAATAAATTCACCCCCCTCACAGTTGACATGAAGGTAAACTGGACCTTTTAAACCTAGAATGATCTTTTGAACCAGGCTGTAAACATGTTTAATCCTGCTGTGAAGTTGGTCTTTTTAACATGGGAGTCAATTGGGATTTGCTCTGTTTTGGAGCCCCTAGTGGATGAACAAAGAACTGCAATTTTTGGGCAACCTGGAAGTAGGCTCACTGTTCTCCAGTGGAGTTTGCCCCTCGGTTTAGAAACGAGGGAATGCTCTGGGCGCTACCTTTAAGTAAATAATCCTTAATTGTTCGTCTGTAAATATCTATTTCTCTGGCTTCAAAATTAGACAAATATTTAGAGAATAAACAGTTTGGAATGGGATAATCGTGCAGTAACCAAAACCAATGTTGAAGGTTCAATTAATCATGATTTTGTTTTTTTTCCATAACTGCCCAGACCTGAGAAATGTTTGGAGCACTAGTGTGACCAAGAAAAAAGTCAGTCGGGCAAAACAGATTTTTGGTCACATGAGCACTCTGGAGTCCTGGGTAGGGTTGTCTACAGTTTAACCAATTCCAAGCAACAGTAGAAAATCACCTATGTGAACTTACATTGTAAAGCAGCAGATTCAATGTGCTGATGAAAGTACCGTTGCTTTCCTTCACTGAAATTGCAGCTGCTGACCTTCAGAGGAAGGGAAAGATAAGAAAAATATATCACAGTCTGTTAAAATAGTTTAGGACAGAGATTCAAGTTGTGACACTTCAGATTTTATGTAGAGCAAAAATGTGGGAGGATGCTGGTCAGGCCTGGCAGGCCCAGACAGGTTGGGAAGGTCTGCTGGTAACATCTGGTGGAGTCCCCTGTCAGAAAGAGCTTCAACTCCCACCTCTGACAGAACTTTAACCATGTCCTGGGTGAGGTGGGGGACATTTAATACAAGTGGGCTGTGTGGGCTCTTTAGTTGAGGCCGCCAGCCAGCGCTGTGGCAGCCAATAAGTGTTGAATACACTGACTGAAATTTATTTACTACTTAGTGCAGAAACCTTTGTTGGTGGTTCCAGCCTCCAGACGCCTCCTGTATGGAGAAACCAGTGGAAAACGTTGCTCTGATGTGATTTTGGTCCATTCTTCCACACAAACTTCCTTCAAATCTTCAAGGTTCCGGGTCTCCTCTGTGAACTCGGATCTTCAGTTCTTTCAGGTCGGGTGATTGACTGGTCTGTTCTAGCAGCTTAATTTTCTTTTTCTTAAACCAGTTGAGTGTTTCTTGGCTGTGTGCTTGGGACGGTTGTCTTGCTGAAAGATCCAGCCTCTTTTCATCTTCAGCAGCTGCAGTTGGCAGCAGATTCTGGTCCAGAATGTCTCTCTACTTTTCTCCATTCATTCTTTCTTCAGTGATATGAAGTCTGCCAGTATCACATGCTGAAAAACAGCCCCCACCATGATGTTCCCACCTTCAAACTTCACTGTTGCTATGGTGATTTTGGGGTCAAGTTCTGTGCTATTTCTCCTCCAAACATGTTGTGTCTTATGACATCTGAAGAGTTCAGTTCTGGTCTCATCTGACCAGACTATGTCTTCCAGAATGCCATGGGTTTATCCAGATGTTGTGTTGCAAACTTCAAACCAGCATCAACCTGCTTCTTCTTCAGAAATAGAGTCTTGCGTGGTGTGCGTGCATGAAGGCCATGGCGGTTGAGTGCATGACTTCTTGTTTACTCTGAAACAACTGTAGCTGCTGGTTCCAGGTCTTTCTGAAGCTCTCCACGAGTGGTCCTGGGCTGTTGGAGAACCTTTCTGATGATTGTTCTGACTCCTCTGTCTGAAATCTTGTGAGGAGCACCTGGCCGTGGCCGCTTTATGACCATGCCGTGTTCTTTCCACTTCCGGATGATGGTCCCAATGGTGCTCACTGGAACTTTCAGAAGTTTACAAATGCACCTGGAACCAATGCCTTCAGTGTGTTTGCAATAATAAGGTTGCGTAGGTCTTTAGACAGCTCTTTGCTTATTACCCTCATGCAATGCTTCTTGTCTGACACCTTGGTGATGAGAAACCTTTTAAAGGCATCAATCAGGACTAAACCAGCTGATATTACTTTGCTCTGATAGGGGACAGGATTACTTTCTACATACTGACAGACTCCAGCTGCTTTCTTGGCTTCCAGATCTTTTTGTCTCCATTTCTTCATGTGTTCAATATTTATTCCCTGTGTCATTTCACTATATTACACATAACTTCATTTATGTACATAAATGTTATGATTTCTTTGTATGCGCATTACTTGGGTTGTTGCCGACAATTGGTGATAATTTCATGTCAACAGCTCCACTAGAAATATATTTCTGAGAAAAATGTTAACGTGTTCAATACTTTTTTCCCCCGCTGTATTTGTGAACATACAATTTTGCTGTCAATATACCAGATTTAGCAAAATGCCATTTTTAAAAAATATGTAGTAAAAGCAGTCATGTTGGTAAGACTTACGAGGCCAGTTGTGTGTTGTTGACCAAGTATTCCAGGGGGTAACTACAGCTAAACTTGTAGATCAGACCTGGCAGGTAGCTTATGATGCTTGGAGGGTCTGGTGTGTTGATAAACCCAGATACGTTTCCGATCTGAACCAAGGAAAGGTTCCCATAAGCATTTGGTCCTTGAGCTGTGGACACCTGCAACAAAAGATTGTTTTTTTCTGTTAATTACTAAACATGTCTCTGTTTTAAATTTACTGCCGGACCAGCCATGTGATTAAAACAAATAAATGTGTAAGTGTAGGGTTTTAAAAGGGAAGTTCGTTCTTTTTCAACCTGGACCAATTTTCTAGCATGAAGTCCGTTCATTTCCTCACCCAGACAGTTTTGGTGTAACTTGAATTCCTTCAAGAGGTTTTTAGATCCACTCCAGACCAGAGTATGTCCAATACAAGTGATGCGGGCAACCTCGCACAGCCTCTAAATAAGGCATTGTCTGCCACAAACTCCTTCATTTCACCAATGTTTTGTTACCAAACATTAGTCGGACCCCCTGTGAGCTCCAAGCAGCTTTGAGTTGCTCATTTGTGGTGATCCGTCCTTGTTTACAGACATTTACTTGCTATGGTGTCGCATAACAGTAGCTGGGTTTCCATTACACCTGGAATTGAAAACCTAAATATCGCAATTAAAAACCGCTAATCGGTCTCTGCCAGACTTTTGTTGCTAAGACGCCATTTTAGGTGTAGTATAAAAGTCAGCGGTCCTGTTTATCAAACAAGCGTGGAAATGAGCGCACATCTGATCATATAAATGATCTTATTATTGTATCCACGTGTGATTCATAAATGTTCGTGTCTGACCAAACAACAGAATCTACGTCAGAAATCCCTCCTCATCCAGCTGCTTCTACCCTGAAGCAGCAGCGCAGTCAGGCGGAGGCTGGTCCAAGCCTGACCCGGACTGTCGGATCTGAGCCTGACCCGCACAAGGACAGAAGAAAAAATAACTTTCATTAGCTAAGCTAAGAAACAGTCTGCTGACTGAGCACTTATAGACGATAACTTTAGGGTCCAGATTACTTAATAGAAACGACGGATCGCCTCCTGTCTTCTGTCTCCAGGAGCTGCAGGTGTCATACCAGCCAGATGATCTTTACAGCAGAGTGGTACAACTTCTGATGAAGGTGACAACTGATCGCCAAAAATGTGAAGATAAATCAGACTTTATTATCTCATTGTTGATGTCTGAATAAAGGAAAGAAAGCTCGGCTGCTTGTAAGACGGACAGTCGGGCTGCAGAAAGGCGCAGGTGCATCGGACCAGCGGGAAACGCTGCTTTCGACTCAGAGAAAGTTTGCAACACAACCCTGACCTGTGTGGAGCTGTACAGCGATGCTGTAACTTGTCAAGACTTTATTGACAAGTTAAATAACCGAAATACTAGTTTATAAACATTATGCGCAGCCAGAAGGGCAGACGCGCTGGTAACTGCAGCTCCCAGGAGACACGGAGTTGAGTGGAGGAGATCTGTTTCTATAAATCAATCTATACATTAACGTTGTACAAGTGTTCATTCGGTAGACTGTTTCTTAGTTTAACTAATGAAAGTCATCGTTCCTTATGTTCCTGTCCAGGTCAGGCTCAGATCTCACAGTCCGGGTCAGGCTCAGATCCGACCAGCCTCCATCTGTAAGAGCTGCTGCTGCTTCAGGAGAAACAGCTGGATGACGGTGCATTTCTGACCAATATTCTGTTGTTTGGTCAGACATGAACATTTTATAAATCACACATGGATTCAGTCATAAGATCATTTTTATGATCAGACGTGCGCTCATTTCCACGCCGGTTTCACCACTGACAGTTTTATGCCTGAAACGGCATCAAGCGCTGGTTACTGCTGGTTAAAGGAGAAGTCAGTAACTTTTTTACCTCAATAAATGCTTTTCGGAATCCCCGTGTGGCTAAACAAAGTGTTTACGGAGCGATTCAATGTTTCCCCCCCTCCCGCCGGTGCCTCCGGCCTGCGAGCAGCTCTATGCAACTTTGCCTGCGCCGACCCGAGCAGAACTTGCGACAACAGAAACCGTTGTCCGGTACTCAGGTCCCCTATCTACCGAGCTGCTTCCAGCGCTGATTTGAACCAGACTACCAGCGCTAATTCGAAGAAAACATTTCTTTAGCTTCCACCACCTAAACACGGCTCCTGGCTCTATAACCAACTCTTTGCTGGACCAGAGTGATTCATGTAGCTGCGCTGTCTGGGCGCCGGGTGAAGCATCACTGCTTCAGGCTCAATAATCACTTGTCACGTCCGCAAAAAGTAAATAAAAGTTTGTATTCTTACCTGCTACCGGCCAACACCAGAGAAAAATATATATGCTTTAAAGCAGAACTCAGTAACTTCAGCTCGGGGCTCCCCCTAGTGGCGTCCTTTCACTGTCATAAAGTTCAACCCCCCCTGCACCCCCACAGCACACAGACGGCTTCTCTACCTGTCTTTCCTCTATTTTGATCCCTGGATATATTTCTAAGCGTTTACTAGCTTGTTGATGCTACGTTGCTGCGTTGGTAGCAGCACCACGTCTCCCTCTGCTCAAAGCAAAGACCTGTCTCTTTTGAAACGGGACGTTTTACCCGCGATTTGCGGGTAAATATGCTTTGGATTATATTTTTCTCTGGTGTTGGCGAGTAGCAGGTAAGAATACGAACTTTTATTTACTTTTTGCGGACGTGACAAGTGATTATTGAGCCTGAAGCAGTGATGCTTCACCCGGCGCCCAGGCAGCGCAGCTACGTGAATCACTCTGGTCCATCAAAGAGTTGGTTATGAGAGCCAGGAGCCGTGTTTAGGTGGTGTGAAGCTAAAGAAATGTTTTCTTCGAATTAGCGCTGGTAGTCTGGTTAAAATCAGAGCTGGAAGCAGCTCGGTAGATAGGGGACCTGAGTACCGTACAGCGGTTTCTGTTGTCGCAAGTTCTGCTCGGGTCGGCGCAGGCAAAGTTGTCTAGAGCTGCTTGCAGGCCAGAGGCGCCGGCAGGAGGGGGGGAAACATTGAATCGCTCCGTAAACACTTTGTTTAGCCCCACGGGGATTCCGAAAAGCATTTATTGAGGTAAAAAAGTTACTGAGTTTCCCCTTTAAGCAGCAAATGTTACGTCACTCGGCGGAGACCGATGGAAACGCCTACATTTCGAAAAAACTCTCAAATATCACAAAAAAGTTTTAATGCTTTCATGAGACGTAAATCCAGACGTTTGGATAAAGTAGTTTTGCGCATAAGTGTAATGGAAACATTTTTGTCGCAATTACTCGCCATCAGGAGTGGCGTAGGGGGGTTAAAATCCAGTTATTCCTCCTTAATTATGATGAATATGATCATTTACAAGCATTAACTGGAATCGAAGTGATGGGGGAAGTTTAATCAGTCACATATATGAAAAATCCCCAAAGCGCCGTAACTCAGCAAGCTGAGTTCATTTAGACATTATACAGATGGCTTAAGTTTTTCATGTATTACCGGCTGGACACCAGCTGTTTATGTCATTTCCACACATTTGTAACCTCACAACTCGGTTATCTGGTTCATGTTAATTATATGTGACCAGGATTTAATAAAACGTGACCACGTATTACATCGTATGACTGCGCCTTTGTATCAACAGCTATTTTACCACATCGGTCAGTAACTGGTGCCGGATAAAAGTGGCCAGATCAAGACATCCACACCCCAGAAGTTGATCCTGACGGGTTTTTAATTTGTGTTACGTTTCGGGCGTCTGTTCTGGATGTCGCCACGAGTGTTTTTCCCTGCTGATGTGATCAGAGGCTCCGTACATACGGACCTGAATCATCATCCACTGTTTTCATCTCCTTATGAGGAGCAGCAGCAGCTCTAAGCACGTTTATATCTCCATCCTCCTCAAAGTGGAGTCTCGTGGGACGGGTTTTTACGAGAATTATGGCTTATACCATTTAATGGAAACACCTGCATGTCACAATTGTACTTTTTCGAAACTTAAGAAATATCGCTTTTATTTTTCGAAAAAGTGTAATGGAAACCAGCTACTGACGTCATCATTGCCGCCGCAGTAAAAATGTCTGTGAATAAGGACGGATCACCACAAAAAAAAAAGCCACTTCGAGCTCACAGGGGGTCCGACTAATGTTTGGTAACAAAACATTGGTGAAATGAAGAAGTTTGTGGCAGATAATGTTTTATTTAGAGGCTGCACGAGGTTGCTGCATAACTTCCATTATATTGGACATACGCTGATCTGGAGTGGATCTGAATATCTCCTGAAGGAATTCAAGTTACACCAAAACTGTCTGAGTGAGGAAATGAACGGATTTTATGCTGGAAAATAGTTCCAGTTTGAAAAAGAACGAACTTCCCTTTTAAGTTTAGACATTCTTCTTTGGATATTATTATAATGACAACTTAACATTCTCATCATGTAAAGACAAACCATGTATGGACGTCCTCAAAATTATTCATTTAAGAAAAGGCTTAAAGTATAGTAATTCAAACGACAAGAAACTAAAGAAACTAATAAATAAAACTTTACTAAATTATAATTTAGTTAAATAAAATACCGCTTTCCAATTGTGGTAAAGAAAAATGACAATAATAATAATGATAATAATAACAAACAAAATTATCCCAGACACATTTGAGCACCTTTCCCATGAACATGGACCAACATACCTGTCAACAGGTGCAGACGTCTGATTGGATGTAACAGAAAACACCTGATTGCAGTGATTGTCTCAAAGTGTTGAGCCCCGTCATGCTTGTTTACTTGTTTGAATTTTTATGTTTGCTTCATGCAAAAAATTAACCATGCTTGTTACGCCCGCAAATGTAATAATTCCCGCAAACGTAATAAACCACAAACATAATAAAAATATGCAGCTTTTAATGTAATAAACCTGCAAACATAGTACATTTCCCACAAATGTAATAGCCGCTGCCTTCTACTGCACAAAAGTAATAGCGATTTCCCACAAATGTAATTATTACGTTTGCAGTAATTTATAACGTCTGTAGGAAAGTGCATAACTTCCCGCAAATGTAATGATGCAATAAATAATGTTGTTTGTTGTTTGATTGTTATTGCCTGTTGTTCCTACTGACCTCCCTCCCCCCGCAAAGCTTTTTTTCTTTTCCCTTTTCTCCTTTTTCCTATTTAAAATAGGAACCCCTGCAAAGCATTGTCATTTTCACCTCTATCTCTCTCTCTCTCTCTCTGTCTTGCGCCGCTCTCTGCGGTAAATTTAATTGAATTAATAAATTGCCTCTTTAGACTGATAAGTGTTTTATGTACAAATGATCAATCAATCAATCCAGAATTCTTAATCATTTCCTTATAGCAGATGGGAGTTTGAAATAAAATGTCAGAATCCCAAAAAGAAGTGGATCATCTGTATGTTTATGCTTCACCTGGAAGGACGTGCCCGATCAAAAAAATTAAATAAGAACTAGAACTGCAAGCAGTTATCACAGGTTCCAAGCTCATCCACGCACCGCCTTCCCTTGCCCCGCCTCCACTGGCCCGCCTTGCTCCGCTCAATGTAAACTGAGATAAATAGCCCTCTTTGAAAAATAGGATTTTTTTTGGTCTGCATTTATTAAACCTGTTGTCCTCAGTTACACTGTAGGATAAAGTTTGTGTGGGTGATGGTGACTCAGTTTTCAGGAAAATGTCTAATTCCTGCAGGATTTTGTCTCTGGAGGACCAGAGTTGGACACTTCTGATGTAGACCAATATTCAAAGAAATTGCCATCCACCCGTCCAGATCCTCTAATCAAACTCCCTTTATTTATCCATTAGGAACTTCACTTACAGATGGATCACAGGGCAAACGCAGCAAAAACAACAGAGGCTGTACACGTGGCAGTCACACATGCCATTTGTAATAATAAATAAATGATGAATAAATAGAAAAATTAAAAACACTTTTCAGAAAGTTAAACCAATTCAAATCAGCTGTTCTGAAACCAAAAACTCAGTGTTCCCTAACTCAGAGTACATCGACTCTGAGTTCGGGGTTAAACTCAGTTTGTTAAACCTGCTTTGTGAAACGGACCTTTGTTCTTTGTTTTAGCTTGAAAACTTCCGTATTCTAGGCTATTGAAAACTAGGTAAGGCTCGCTGTGCATGAACAGCAGTTGTGTTCAGTCAGCATATACCTTAAATTTGTTTTATGTAGAAATGTGTCATAGTAATATAGCTTTACTTTTAAATACAATCTCTGCACATATTACTAATGGTGTACTGTATGTGAAAAGACAGCCATGTGATTTTGTATCCATGTAATATTGTTGCATTCTGCTTGATGCAGTTGGATGCAGGTGGTGTAGTTATAGTCTGCTACCACTAAGGAGAGCCATAGACCGCCAAATCTGCCACCCAAGGCCAAAATCTAATCCCAGCCATGGTTAGATTGATTCAATCATATTTCCTAAGTTGCTTCTCCAAAAATCTTGAAAATATTTGGATAGCGATGGCCATGGATTTTATCATGGGGATGATTTTAGACTGTCTCTGAATAATATATAGGAAATTAAAAATAATTTTAGGAATTAAATATTCATAAAAATATATAAATTTGATCTAAAAATCATAAGCATATTCAGAGATGATTAGGATATTGTTGTCAGTACTCTGATCTTTTTCTAGTGCGTGTTAGATTAATATTTTAAGTATTAAAAATATTTAGGTTTTTATTGCATTAAATATGTAAATCTATGATATTCCTCAAAAATAAGCTTCCCAGAATCTTTACCAAACACAGTAGGATGCATAATGATGATGTAAGGAATCACTGTGGGAAGTTTGGTATTAATCGAGTAATCTGTTTTGAAAATACTGTGTTAATTTAATTTGCATATTTTTGCAATAAGATGACACATGGCTTCAAATTTTAAACAGGGATGCAATAGCAGAAATGTTCGGCATCAATGAGAGAAGTTGTCCATCAAATTTCAGTTCTCTAGAACAAACGGATGAGTTTTAACGAATATCTGAAAATCATTGTTTTTTTATATTTATTACTCCTAGGCCACGCCCACTTTGTCCAATCATAACCACCTCCTAGGATTTTGCTGAAAATGACATTGTGAACATACACTGCGTGTTGTGCATATCCGATCGGCCGTTTTTACAGTATACATTTTTCATGGTTATAGCGCCCTCTAAATTAAATAAAAAATTCCAAAAGCGTTATGTATGTGTAGACAATCAAGTTCTCCGCTAGGTGTATGAATTTCATGCAAAAATGTTTTGTTGTTATCGAGTTATGGTCTTTTTTAGTATTTAGCCAGTATTTGCATAATGTTTGGACATGCATAACTTCGGAACGGAGCAACATTTTACAAATGTTTTTCAGTAACTTTTTTTGTCTTGGTCTCTATTATTGCACTGCAACGCGGTTCTGCGCTGCTCTGCGGGCTTGGAACCCTAATAATGGCTAAAGGATACAAGCACAGCACTCCCCCGAACTACTAAAGGCCCTTTCAGATAGGACGCGTTTTTCGCGGCGTTCACCGCGGGGGAGGGCGCAGAGTCGCCGAAAGAGCACAGCGGCAGCGAGCACGTCAGGCACGCGTTGCTAAGCGACAGACCAGGAAGTGTTTTCTCCCCAGCACGCTTCGTTGTGAGAGATGTACATCTCATGGTCGCAGCAAAGAGCTTTGCTCCAGAGGAGAAAGAAGAGATCAGCAGCAGATAAAAGGGTGGGGGTCCACCTGATCCTGATAACAAGGCAGAACGTGGGGGGTTCAGGGTCGTCAGGGAGCTGCATTCTTTCACACAGACCGTTTCCAGGTTTACTTCAGGCTGAACAAGGACCACTTTTTTTTCCCTGAACTGGCCTCTCCTATTGGACGCGCTCGTCACAGCGCGTTGCGCCTGAATTGAAAAATGTTCAATTCGAGCGCAGCGGCGTCAGCGCCACCGCGGCGGCATGCGCCCACCTTGCGCGCCGCGGTGCTCCGCGGCATGGCGGAACGCGCTGCCGCGGCGGTACCACATACACAATGAATGGGTTTGCCGCCGTCCTCTTGCGCTTGCCACGTTCTATCTGAAAGGGCCTTAAGGGTCCACCAGGTCACCATCCGAAACGTCTAAAATGAGCATAGTCTAAAGGTTTGGGCAATATGTAAAAAAATAATTCTAAGGCCTCTGACATCCCACTGAAGAGTTCACTGCAGTTTCTAATAACTTAAGAGCAACATTTTATTTCGGTTACAAACCAGTTTGGGCCTTTCAAACTGGGTTATTGCACGTTTTATGATAGAATTCGAGCTTTTCAGTTGCAAGACATAGCCATTAATCAGTTCTTTGCAAGAAAAATACAGTTTTAATGCTCAATTCCACCATAGAAAGGTGTGACGGGTTTAAAAGTTTTAAAAGTTTAAAAGTTTTTTTTCTTTTGACAATTACAGGGGCATGTCAGTTAATGGCAAGGAATACCACTTCTGAAGCCTATTTTGCCTTAATCCACTTTAAAATTATTCAAAGTAATGGACATTGATTGAAATTACTCTACATTTTGCTTGGGATTAAACATAAATCAGGGATGCCCAAGTCTGGTCCCTGAGAGCATGCACCTGAATCAAATGGCTACTTCCCTCATGCACATCAGTGCTGCAGAGGCCTAGTAACGAGCCTTTCATTTGATTCAGGTTTCTTGGAGAAGGGATGCAACCAAAATGTGCAGGATAGTAGCTCTTGAGGACTGAACTTGGGCACCCCTGATTTAAATCATATTGACTGGACATCCCTGAAAATCGTTAGAACTCATCTCCTTGACTAGAAATTAATCAGTTATAGAAGCACCAATGTGTGACACAAAGACTACATTCACCGCAGGTAAATGCGACCTGAATCCGATCTTTTCGCTCAAATGTGACCCATATCCGATCTGCTTCTGACTTTGTGAACAGCGCAAGTCGCATTGAATCTGACATTTCTGGATCGGATTCAGGCCACTTTCAAAAGTAGTACTGAATTGGACACATATCTGACCTGTGTCAAAGCAACCGTGGTCTGAACGGGCATGTCGCATCCCATCCAAACTATTCTGTGAGACCGAGGGGGACGTGCTTATTTCTGCACCAGAGGAGACGGAATGTAAACAATGGACTGAACAATTAAATCATATTTTTCTGGCTCTGATTGAACATCAACCTGGAAACTAATTAAAGTGTTGTGGCAAACTTTTATGTGATCCAGGCAGTTCAGTGAGTGAACGTGAGTGAGAAGGTGTGACACAGAGCTGGATTAAATAAATGGACTACACTAGGCAGACTGTATTAAATGCTATTAAATTATCCTTATCCATTGGGAGTGTCATTGTTGATGCAGTAGTACCAGTAAATAACCAATAGGTGTCAGTAAACTATGTAAACAGAGAAAATAAGTTAAACGTTTTAAGCTATTGCATTTTGCACAAAATCTTAATTAAATATGTTGATTAAATTGAATAGTTACATAAGTTGTCAAATAAACAAAGATCAATAAAAACTTGCAGTAAGATTTATTTAAGATTAAGATTTGCAGTAACACTTCTAGTAAGAGAAAGTGTGCTATAGTGGTAAAGATATTTATTTTCATGGACAAGCATCACCTCATTTCCATTTTCTGGTATTCAACACAGCAGCTCAGCTCCTGGTCTGGACTGTTCAGCAGTTCTCTCAACTGGTCTGGATGTTTCTCTGGATGGAGTGCTTTACTAGACTGCATTTTAAAATCAAATTCGATCACAAAACCACTGGATAAAAATTACTAAATACCTTGATCCTCATGTTGAACCAGGAACCGCTGCGGGTGTTGTCGGCGGCAGAGCTGCTCGCTTTATCGCTAGCGGAGCTACAGGTGTTGTCGGCGGCGGAGCTGCTCGCTTTATCGCTAGCGGAGCTACTAGGGTTGCCACCTTTCAGAAAAAAAAATAAGGGACACCTACCACAGCTCATCGGGGCCACGACCACCACGGGCCGATACCCGTATGGTGGGCTCCTCACAGCAGTGGTATGCTTTATTTTGCACCAGTGTTTTTAGAAAAGGAGTGATCAATAAAACAATTGGTGGCACTTAAAGCTTGAAATGCTGCAATGAACACATTGTTTAAGCAACACTGTTGCATAGAAAGTGCTGTTATTTAGTCTACATATGCTGTAATTACATCCATCCCTATTTAAAATAAAATGAGGAAAAAATATATAACAATGTGTCATAAGCACAAAACTTAGTTATTGCATTATCAATAAAACCTAATTAATGAGAAGCTGTCATGCACATATCACATGGCAGCACCAGCAGCCAAAGGAGATCTGTTTGTGTGGAGTGTGCAACAATTAACTTAAAATATAAGCCTAGTAAATACATGAAGAACTGAATGTAACTGTTAAACTGATCTGTTGTAGACAGCTCTGATGTGTCCGAATCTGTGGTACACCTGTGTCACCTGAACTGTAATCTAGAGTGGGATGACAGATTAATTAAACTTATTTCTTTTGCTGCCTCTTATGACTTGAAAGAAAGTCAGGTCATCCAGACAGATAAACCACACCAAGAAAAGAATTTGTGCTGTGAAAACTGAACACTGTGTTCCTCAAAATCAACATTTTGACACAGAATACACAGAAAGCTGTACAAGTTTTGTTTATGTAGGAAATATATTGAATGCATATAAGCTATACATAAACACACACACACACACACACACACACTAATATATATATATATATATATATATATATATATATATATATATATATACATATATGAATGAAACAATATTAATCTAATTTATATTAATTTATCTATCAAATGTTAATCCATTACTGTGATTTACTGTTTAAATAACCATATAACATTTATATTGGCTGCTACTAATAATGGTTTCTGTATAAATGATCATTCAAATTTAAAAAGTCAACATCCTAAACAATCAATAAACTAACCAAACCACCTTCTCCTAAACTTTCCTCTGACATCTGGCAAAAACACAACCAGATAAAAACTGATCCTGTTCTGAATGTGATGTCATGACTGATTCAGTCTCAGGAGATTAAGGAGATGAAGATGGGACACTCACGTTTAGGTCGTCTTCGCGGTTCTCACGTGTCTGTGTTGCTTTTCTGATGCGTGATGATGTCTGATGTCACACAGTCCACCGCGCGCCACTGAAAACACTCACCCACATACGTATTTAACAGTTTCTCTCATCATCTCCACTGACGCTGTCCACCCAAGGACGGGCCTGTTCCCACTCAGGTGTTTTCTTTAGTAAGCGTTTTCGCTTTTGAGAGCATGCTGGAGTATCAGGTGTGGACATTTTAAAAGGCGCGGGTGCCGAGAGCGCGCGTGACAGCAGCACACGCAAGCGCGCAGGCAGCCAGGCAGAGATGAAGGACTGGAGGATCCTGCGATGATCCCGCTGGTTTTGGCTGGCTTTAACATTTCCGGTGTTTTATTTAGCTCATTATTACTAAATTTAATGTTTATACATGTGTGACAGACATGTGTATTTGACAATTATGGAAATACGGAACAAATGGCGTCCCGTATTGGTTCAATACGGGACGCAACGTTTTATTGTCAATTAAAGGACGATTCCGTATTTTACGGGACGGGTGGCAACCCTAGGAGCTACAGGTGTTGTCGGCGGCGGAGCTGCTAGTTTCGTCGGCCGCGAAATGCTAAGTTAGTCTGTGGTGAAACAGCTAGTGTTGATGGCACCAGCTGCACCAAAGTGTCTCCCGGCTCGCCCTTTGCTGATTGGAGCAGGTACACAGCTGTCGGATGGCCTCCCAACAGAAACTAATGTGAAGTCCCCCCCGCCGTTTCTTCTTTTTTTTTCCCTCTTCATTTTTTTTCCTTTTTACGTTTTGCTGCACCTGGAAGCAGGTCCTTGAATGTAGCCTACTCAAACGACCTACCTGCTAGCTTTATTGTCCTGCTTCATCTGATCGCTGAGTCCCGGATGTAACGTACGTCACTTTTTTCAAGAGTCTTGAAAAAATTCTCAGCTAAGATAGTCTTGAATTAAGACTATTTCTAGTTAATAAATTTGGTATATCAATACTAAAATAAATAGTAGATAAAACATTAGCATATTTGTATTCTTTCTTTGTTTTTTTTTTTGTATCCACCCCCTGACTTCAAGACTATTTTAGTTGAGAATTTTTTCAAGACTCTTGAAAATAATCGGCTCGTTCGACTTTGGCTGTCTGCAGCGCAACTCGGCTGGAAGTGACTACGCCTGCACTGCACTGGAAAACATGACCGTACCACATGATCATCAAACATCGCGGGAGCCGTCCGACTGCAGTCGGATCGTGCAGTTACACCTCAGCAACTGCAGCTTCTGGACCTGCCTCCGCCAACGCCGGAACCTGGTTCTGATTGGTTTCACCTCTCACTGATGTTGGTGTGTATCCACCTTTCCACATGCTCCCTTTGCACACCCCCTCACGTTTCCCAAATCCTTAATAAAAAAATATATATATATAATAATATATAATAATATTCATTTCTACCCCCATCTAAAAAAAAGGGGGAAAGAAGTTTCTATTTCTTTTATTTGTTTTAAATTCATTCATCAAGGCAAACATTTAAGTTTTTTTATATTTGAGCTTGGACATTTACCAGATTACTGTTCGCTATGTTGCACCTCAACAGGCAAATAACACTCTGTCTACTACAATACAGTACAAGTTCATGTTATTGACATCTATAACATGCTGTCTCAATACTCTGAAATTAGACTTGATCATATCTGCACAGTGATCAGTAACTTCAAGCTAAATAAAGGCAAATGCCGCAAGATCCCCCTTCCTTGCAGTCTTCACGTTGGCGAACTTGTCCGGCTGACCCGAGGGACACACTGCATGCGGAAGCGCGCCGAAGTGTTGCAGTTTCATTTCGGCGTCCTTGTTAACAGACGGTGTCGACCACACCACATCAAGTGCTGTGTGGTGAGCCGCAGCGCCAAAATTAGCGCGCGCCATGGAGCGATCGTTTCGGCTTATGTTCTATTTTCTGCACGTGCCAGTCAAGCCAGGCAGGAAAATGAGCAGGAACAGGAGGCAAATTGATCAAAATAAACCCAGTTTTTCATAGGAAAAACACCCTAGATGAGCTTTAAAACCCGATCTCTTTTAAAGAAATCTAATTATATGTCAATTAAGTGTTCATCTGTATTGAAAATGCAAGTGGAAGGATTCAAACACAGAAATGTCAGCCTTCTGCTTGTAAATATTATGAAAGCAGAGCAGCAGATGCACCATTTTGGAATTATCAGGTGTAGAAGAACAGCAGAGAAGCAGGACTGCTGCTGGCTGTGCGCGCCCGATGTGGCGTCCGGAAAATGTGCGCGCTGCGCTTCGGAGCGCTTCCACGTGCAGTGTGTCCCTAGCGTGAGATGCGTTGCTTCTGTGCTCCACCCCCGACGACTCACGCAGCTCTCGTCTGACCATCAAGTCAGAAGGTAGACAGACGCAGTCAATCCGAACGAGCCTACTGACGTTTAACATTAGTTACATCCGGGACTCAGCGGCTGTCAGCGACCAGATTAAGCGGGACAATAAAGCTAGCAAGCAGGTCATTTAAGTAGGCTGCATTCAAGATGTGTCGGTGAAGGTTCATTCATCCAGGTGAAAGGCTTCTAAACAGATTTTATTTAAAACACTGGACTTTAAAAACAGACTTTAAAACAAACACAAGACGTTTCGGTGTTCATCCAAACACCTTCCTCAGTTGTTTGGTGAACATGAATAGCACTGGCTTTCATACACCACAGCCTCACATGACTCAGGTCACATGACCCATGATTTTCCAAATTGGACCAACATGCATCATGTGACCTGGTCACGTGCCATATATTTGACTACTTATTTAATTATTCAATATAAACAAAATATTTAATTAAGATTTTCTGTAAAATACTTAGCTTAAAATATTGATCTTATTTGCTCTGTTTACATAGTTTACTGACACCTATTGGTTATTTATTGGTACTACTGCATCAACAATGACACTCCCAATGGATAAGGATAATTTAATAGCATTAAATAATGAGGGGTGGGGGCCAAAATATACAGTCTGCCTAGAGTAGTCCATTTATTCAATCTGGCTCTGGTTGCAGTTATTGTTCCACACAGAGACGTCATCACAAATGCGTTTCTCCGACTTCGCAAAACCCGCCCATACGTTTGCCGCCTGCCGCCTATTGCTTTCAACATGAGCAGGTAACTTCCAATTTGTTTACATTGGTTTCCATGAACACCGTTACGTGCATGATGCCATTTGTGTTCAACTGAGCATGCGTGTCACTTCAGAAGCGTGAGCTTTTCACGTTGCAGTCGGGGGACAGGCCACATTTAAAAATGTACTGTGAACCCCCACACAAAAAGATCGTATCTGACAAAAAAATCAGAATTGAGCATCAAGACCTGGGGATACACAGTTTCTTGTCAGCTTGGATATAATGTCACGTCACATCAAATTGCGAGTTATCGCGCTCCTGCAGGTGTCTTTCGGGCAGACGATCACGTTTACGCACATCTCCTGTTCTGCAGCAGAGGGGGAGTCAGGTGCGGTCAGGCCACGAACGTGCCTACATTAGTGCCAAGAACATCTGTGTTTATTTGAAAAAATGAACCGGGGGTCCGGTCCTCCTGGGTTTAGGTTGGGCCGCTCGGGTCGGGTGGGGGCGGCTGCTCCTGGGCGCTTGGGCCCTGGGCCCGGCGCTGTCTCTGCCCGGGGGGGTGGCCGGCGCTTGGTGGGGTCGGCAGCTGCTGGTTTTGGTCCGCTGGGGCCTGGGCCCCCAGACCGCGGGGGGCTCCAGTTGGGGCCGCCTTTTGCCACCCTTCGGGGGATGCATGTCCGCTCTTTGGGGGGGGTAGCTGGGATCTGGGCCTCTAGGTGGCTGCTGGGGGCATGGGTCGTGAGCCTTGCGGGCTTCCTCCTCCTTGCAGAGACGAGGCTGCATCTGCATGACTGTATCACCACGGAGACCCTTTATTATGCATGTTGACACTGTGACACTGCTTCCCATTGCGATGACTAGGTTTTACCTCTTCTCTACTTCCCATTGCGCTGACTAGGTTGTACCTCTTCTCTGCGTAGTTCTGCGTGTGTTTGTATGATCTGAGGATATTTAAGCCACCTGCAGGTCCTCCTGTAGGGGATTGCTTGTTTTGTTTTCCAACAGAGACCTTGGTTGTTTAGGGATCGCTGTACAGATGTACCAGTGAACTGTGGAAGTGGATTCATGTTTTCTCTCCTCTCTCTCTTCCTCTTCCTTACTCCTTTCTCTCTGTTCCACTTTCTATCATTACCTCTGTTAACTTTCATTTCTCCCTTGTCAGGCCCAGCAGTATGAGATAGAATGCTGTTATAGACAAATGTTTAAATAAAGAAATAAAATAAAGAATAAACATGATATCAAGTGGAGCCTTATGTTCATAAAGCTCCGTTTGGTAAAGCAAAACTGTTCAACAAAATAAAGCAATCAGATTTCCATTCTGCTTGCTTCGATGCTGGACAGGACAAGTAAAAAAAAAAAAAAAAGAAAGAAAACTGAATTTACTGATCATTTGTACACATAACACATCAGTCCAAATAAGCCAAATATGTTTGTTAATTCAATTCAATTACCAGAGAAAGAGAGAGGGGGAGAGAGAATCTTTGCGGGGGGTTCCTATTTTAAATAAGAAAAAAAGCTTTTTTTTGGGGGGGGGGGGGGGGGGGGGGGGGACAGTCAGAAACAACAGGCAACAACAATCAAACAACAAACACAACGCCAAAATTTATTGCATCATTACATTTGCGGGAAGTTATTCACTTTCCCACAAACGTAATAAATCTCTGCAAATGTAATCGTTTTACATTTGTGGGACATCACTATTACGTTTGTAGTAGGGAGCGGCTATTAGGCTACGTTTGTGGAAAATGTATTACGTTTGCAGGATTATTACATTAAAAGCTGCATATTTTTATTACGATTGTGGTTTATTATGTTTGCGGCGTAACAATGCTCTTAACCTTCCAGTTGCTCTTTAATATTTTTGTTGAACCACAATTCAAAATTAATGTCATGATTTTCATAGAATTTTAATTTATTATTACTTTTGTCAATTTAAATTTATTTCACTGACAGCGGATTTTTTTCCTTCTTTAATTTGAGGGAATGAATAACTTTGAGGATGACTACATGCAAACATCAACCATTCCTGTTCTTACCACCAAGGAATTTCCACAGGACTCCAATGAGGCCAAGCTGATGCTAAAGATCACAACAGTGGGGAAGGTGTTGTTATTGATAAATCCTCGACAGTGTGTGTCTCCATGGCGACCATTGAGAGCCAAGTCAGATTCAGAGTAGCCAGAAAAGAGAACCGGGCAGAAGTTGAGCTTGAGGGTGATGCTCTGTACTCCACAGTATACACCAATATCCCGCTCCGCTGAGTTAGACACACAAATATACATCACATAAATCTAATAGTTATTTAATTATACAGCTCCATAATTCTTTTTTAATAGCTAATTTATTCTCTCTTGCATCAGTTATGCTTTTATCCAGTTATCCTGGAAAATGATATCAGGTAAGACCACTTGAAATATCTTTTTTGTATTAATTTTTTTTTTTTCCATGCTCAGTTAAAACTGCTGCCGAAGGAACCTCAGAAATTGAAGTCCCCGTGACCAACTTAAAACCAACCACCAGAGGAAGCCAAAGCTGATCTCTGGGAACAGGCTCAACATAGACTCTAATAACAGTACATGAATGAGAAAAGTAATCATAATTATATTAATGATAATTAAGGTTATGAGTAATGAGTGACTGAATGATTGAATTTATAGGGACTAAAGGCAGGAATTGAGAAAGAATAAACAAGCATGTCCAGTTTTGTAGTACAAATGGGTGATGAAGCGCTAAAAACCAAAAAGAATGAGCCCACCCACGTCTCTTTGTTGCCTTGAACAGGCTGTGTGCTGCATAATGTGCTGCGATTCGGTGGCCGAATTTCCCACGCTGTCCTGCAGATGTGACGTCAAATGATGATGCATCCGCGTTCCCGACAGTTTTGATACAGGAAGAAGACGGTTGCTGTAAATTCAAACTCTGCAAGTATGGAGTATGTTTCTTTATCGTTTAATCAAATAAAATAGATTTGAAACCCAAAAAGATATTTGAGAGCAAAAAAACAGTAAGTGGCAATAAAAAAAAAAAAAAAAAATGAGATCAAAACAAAACAGGTTGCAACTGAAAAATAAAAAATATGAAACAGCATATTTCTTTAACTTTAATCAAAAATAATGTTTGGAATAAAAAAACAACTATTTTGCTTATAAATCTGTCCTTTTTGATTTCAAGTTTGTTTGTTCTTTTTAAAAATGGTTGCAAATCAGTCTTCTTTGCTTTCAAGTTAAAAACTTTTGGTTGAAAATCTGTCCTTTTTGCTTGCAAATCCTAAAGTTTTGCTTGCGCAGTCAAGTGCAGTTGATGGGTGGGGCCTACGCTGGTGGACAAGAGACATGTTTCTATTGGCTGGTGTGACCTGGCTCTAGCCTTCCGGATTACACTCACTTCTGTGTTGTGGTCATGGTGCTTTGAGCTAAGCTGTTAGCCTGTAGCTCTTGCAACGTTTCCCATAAATTATGAATTGCGCTAAATATGGTTGGCTACAGCCTGCTGTACATTCACATCAACATCACCACCACAATGAATTATAAAGCTCTGCTGATGCAAACACACTGATTAGCAGCGACATGGTTGTCTCTGCTGGTCACGGTCTGAGATCAGTAGCCACTGAGCGAGTGAATTACAGGGAAGCATGTACAACGTAGGGCTGTGATTACACATATGGCCAATAATATCTGTATTTGTATCATAATATCACGGAGTGATCAGACTGTAGCCTATGTGAGAGCCTGGGAGTGGTGGGTAGGGTTGTCACGATAGTAAAACTTCAAACTCGATATCGATATCTAAAAAAATATTCGATACTCGATACCATTTTCGATACTACAGGGGACAAAAAAAGAGACAAATATTTAAAAACATAAGAAATATTTGTATGAACTTCAAACTCTTACCTTATGCTTGTTGAATAATAGTGCAAATAAATGCAAAAAATATACCCAAATATAAAGCAATTTGACAATATTTTGAGGTTGTCTGAGGTATTATTTTTTTAATATGTAAAACATCCAAAATCTAAAAGTGACAATAGTAAAAAAAATATACAAACAAAAGTTTTCTGAGGCAATGCAAATAAAAGAAACTGGTTTTGACTTTGTGCAAACTATAATAATAATAATAATAGCAACAATGAAGCCACTTTTGGTTTGAGGTAAACACAAAAAAATAGAACAATATTTTGAGGTATTAAACTATTCAAGTAGACAGCAACCAGTTGTGAACAGGACAGCAGTACTCGTTCTCTCATTCATCTTAAAAGTAGCCTATTGGTGAAATGAAGGAGTTCTGCTGCAGATAATGTTCTATAGAGACCCGCTGCCTCCTTCACCCGCATTATATAGCGATCATACACAGACGGCGAGAAATGAGAATATCATCCGAAGAAATTAGAGTGACACAGAAATGTTACCGATGAACGCACCATACACCTATTTCTTAAGGTCCAGGTTGGGAAATGCGAACTAGCAGTGGCGCTAACCGTCACTAAAGCCACCAGCGGGTCTGGGTCGGGTTGGGCCGGATCGGGTCGGGCCGAGACGTTTTTTTGCGTCTCCACAGATAAAAACCTGGACGGGTACCCTTATATCCGACCCGGCCTACTTTTTTGGCACCCTTCGGTAGGGGTACTGATCTAACCAATCCGGACCAAAGAGGTGGAGCTAACACAAAGCAATACATTGATTTGTTGAAACATCCCACTTCCCGCGTGACCAAGCGTAAAAACAAAGCCGGGGTGACTCCTTTTGTTTCTGTCGTGTGTGGCGCGGTGTTTTGGTTAAACAGCGTTGCACAGCGATGATGTCACGCGATCACGTAGCAGCGCTGTCCAGCGCCTCCAGAGTGGGTACAGGTTGCTGTGGGGACGCAGCGTGAAATCAACACATCCGTACCAAAACCCACCCGATCCGGCCTGGCCCGACCTGACCCGACCCAGACCCGCGGGTGGAAACGGGGCTAAATAATGCTTTTTTAAGTTACATGATAAAAGGGAGCTTTAAGTAACTAACCTGTCTGAATTCATCATGAAGGCCAGGATGTCGGTCAATGTCGATGCTTTGCTAGGTTTGCTGTGCTGCTGGACTTCGTTGCGACCGCTTTGATGCACTGTTTGCACACAGACCTGTCTACGTCTTTCGCTTTTCCTTCTTCGTCTGCTGCATGTGAAATACTTCCAAACAGACTTTCTCCTTCTTCATTTTCTAATAAAACCATCTGGTCTGGACTTCCAGCAGCAGAAACATGAGCTGTCAGGATCTCTGCCTGCCTGTCGGTTGGTCAGCCGCTGTTTACCTGCTGGCTGCTGCCTGTCGAGTGCGCGCGCACTGCAGTATCGATACCATGGCAAATTAGTATCATTGTCGATACTGCGTTTCAGTATCGATACTTTTCGGAGTATCGATATTTTTGACAATCCTAGTGGTGGGCTATATGAGATTGCAACCCTACCCCTAGACAGGGGTGTGATTGAGAAGCCGTGTGGCAGGTACTGGGACGCTGAGAGCATCAAGTGGGCAGGAGGAGCAAATCCTGGTCAGTGCGGAGCGGAGTCCGTCGTGAAGCCACCGGAGGACATCCAGCGGCCGGGTGAACAGTGAGGAGAGGCGGTCGCTGACCGGATGCACCGGGGGCGCAGGACAATCCTCCTCTCTGTTTATAATGACGTGGTCGCGGTTGTGCTGCTTTGCTTGGTTTTAATGTTCTTTTTATTTGCTGTAGCATGTGATCGTACAATTTAAGGCAGCTCTGCCTGACCAGCCCACTCAGCTTGCAGTTTCACCGGCCTGTTGAGTCACGGTCAGCCTGTCCTCCACAGGCCGCCTTGATTTCCTCGGCACCATGCTGAAGGCCGGCGGTGAAAGACAGATGCCCCGTCGAAGCGGTGCGTTTCAGGACCATCTCTCTTCAGTTGGGAACTTTCTTTTAGGTCGACCTGGGAACATTAAGCTGAATTTGGTGCCAGTTACAGTGGATCCTGTTCTCACTACAACTGTTCCAGTGTCAACAAACACACGCAGCAAATAATTTTACACACTGACGCATTTCTCACCAGCCAGCATTCCTGGTTTATTCAGGAGCAGCTGCGTCAGACGGTCTGACTACTGAACTGTGTTTTTGACCTCTGAAATATGGCTATGGAAAAGAAACACAAATTTCAGCACCATCAGCCCAAAAGACCGACCTGCAGTAATAAACATCTTGATTATTTTTTTTTATATTGGTACATGTTAGAGCGCTCCTCCTGGGACCCGCATAGAACATTGTAGCTCTCCATGTGACACTAACATAACATAAATTAAATATATTTGGCCTATATTATAACGGCATCTATTAATTGTGAAAGGGGCCCTAAAATTGCAGGGCGTGTCTTTTGGGCTGATGGTGCTGAAATTCACGTTTCTTTTCAGAGGTCAAAAGCACAATTCAGTAGTCAGACCGTCTGACGCAGCAGCTCCTGTATAAACCAGAAAGGCTGGCCGATTAGAAATGCGTCAGTGTGTGAAATTATTTGCCACGTGTGTTTGTTGACACTGGAACAGCTGTAGTGAGAATGGGATCCACTGTAACTGGCACTTCAGCGGTTAATGTTCTCAGGTCAACCTAAAAGAAAGTTCCTAACTGAAGAGAGAAGGTCCTGAAACGCGACTCAACAATAATAATAAATAAATTTGACGATCACACGCCACAGCAAATAAAAAGAACATTAAAACCAAGCAAAGCAGCACAACCGCGACCACTTCATTATAAACAGAGAAGCAAAATTATAACAAGAATCGGTTATTATAGGTCAGAGCTTAGAGAAGTTTACAATGCATCTCTGTGTAGTTACTATTTCAGGGATTTTTGCCACAGTATGACAGCCGTAGCTTTAATCTAAGGCATTCACCTTGCGCTGCTATAACAATTCTTATCTAGCAATTAATTTGAAATTGGGTTAGGATTAATCAATCAGAGGAGCTATGGAATCAGATATGATTATTAAACCTATGTTTGGATTTACAATTTTCTGTCAGGTCATGTTTTTGGTTATGCTGGGCTGTTTTTCCCCTTTTCCCCTTTGCTGAAGGCTTTAAAGTTGTACTTCCGTGGTCATTTCATTAATATTTCTGTGTTCTCCATTATTACTGAATGCATTCTGCATCGTTTCTGTTTAAAAAAACCTTCTGGTATCTTTGTATCCAGCTGTATTTGTATACTAGAAGAGAGGCTTGTGGTCCAACGGCAGCTTTTCCGGGTCCTTCTCATGAATTTCCGTCTGATTGGCTGCCTCCCATCAGTGTATGAAGGAAGCTCCGCCCTCCTGCTCTTATTTTGTTACAGACAGGAAATAGAGCCGACAAACAAGTTTGTTCCACTATGCTAACAAACAGTTAGCTAATTAGCTTCTCAACTCTGAAGCTACAGTCGTGCTGTCTCTACTTCTAGTGTGTAGTGGAGGGTTACCTTTCTTCCAATGGACAGATAGAAACCCCCACGTGGGATACGCTATTTGTAATGTGACGTAGAACTGCGAGGCTCTTCCTTCCTCTTTTCTTCGTATTGTTTCTGTGATGAGAAAGCACAGCCGACTGGGGGCAACGCAACGCTAGCAAGTCAGCATGTGTAAGTAAACAAGGGGAAACCCTCCGTATTTCAGAAGGAGCAAGTTAAACGGGTTTTCAGTGGAAGGAGGCCTTTAATAAATTTAACCTGCATGAAGAATAGTTAGTCATCATTTCACCCATTTATACAGTTTTTAGCTGGCAACTCTGCCTGGTGGCAGGGTGCGGTCTCAGTAATAGTTTACTGGGAGTATAACATCTTCAGTGGTCCTTAAAGGTTGGTTTAGCCTTGAACAAAAACATGCCCTTATATTCTATACTGTTCCTGGATGTTAAAGTTACCTGGATTGGAACAAGTGCGTAAGACATTTAGGGAGACAGCTGTCAATGAGTAGGGTTGCTTGGTAATTGACCCAGGGCACCGGTTGTTCACCTGAAGTTAACGCGAGCTGAGGCAGGGCAGGCCCTATTAAGGATGGCAGTTCGATGTCCAGGCGAGTGTGTCCCGCCACCAGCTTAGAAAAGCAGCGAGGTCAAACCCACTGAGGTAGATTAACCCTTGGGGGCTTGGAGCTTCTAACCCAGTTACTGGAGAGCTGGTTCCCTGTTTTGAACCAATAAAAATCGAGGGTCTTATGGGCCTTTTCCACTGCCCATTTTCGTAACCCTTCCACACAGCATGGCACGCTTTATCTGGGTTTCCTTTGGGAAAACCCATTACGAGCCATTACAATTTTCCACACCCGTTTCAGAGCTAATTCCAACCCTGCTGAACCTACACAAAACGTGACGTACCTGACGGCTCTCCACTGATTGGCCAAAGGAAGTTGTCGCCATACGCGTCATGCGTGTTTTGCCTTGCCTCTTCTAAAAATGTCTGGCTCTGTTTTCGGTGACAACAAGCCACAGAGAAAACAACAACAGCAGTAACACGTTGATGTTATCCAGTGCCTCCATTGTTGTTTTTAGCTTACTGCCCACCGTGTGGCACAGCAGTGACGTCACTGCAGTCTAGGCCGTGCCAACTTCGCCCACTTCCAGGTAGTAGACTACTACTTCTCCTGTGTGGAAACAAAAACCGTCCTGGTCGTCTTCAGCGTGTGGTGCTGTACTGTGCTGTACCGTGGTGTGTGCAGCTGCAATGGAAAAGGCCCATTAGAGACTGCAAAGACTTTATAGTGAATAGTGAATTTATAGTGAATATAGATAAAGTGAGACAAAGGGCAAAATAGGACAGTTAAACTTAATCCTGTTTATCTTTACATGTGTTTACTTCTGTTACTAAAAAAAAACATAATTAACATCATTGGGCAGCATGAGATTAAAAAAAAAGGTTGTGTGTGGATGAAATCACTTCCTGGGGGCGTGGCTCACAAGAGGCTCGTTCGACTTTGGCTACCTGCAGCGCAACTCGGCTGGAAGTGAGGGATCGTGGTCCTGGAGTGTTGCATGCCTGTTAGAAACTTTATCCGACTTCAGACTGCACCTGCACTGCACTGGAAAACATGACCATACCACATGATCATCAAACATCGTGGGAGCCGTCCGACTGCAGTCGGATCGTGCAGTTACACCTCAGCAACTGCAGCTTCTGGACCTGCCTCCGCCACCGCCAGAACCTAGTCCTGATTGGTTTAACCTCTCACTGACACAAGCTCCGATTTTTGGACGGGACTTCCATGTGATGCCCCCAGAAATTAATCCATTTAGGTGTTTTCAATAGGCTACAAAATTATTTCAAACAGCCTTGGTGTTTCATATTGCAGTTAGGCTGATGTTCATAAACCTGGACAGGCTGATATCTGACTGCTGCAACAAAGTAACAAATTTTTTTTGTAAAAACTATGTTCTCCCCCCTTTTACCCCCCCCTTCTTTCCTCCTCCCCCCCCTTTATATATTGAAACCCTAAAAATTAATTATAATAATATTAGGATTTATTTATTTCCTCATCTTATCACCATAAGACAAAATTATTTATTAAAAAGAAGAAATTACATTTATATAATAGACCGTCAATGTATATATTGATAGGTGAGAGTATTATTTATCGGTTCTCTTTTAATTATTATTAAAAAATTTTTTTTTAATTTAATTAATTTTTATTTCTTTTTTTTATTTAAATTTTATTAATTTTTTAAATTTAATCTTGGACATTTACCATATTGCTGTCCTTATTTTTGCTCCTTATCGTAAATGTCACTCTACCTGCAGACTTTTCTTCTACATTCAGTTCTTGTTCTTGTATTTGGCATTATCATCTTATTATTTCATTACCTGGAATTTAAATTTATTCAATTAAGACTTGCTTTAATTTGCTTATCTTTAACTTTATTAAATCTAATCCCCATAAATCCCCCCATTTTTCCATCTTCCTTTTTTGTTTCTTTTTCCGTTGATTCCCCTCCGTTTTATTCTCCCCTTTTTTTCCCCCCCTCTCCTCTTCCCACCCTTCTTTCCGCCATCCAGCCACGAGATCGTGACCAGGCCAATTCGACCCTTTCTACCCCCTCCTCTCTTCTCCCCAACACTAATCTCCTCTAACCCATTTTATCTTTTTTCTTTTTTATTTCTTTCCTTCCCCCCCTCCCCGCGACCGAGCGAAAGTACAATGATGCTTCAAGCTGTTCCGAGGTTCCGCGTTGTGCACCACAGCAGCCTCCTTCACCACTTATCACTATTTCCAGCAGTTCCCCTCTTCATTTCTTGTTATTTCTTCATAGACACAACAACAAGAAGAGAAAAAGGAAGAAGATAAGGCTTCTTACTACCTCAATCTCCCTCGCTCCCCCCCCTCCTCTCCTTCTTCTGTTGTTGGATGAAGAGAAGAAGATGTTATATTGTTTTTTTCCTTTTCTCCTTCCTCTTACATTTACCACTTGTCTTTACCCACACCTTCCCCCTCGTACATTCTTCCTGGAAGAGTAAACATGAACAGGAGAACACTTGCGCATTCTGGAAGTTGCTAATTTTGGACTTTTTTATCTTCTTTGCCGCTCTCGACCACTTCCCCAATTTTCATTTTCATTTTCGATCATATTCGCTATAGAAATTCATTCAAATTTCTTTAAAGGAATCTCTCCCCCCCTCAGTTATGGTGAAGCTGGTGATTATTTGGGTAGAAAATAAAAATATCTGCTTCGCATCCAAAACTGAATTTTAACTTTAAAAACCAAAAAAACAACTTTATCACCATTCTAAACTCAAATTCCAGCTTTAAATTTGTAAAAGATTTTTTAATCCATTAAATAAAAATAATATGAGAAAAATAATATGAAAAAAAATGAATAGATTTTTTCTGCAGGGGGGCACCCACGTCTGTGAGGAGCTCAGGTGGGAGTTGACGTTGTTCATCGGCTGGGTCCCAAACAGAAGGGGAGCACCAGTCCTTCATCATCCTCCTCACCAGTGCCGCGCGTTTTGGAGCCGCTTTTCCTTCCCCCGAAAGTCATAACCAGAGACCTGAGCGGGAAAGACTAGCCCCCCCCCTTAAATGAACAGCACAGGACGAGGACAAGAAGCCTCCCTTCCAACCTCATTCCCCCCCTTGGAGAGAGAGACGCACCTCCCCATATATATAATAAAATGAATGTTTCTGCTTTGAATATTTTCTTACTTCAAAAATTCTTCTTCTTTCTTCCATTGATTTCTTTTTTTTTACTCACTATATTTTTTTTTTTTAGAAAGATTATCTTCCCTTTTCTCCTCTATTCTCTGGCGGAGCCGGCTTTGCCCCTTTTTTTATTTTTTTTTTTCTTCCCCAGGTTCCCAATTTTAGATTCCTAAATTTGAATCCCCTCTCTCTATTTTAATATTCAACAGTTTTTTTCCCCCCCTCCCTTTTTATGAGGTTTTCATTTTTTTTAAATTTTTTTTTAATTTTTTTGTTGATTTTTTTATTAAAAATTTATTTTTTTATCTTTTTTTTTTTTTTTTTAATTTTCAAAGGAGTACAGAATTCTATTAAGAGGAAAGCTTTGTTCTTATTTTGCAAAAGGAGTGAGGCAGATATTGTACTCCTCCAAGAAACTCACTCATCTGAGTTAGATGTTAACATGTGGAAATCACAGTGGGGGAATACTATATTATAGTCATGGAAGCAATAACTCGGCTGGGGTTACAGTACTTTTACACAAGTTTAAAGGTGAAGTGTTCGAAACTTTAAAATCATCTGGAGGAAGATGGATAATAATTGTCATTAAACAAGAAAATGGTATTTTCATTGTATGTAATGCTTACGGATACAACTCACATTTATCTAACAAAATCTTATTTGCACAGATATCTAACTATGCCAAATCACTCCTTGACAAACATAGTGACTCCTATTTAATTTTGGGTGGTTATTTTAATGAATGTGTTGGTTCAACTATAGATAGATTCCCCAAAACTGAGTCAGGGTCCTCTAATTAATAATCTGATTCTATCTCTTTGCTCTGATCTCTCTTTGGTTGATGCGTGGCGCTTTTTTAATCCAGATTTAATGTACTTCACATGGTCTAAGAAAAATTCATCACTTAAATCAAGAATAGATCTTTTCTTAATTTCCCAATCTGCCTTACATTTTATGAAAGATGTCTCACATTCTTTTTCACCCTTATCTTTGTGATCACAAATCGTTGATGATTAAATTGGGCAGCCAAAACGATACTCCACAACTACGAGGCTACTGGAAGATGAATAATGATTTATTAAAAGATGAACACTTTAACAACAGCATTAAAGACCTAATAAATTAAACTTTTTCTGACTTAAGTGAGGGATGCAAACAAAAATGGGAATTCTTCAAATAAAAAAACAAGATGTATTGCTATAAAAAGATGTAAAGTAACAAAAGCTACTAAAAATCAATCAGAAACCAACTTACTGAAAAGATTAAATGAGCTATCCAAATAAAATGTTACTGAAGAAGAAAAAATAGAGATAGAAAATATTAGTTTACAACTAGATGAACTTTATCTGGACCTGGCTAAAGGTGCCTTTATAAGATCGAGGGCCAAATGGATGGAAGAGGGTGAGAAGAACTCTGACTACTTTTTTTCACTAGAAAGGAGAAATGGCCAAAGAAAAGCCCTGACATCTCTTAATATAAATGGTGCTTAATCCAATGACCCTGTGTCAATATCCATTTATGTTGCAACTTTCTATAAAGATCTCTACTCTTCCAAATTTGACCCCATCAGTTGGAATATTTTTATGGAAAAAATGAAAAAGAATAACCCGACTATCAAAAATTCGTACAAAAGAAACCTGTGATGGTAAAATAACTATAGATTAAATTGAAATAGCCCTTCATGAAAAAAGGAAAGGCTCCCGGCATTGATGGGCTCTCAATGGAATTTTATGTACATTTTTGGGAATACATTCAGGGCCCTTTGCTTTGGTTGTATAATGAATGTGTGGAGCACATTCATTATAGCTCTTGGCTCTTGTCCTATTTTTAGATTTCTACAAGGCCTTTGATACGATTGAGCATACATTTCTCTTATACACCTTGAAACTTTTGGTTTTGGCGAGTCTTTTACAGATATTATTGGAATGCTTTATAAAGATATAAATAGCTCTGTAATAATCAACCAAAATACAGCAACAGATTTGAGATAAAACGTGGAATTAGGCAGGGATGCCCAGTTTCCCCTTCCTATTTCTGTTAGTCACAGAACTTCTGGCATTAAATCTAATCCAAAATCAAGAATGAAAAGGCTTAAAGATTTTTGACAGAGAAATTAAAATTGCACAACTGGCAGATGATTCTATTTTATTTCTGTAGGACAAAGAACAAATGTCTTGTGCTTTAACTTTGGTTGAGGAGTTCTCCCAGGCATCAGGTCTCAAGCTGAACATCTCAAAATGTGAAATCTTACCCCTACATGACTGTGATGAAAGCATTATAAAAGGCATTCCAGTTAAAAATAACATTAAATACTTAAGAATCCAGATATCCACAAACTTAACAGACAAACAAACAAACAACAGTTCAATTATACTTCAAAATTGGCCGAAATAAAAAACATTCTCAACTCCTGGTTGCAGAGAGACCTGAGTACACTTGATAGAACTCTCTTATCTAAGGCAGATGGTCTCTCTCACTTTGTTTATCCTTCCCTTTCACTGTTTGTCACTGATAAAACATTAAAGGAGATTAATAAAAATTTTCTTAGACTTTATATGGAGAAAAAAGCCTCATAAACTTAAGAAGGAGGTTCTCTCCGACAGCAAAGCCCTCGGAGGTTTAGATTTTTTTGGACTTCACGGACACTAGGGATGGGCGATATGGACTAAAAAATGTATCACGATAATTTCTCTTATTTATCACGGTAACGATATATGACGATAAAAGCTATCAGCAAAATATTTTGTATTATAAATCTGTCACTAAATTCTGTCTTGAAAGCCCTACAAAATACTAGAAGCCACAATATCAATTAAGTTCAAGTAGTACACCTGTATTGCAAAACTGTAGTGACACCAATCAAACAAGTCTGAAATATGAGAGACCAAATGCCACATTTATTCAAACGATGCAAACAGCAAAAATAACTTTGCTTATTAAAAAAAACAAAGTAAAACACAACCTGGTAAATTGTCATCTCACGATAAAAACGATAAATTCAAATTGTTATTGTGGGGAATTTTTTTGACGATATATCGCACACGATAAAATATCGCCCATCCCTAACAGGACACTATTAACTCTTTTAGAGTTGGTTGGATCAGGAGGTGTCTTATTAATGCAAACTCCCTATGGTTTTTTATCCCCAATTATATATTTAAGCAAATGGGTGGTCTTTCCTTTTATGTTATAATGTAATTACGCCCCTAACAAACTGCCAGTCGCATTATCTAAATTTCACCAGCAGTGTCTTCTTGCTTGGAAGTTGTGCTTCACACACAACTTCTCTCCCCATAAAACTCTCACCTGGAACAATATGGACATAACGATCAAAAACAGATCCCTCTTTTTTCCAAGATGGCTTGAGTGTTTTCTCTTTGTTTGATGGATCTGGCACTATGCTATCATATGAAAACTTTCTGTCACGTTACAGCATTCCAAAACCACTTAAAGAATTTAACTCTCTTACAAAGGCGATCCCTAAAGGGCTAACTCAACTTATCAAAGGTCACCTTTCTTTTAGTACGAACAATATAACACAACATAAACTACTTTTGAATGGTATTGATGTGATGGACAGAAGATGCAATAACAAGCATATTCGCCAGATCTTTCAACTCAAAAAAGAAGATTACACCAAGAGGGAAATTCTTTTGGAATTCCTTTATACAGAACATCAACTGACAGAAAACTTAGCTCTTACCTTATAAATATTGTATCTCAAACAAGGTAAAGGGGGTTCACTTTAAATTCTTCATAAGATATACCCTGCTAATGTCATTGTGTCCAAAAATACAGACATCAACTCTGCTTGTTCCTTTTGTGATGATAATGATGAAACACTGTTGCACCTCTTTTTCGATTGTGAGAAAATCAAAGCATTTATCAGTGATTTAAACTGTCACCTTTTTGACTTTCCGTAAAAGAAAATCTTACTTTGAAAAAATTTATCCTGTACTATGAAAACAGTGCCAATAAGTCGCTGGAATTTGTTGTGAACTTTTTTATTTTACAAGCTAAATTCTTCCTCCACAAACAGAAATGGCAAAGAATGAATCCTTCTTTTTTTAACTTTAAAAGTAAAATGAACTCACTCCTCCGCTCGCTTAATTTGGTAAAGAACAACCAAAAGAATGATTGACTTTTATCAGCTCCTCAGACAGTTTTATCAAGATAATTTTTATTCCTCTATTTTACTTTCTTTTGTCTTTTTGTGGGGTTTTTTTTGTTTTTTACTTTTATCCAGTGTCTATAGTGTCTATATGTGCATTTCTTCACTGTCAATGAGTTACATTGCTGCACATGACATTGTGTCCATGTAATATTGTTACATTGTTTTAAAAAAAAAAAAACTTGCGCTGCTGATAAAAGCATTCATGTGGCACAGTTGGTAGCAAGCTTTCCTTGCAACCTGAAGGTCCCAAGTTTAGGTCTCTTTTCAGGTGAACAATATTCTTTTTTTTTCCCTCCACGATCTGTAATCACTCCCTCACGAGCTCATGTCTGTCTGTCTGTCTGTACGTACGTACATACATTGACAAAGTCTTCCGAATCTGAATCTTTTTATTTATAATCAGGAAAAGCCCCACTGAGATTAAAAAACCTCTTTTACTAGGGAGTCCTGGCCAAGAAGCAGCAACCATAAGAATAAGCAGAATCTGAATCTCTCTCTCTCTCTCTCTCTCTCTCACCAAGATCATGGAGAAAACAAAGAATATCGTTCGCCTGAAAAGGAACTTGAACCCAGGCCTTTCATGTTGCAAGGCAAGCTTGCTACCAACTGCACCACATATGTGCTTCTATAAGTAGACAAGTAATATGATCCTTCCTTCCTATCTTACTTCTCGTTTTCTTCCTCTGTTGTTGTTTTTACTGGCCTCACTTCCAGCTGGGTTGCGCTGCAGATAGCCAAAGTCGAATGAGCCTATAGTCTCAAAGTGTTGCTCAACAACATTTTAGCTTCGGAGCCCCATCATGCTTGTTTATTTTTTTTATTTTTTGTTTGTTTTTAATATTTCTGTTGAACCACAATTAAAAATCAGTGTCATGATTTTCATACAATTTTTTATTTATCATTACCTTTGTCAAACGGCGACAAAGCTGCAATGGAGTGGCAACGCAACAGCAGTTTTCCACGACTGAAAAAATGGCAACGAAGCTGCGATGAAATGACGACGAAATGGCTACGAAGCGGCGACGAAACAGTGAAAAAGCGGTGACCAAACAACGGCAAAGCTGCGACGAAGCGGAGAGAGGAAAAATCATTTCACAGGACAACTCAAACTTTTCCTGGACATTTTACTCTTTTTGTCATTTTCCATGCATTTTCCACGACTGGAAAAATGTTCAATCGTTTTCCAGGTTTTCCAGGAAAAAAACCAGGGAACCCTGCCATCACTGAGAGCATTAGTGTGTTTTTAGAAATAGAAATCCACATACAGAAGGATCCCTGGATGCTCACATTTTCTCTGACAGAATCAGATTTTCATCCTGCTGATCAACAATCTCCTTTTTATGTTCTCATTTTGGCTATTGTAAAGGGCTATATAAATACATTTAATTTGATTGGATAACAAAGAATCTCTCTGACACCCTGAATCATTTCTACTCCTTTTACTTGTCCTGTTTTGTTCAGCTCTGCCATCAGACTGGATTAAACAGAAACAGTCTGTCAGTTACAAAATCATTTTCCTTTAGAATGCATTCGTTAATCATTCCCATCAACACGATCAGAGCAGTAGACTGAGTTTCTCACCAGGATATCGGCTGTGAAAGTTGGCATCGCAGTTGTATCCATTGAACTGAGCTCCAGCTGAAAGGGTCTTACTGAAAATTAAAAGACTCAATAAGATATTTTCCATTTCAGCACCTGAAACAGTACAAAAAAGAAACATGAGTAAACAACCTAATGTGTAATTCCAGAAAACTGAACATTAAACGACAAAATTATATTTCTCAGTGTCAAAGAGAAGATTTTCCTGCCAAATGCAAAAAAAAAGTCCCATTCCAAGTTGAACTGTCTTTGGAAAACGCAGCTGTGGCATCAGGAATGCTGCAGGATAAGCACTGCCATAAAGCACTGTCTAGTGAGAACTTCTTGTCAGACAATCACAGAAGAGACTGTTGCATTAAAGGAATAACTACAGCTAAAGTCGATTCCCCTCTGATCTCTAAGGTAGAGCCACTCACCCTGGTTCCTGGAAGCCTAGAAGTTGGTGATTCTCTGTGAGCTCGGGACAGACGATGGAAAGATCTGCCCAGCATCCCTACCCAACAAATGGAAACAAGACCCTGGAGCAGCAGGAGAAAAGGGACCCTACACATAAGAGATTCATTATTTGAACATGTCGACAAAAACCGCTTGTCTGGAGCAAACATGGGAAAGTCCATCAAATGTGAATGTGTTATACAAATCCTTTCATATCTGCAGAAATGAGTGGGTTCTGAAGTTTCCTGCTCATACCCTTTGGGCCCAGTCTGTCTCTGTTACTGCCCACAAATAGTTTGATGCCATACAAGCTCTGCTGGTGGTGATGGTTGGGGGGAGGTAATTATCTTTTCAGCGGTCCTGGAGCCCTGACCTGCTGACTGAGCAGTTTCTTTCTGCCAGCCCACCACACAGACCCCCAGCCTGAGGAATCCACACCCCTCACACTTTGTCTGCAGCTCTTTTCAGTCAACACAGCAGCTGGCAACCTGCTGGTGAGACTGCAAGCTGCCGTGCACCTCCAACCAGATCCTTACACTTTGATTCTTGGTCACAGAATTCCCTCAGGGTAAAGTAAAAGACAGCAGGGTGAGCTTCAGACTGACACCTGGTCCTTTCCCAATCACGGCTGCTTGGTATGTGCAGACCAGAGCCTTCGATATCAGTGAGTCGCGACAGGTCCATGGCAAAAAATGACAGCACACTTCCTTGTTGTCTAGTGTCTAATAGTTCCATCCACCAGCTCAAGCTACCTTCAGCCCTGATGCAAACCGTTTGTCTTCAGAGGTAAGTCGATGTGATATCAGTCTGATAAGTCAGGAAAATGCATGTTCAAGTTCCAGTAATTTTATTACCCCAAATGCGAATCTTGTTGCATAGACAGGTCTTCAAAGAAAAAAAGAAACAACTAGAAAAGCACTCGGAGAGCGCAGACCTCCACAAGCAGCTCTCGCAATGATATACACACTGGCCACTTTATTAGGTACATCTGTCCAGCTGCTCATTAATGCAAACTTCTAATCAGCCAATCACATGGCAGCAACTCATTGCATTTAGGCATGTAGACATGGTCAAGACGATGTGCTGAAGTTCAAACCAGCATCAGAATGGGGAAGAAAGGGGATTTAAGTGACTTTGAATGTGGCATGGTTGTTGGTGCCAGACGGGCTGGTCTGAGTATTTCAGAAACTGCTGATTTTTGGATTCAAAAACGGCCAAAAAACATACAGCATATGCCGGGCTTAATGAATGACACGAAAACTTTATAGAATAAATTAGTAAGAGAAATCTCCTGGACGTGATCTCAGGCTGATGGATGTCGCGGCTCCGTCTCCTCAGGACAGGAGCGTCAGACCTCCAGAGTCATAACTGCTCCCACCCAACATATACAAATAGTTTCTGACCATAATGAGCATTTACCATCATACTCATCTGTGAACTCTGTCCATCGTTACAAAGGCGTCGCGCTACGAAACGACACTCACAGCACGCCATTACTTCAAGATGACATTCATTTTTGTTTCTGGTGAACAGAAGTTTCACGATTGTTGGGACTGTATCGTTCTGTCGCTCTGATGGAGGAGAGGCGGAGTGATACGCTCAAACCTGGAGACACACTCCCAACACTCAGTGATTGAGCAGAAAAGCTGGCATGTTCTGGGTTTTTTTGGGGGGGGGTTCATCGGTATGATGACGTGATTTTGTTATCCTGAAATCTGAACTTGTAATTTGCAGAGGACGTGATGTCATGGTGATATTGTCACATCATCTTTGTCTGTTTGTAGCAAATACTGCCACTGCAGATGCTCACGAGTTAGCTATGTAGGAATGATAAACTTTTCTAGTCAGTCATTTTCTGTACCGCTTATCCGGTTCAGGGTTGCGGGGGCTGCTGGAGTCTATCCCAACTGTTATCAGGCGAGAGGCAGGTACACCTGGACAGGTAACCAGTCTGTCACAGGACCAACACAGAGAGACAGACAACCATTCACACTCACAGTCATTCCTAGGGACAATTTAGAGTGATCAGTTAACCTAACATGTGTTTGGATGGTGGGAGGAGGCCAGAGAGAACCCGGAGAGAACCCACACATACACGGGAGAACATGCAAACCCACACAGGAAGGAACTGTTGGAACTGTTTAAACCCCCTCCCCAGCTGGGAATCGAACCAGTGATGTTCTTACTGTGAGGCTGCGGTGCTAACAACCACGCCACCGTGCAGCCCCATTAAACATTTAAACAGCATTAAACTAGACTAAATAACGGTTTTCACACTTTTTAAACTTTATTTATGGAGAAATATTTATATTTGTGGATGTTTTTGGACTCAGCAGCAGCCATCTTTCCAGTGATTTTCTTACCCCTTTGTTTGAAATGTGCTCCCGAAAAATCCTCGTCTGAAGGGGTATATAGGTCCCCCCTTAGCCCTTCCCCTCCGTCCTAACAGGTTAAACTTAATAACTGGTTGTTCCACCTTAGCAGCAACAACTGCATCAAGCGTTTGTGATAACTGGCAGTGAGTCTTCTACAGCGCTGTGGAGGAATTTTGTTCCACTCATCTTTGCAGAATTGTTGTAATTCAGCCACATTGGAGGCTTTTCCAGCATGAACCGCCTTTTTAAGGTCATGCCACAGCATCTCAATGGGATTCAGGTGGGGACTTTGACTAGGCCACTCCAAAGTCTTCATTTTGTTGTTCTTAAGCCATTCAGAGGTGGACTTGCTGGTGTGTTCTGGATCATTGTTCTGCTGCAGAACCCAAAATGCGCTTCAGCTTGAGGTCACCAACAGATGGCCGGACATTCTCCTTCAGGATTTTTTTGGTAGAAGCAGAATTCATGGTTCCATTTACCACAGCAAGTCTTCCAGGTCCTGAAGCAGCAAAACAGCCCCAGACCATCACACTAAAACCACCATATTTTACTGTTGCTATGATGTTCCTTTTCTGAAATGCCGTGTTCCTTTTACGCCAGATGTAATGGGACTAGGGATGTAACGATATGAAAATCTCATATCACGGTTATTGTGGCCCAAATGATCACGGTTATCATTTTTATCGCGGTATTAAAGAAATGACCCCCAGCATTTTAAAAAACATCCAAAATGGGTCTAAATGTCTGTTTTGTTCTTTTTTAAAGGTAGAAAACTCTCAAGAGAACTGTCCACATGGGCGCCTTTGTTGGCTTCCACCATGTTTTCATGAATTAAACATTGCAAACAGGGACTGCTGCTACTTTTCCAGCCAATGAACAGCATCACTGGGAGTTTTTCAAAGTGCAGTAATCAGTCACGGTTTTAACGATAATTAAAATTTGAAACAGTATAACTAATCGTTGATAATTTCATCACGGTTAACCATTTTACCGGTAATCGTTACATCTCTAAATGGGACCTACACCTTGCAGTTCTTGGATGTTGTTCTGGGGTCTTTTGTGACCTCTTGGATGAGTCGTCGCTGTGCTCTTGGGGTCATTTTGGTCGGCCGACCCCTCCTGGGAAGGTTCACCACTGTTCCATGGTTTCACCATTTGTGGATAATGGTTCTCACTGTGGTTCTCTGGAGTCCCAAAGCTTTAGAAATGGCTTTGGAACCTTTTCCAGACTGATAGATCTCAATGACTTTGTTTCTCATTTTGTTCCTGAATTTCTTTGGATGGCAGCATGATGTCTAGCTTCTTTGGAGGATCTTTTTGGTCTACTTCACTTCATCAGGCAGGTCCTATTTAAGAGATTTCTGATGGAGAACAGGTGTGGCAGTAATCAGGCCTGGATGTGGATAGAGAAGCTGAACTCAGCTTTCCAAAGATGATAAACCACAGTTCATTTATGTTTTAACAGGGGGGGCAATCACTTTTTCACACAGAACCATGGAGGCTTGGACCCCCCCCCCCCCCCCCCCCCCAATAAATAAAAATCTTCATTTAAAAACTGCATTTTGTGTTTACTTGCGTCATCTTTGTCTGATATTTACATTTGTTTGATGATCTGATGATCTGAAGGGAGCAAAAACTTTTTCACACAGCTGTATATGTATATATATATATATATATATATATATATATATATATATTAGGGGTGCAATGATACAAAAAAAACTCCTGGTTTGGTTCCGTTCAACATTTTTTTGAGACAAAACGTTAATTTTCATGCCTTTTTCATCCTTTGTGCTTTTGTCCGCAACAGCTTACCATGAAGGTCATACTTAAAGGATAACTTTCTTTTTTCCAACCTGGACCTTATTTCTACGAGTTCATGCGTGCATTTACTCACCGGTAAAGTTTCTGCATCACTTTGACTCATTCGGAAGATATTACTTTGAGTCGCCCTTCAGTGTACATCCATATAATGGTGGAGACGGGGCAGCCAGTATATCAGACATTATTTGCAGGAAAACTCCTTGATTTCATCAATACTTTCAGTAGAATGAACAAATGAACGAGTACTATTGTCCTGTGAGTCCAGATTTATCTTACCGTTAGTTATCAGGGTTCTACACACTTTTCAGGTCACAGGACAATAGCACTCATTCATTCATTTATTCTGCTTAAAGTATTGATGAAATGAAGGAGTTTTACTGCAGATAATGTCTGATAAGCTGAGTTTCCATTACACCTGGAATTGCACAAAGCCTAAATATTGCCATTAAAAACTGCTAATAGAAACGCCTGCATTTTGAAAAAACTCTCAAATATTGCAAAAAAGTTTCTGCACTTTCATGAGGCGTAAATTCAGATGTTTCTATAAAGCAGTTTTTCGCATATGCGTAATGGAAACACATTTTTTTCGTAATTACTCGCCATCAGGCGTGACGTAGGGGGTAAAAATCCAGTTATTCTAGACAGGGACTATTCATTCTATTCACATCCTCATGGTACCCATACACGTATAGATTATTTTTTATTATCTACCCATCACTGTTATAGAGTATTAGACTCTCAGTATCTCACGAGAATATTAAGTGACCATTCCCCACTGATAATGTCCATTTCTATGCCCAATAAGGTTAAACCTTCATACAGATGGAGACTCAACCCCCTACTCCTTAAGCGGCCTGATTTTTGCCATTTTGTAAGGGACCAGATTAACTTTTTTACATCGACAAACAGACCCACTGCCCCCAATAGTTTTATTTTTTGGGACACACTGAAGGCCTATTTAAGGGGGCAGATTATTTCCTATACGACTGGGCTGAAAAAGAAACGTTCTGCTGAACTGGAATCCCTGGAGAAGGAGATTCTGGTACTTGAAAAAACATATCATCAAAAACCAGAGAGGGAGGTGTATGCATCTCTGGCTAGCAAAAAAATCAAATATAACAACTTAAAAACATATCAAATGGAGAAATCCATAATTAGGTCTAAGCAAAGATATTATGAATTTGGGGAAAAAGCTAATAAAGTATTGGCATGGCAATTGAAAACACAGGAGAGTAGGGGGACTGTTAATGGAATTGAAATAACAGCTGGCAAGATCGTCAATAGTCCAACAGCAATCAATGACGCCTTTAAAAAATATTATAGCGACTTATACACTGCTCAATCAACGAGTGATGTGTCAGTGATGGAGTCCTTCCTTTCCCCACTTGATCTTCCACGATTATCTGATGAGGATAGCGATTACATTGGTAAACCATTTTCAATTACTGAATTAACGGAGGCTATCAAACTTTTGCCATCAGGCAAATCACCTGGGGAAGACGGTTACCCCCTCGGAATTCTATAAGCAATTTCAAGATCTCCTGATTCCACCTTTAATGGACGTTCTCCAGCTAGCCAGGAGGAAAAGCGATTTCCTGAATCATTCTCCCAGGCAATCATATCAGTTATACATAAACCAGGAAAAGACCCACTTAAATGTGGGTCTTATAGGCCTATCTCGCTCCTGAATACCGATTATAAATTGGTAACTAAAATGATTTCGAGGAGATTAGAGACCTCCCTCCCTAAACTAGTTAAATCTGACCAAACAGGATTCATAATTAATAGATTTTCTTCTAACAATTTAAGACGCTTTTTAAACATAATTCATTTTGCCCAAAAAAATAACATGCCCAGCATCGCCCTCTCGCTCGACGCCGAAAAGGCATTTGATCGCCTAGAGTGGCCATACCTCTTTAAAGTTCTAGGTAAATTTGGATTTAATTGCCAATTCATAGACTTAATTAAAGCTCTGTATAGGTCTCCCAAAGCTAGAATTTCTGTCAATGGGATCATCTCAGACGCTTTCCCTATCTTTAGGGGCAACAGACAGGGATGCCCACTTAGTCCAACCCTTTTCGTGCTTGCCCTAGAACCCTTAGCTGAGGCTATCAGATTAGACCCCAATATATGTGGCTTTGAAATTGGACCCACCATGCATAAATTGTCACTTTTTGCTGATGACATTCTCCTTTTTTTGACTAACATTGATAGCTCTCTCTCCCATTTAGTGGATAAATTAGATTTGTACAGTTCCTTCTCTGGCTATAAAATAAATTTGGACAAGAGTGAAATACTTCCTTTGGTGGACTTCAAATATAATGATATTCAATACAAATTTCCCTTTAAGTGGTCACCCAATGGCCTTAAATATCTGGGAATTATGGTGGACAAGAATATTAAGAATTTATTCAAGCTTAATTTGACAGGTCTATTGCAGAGAGTGGAAGAAAGTCTGAATAAATGGATGGACCTTCCTCTTACATTAATAGGCCGAGTTAATGTTATTAAAATGAATATACTGCCCAAATTTTTGTACATGTTTCAATCCCTTCCCATTCAGATCCCTGCAAATTTTTTTTCTTCATTAGAGAAGCTGATAAGACGATTTATCTGGCGTGGTAAATCCCCAAGGATCGCTTTAGACAAGCTTACTCTTAATTTTGCAGATGGAGGATTGAAACTCCCCAATTTTAGATTGTACTACATAGCTGCCCAGTCTAGATTCCTGGCTCAACTATTTGATGATGACTCTCCCAATCCATGGTTAGACATAGAAAAACTAGAAACAGGGGAGGCCAAGTTGTATGATTTTTTGTATAAATGGGATGGCAACTCAATTGATACT
Organism: Atherinomorus stipes; assembly: GCA_023101725.1. Classification (NCBI taxonomy): domain Eukaryota; kingdom Metazoa; phylum Chordata; class Actinopteri; order Atheriniformes; family Atherinidae; genus Atherinomorus; species Atherinomorus stipes. The sequence continues at coordinate 15,446 of JALJCO010009553.1, read as the reverse complement.
CTAACTTGTAACCCCTTAATCCACCACTCAGTACAAATATGGTCCAAGATCAATAAAATGGTTGGGCGAGAAAGTTTTTTGTCTCCCAAGACGCCGCTATGGGGAAACAAACTTATTCCTATTTTGTATAAGAATAGACACTTTGATGCATGGGCTGCCAAAGGTATCACCCATTTGGAACATTGTTATGCAGATGGTATTTTCATGTCCTTCCAGCAGTTTAAGCAAAGGCATCACCTATCTGATAAAGAATTTTTTAAATATCTTCAACTGAAAGATTTTCTCAGGGTCAATCTCAAAGGGCAGTGGGACTTGCCTGAGCTATCTCCCATTGAAGCTTTATTCCATAGGGGGCAACGGATGGTTAGAACCATATCTAAGGTTTATGAAACCCTCCTATCTTTTTTACCAATTCGGGAACCGGAACGGTCTAGACTTAGATGGGAAGGGGACCTAGGCATAGAGATCGATCCAGATTTATGGAGGGGCTTGTGTAGATATGCTGTCACAGGTACTTTAAATGCAAGATATAGACTGATTCAGTTTAACTTTTTACATCAGACATACCTTACCCCCTCCAAACTACATAGGTATAATAATAAATTTTCTCACTTATGTTTTAGATGTGGCCTTGTTGAAGGTACCTTCCTTCATTCTACTTGGGAGTGTAACAAAGTGCAGGATTTCTGGCAAAAAGTCTGTCACACTATATCACAAATTTATAGCATCAATTTCCCGACGGACCCTGAGATATGCCTCTTGGGTAATTTCATGAACTCTAACCTGCCTCATTCTGACTCCATTAAACTTACTGAAATCTTACTGACTATTGCCAAGAAATGTATCACAGTGAAATGGAAATCTGATGTTCCTGTCCCAATTAGAATGTGGCTATCTGAAGTGAATGGCTGCATACCTTTGGAAAGGGTAACCTACTCACTGAGGAATCAATTAGGTCGTTTCAATAGAATATGGCAGCCTTTTATTTCATACATGGAAAATATCCCCCTCCATATGATTGAATAATTGAAAGAAAAAAAAAGAAATCCTGTAAATACCCTCTTGAGTATGTTGACTGGGGTTGACAACAGACATGTCTCTTACCTTGTCCAATGATTCTGTTTGCTTTGTCTTACATTTTGTTAATGTCAATTGGTTTGTAACTTTTTTTACTATAAGGTATTGTGATTGCAATGTAATGGTCTTGTTATTGTTAGTGTTTATTTTAATTTTTTTTGTATGTCCATTTTGTGTGCATTTGTAAAAATATTTAGAAAACTCTGAAAATAAAATATGCTAAAAAAAAAAAAAAATCCAGTTATTCCTTCTTAATTATGATATGATCATTTACAAGCATTAACTGTGACATCGGAGTGACGGGGGAAGTTTTATCAGTCACATATATGAAAAATCCCCAAATCTCCGTAACTCAGCAAGCTGAGTTCATTTAGACATTATACAGATGCTTTAAGTTCTTCACGTATTAACGACTGAACACCAGCTGTTTATGTGGTTTCCACACGTTTGTAACAGCACGACCAGGTTATCTGGTTCCCACATGTTAATTATACGTCAGCAGGATTTAATAAAACGTGACCAGGATAACACGGTATGACTGCGCCTTCGTATCAGCAGCTGCATCATCACATCAGTCAGGAACTGGTGCTGATAAACGTGGAATAAAGATCCAGAAATGACATCCACACTCCACAAGTTCATCCTGGGGGGTTTTCATTCGTGTTACGTGTCGGGCGTCTGTCCTGGAAGTTACCACGAGTGTTTTCCTGCTGATGTGATCAGAGGCTCCGTACATACGGACTTTACCTCTGAATCATCATCTGCTGATGAGCAGCAGCTCTGAAACACGTTTATATCTCCATTTTGCAGGACGGCATTTTACCAGAATTACCACTTATACCATTCCATGGAAACACCTACATTACATAAAACTAGTGTACTTTTTCTAAATTCAAGAGATATCGCTTTTATTTTTCGAAAATGTGTAATGGAAACCAGCTATAGATGGTTTCTGAGCAACGTCACTGGTAGGATGCGCCGCAACCAGGGGCAAGAAAACCCAGGAAAGCATTACTGAACTGTGAGAAGACTGTGTTTACATGCAAGATGAGACTTTTAATGCAGATTAGGTCATGATGACATAAAAGTGTCGGGAAATATCATGATTGAGTCCTGGTATTTGTTCGGGGACAAAAATCAAAACATTAATGCATGTAAACAGTGGAAAATGGTGAAAATAGGACAGTAGGAGTGTAAACCGTTACCATGGTGATAACAGGACAGTAGGAGTGTAAACGGTTACCATGGTGATAACAGGCCAGTAGGAGTGTAAACGGTTACCATGGTGATAACAGGACAGTAGGAGTGTAAACGGTTACCATGGTGATAACAGGCCAGTAGGAGTGTAAACGGTTACCATGGTGATAACAGGACAGTAGGAGTGTAAACGGTTACCATGGTGATAACAGGACAGTAGGAGTGTAAACGGTTACCATGGTGATAACAGGACAGTAGGAGTGTAAACCGATACCATGGTGATAACAGGACAGTAGGAGTGTAGACAGTTACCATGGTGATAACAGGACAGTAGGAGTTTAAACGGTTACCATGGTGATAACAGGACAGTAGGAGTGTAAACAGTTACCATGGTGATAACAGGACAGTAGGAGTGTAAATGGTTACCATGGTGATAACAGGAGAGTAGGGGTGTAAATGGTTACCATGGTGATAACAGGACAGTAGGGGTGTAAACGGTTTCCATGGTGATAACAGGACAGTAGGAGTTTAAACGGTTACCATGGTGATAACAGGACAGTAGGAGTGTAAACCGATACCATGGTGATAACAGGACAGTTGGGGTGTAAACGGTTACCATGGTGATAACAGGACAGTAGGGGTGTAAACAGTTACCATGGTGATAACAGGACAGTAGGAGTTTAAACGGTTACCATGGTGATAACAGGACAGTAGGAGTGTAAACCGATACCATGGTGATAACAGGACAGTTGGGGTGTAAACGGTTACCATGGTGATAACAGGACAGTAGGAGTGTAAACAGTTACCATGGTGATAACAGGACAGTAGGAGTTTAAACGGTTACCATGGTGATAACAGGACAGTAGGAGTGTAAACCGATACCATGGTGATAACAGGACAGTAGGAGTGTAAACAGTTACCATGGTGATAACAGGACAGTAGGAGTGTAAACGGTTACCATGGTGATAACAGGACAGTAGGGGTGTAAACGGTTACCATGGTGATAACAGGACAGTAGGGTTGTAAACGGTTTCCATGGTGATAACAGGACAGTAGGAGTTTAAACGGTTACCATGGTGATAACAGGACAGTAGGAGTGACTGATCTTCAGAAACCCTCTGATTACTTCTGCAGGTTCAGATCCATGATTTATTCAGTATTTCACCACGGTCACCATGGTAACGATGGTCACCGTGTCAGATTAAACCACCGTGGTGGCAGAAATGATTCCCGTGTTGTGATGGGGAGACTGGTACTGGAACAATACCAGTATCACGGCCGCGACCAGTTATTGATCAGTTCACGGCTGCATCCCAACACTGTAGCTGTGATACAGTCGTCCTCTGCTCCCACACGGAGAATAAAAGAAGAAGAAGCTGGTGGTGGAGCCGTTTACAGACATTCAAGCTGCAAAGCAACGCATCCCGGAGATTTAATACGAAGTACGGGGTCGTAAATCAGATGGCATTTGAGTTTCTACCGTTAGCTTGTTAGCAGTTAGCTAGTCTGTCTGCTGTCTGCCATGATCTCATCCACAATAAAGCAGAACGTTCCACAAGCAGCGAGACTCACCGACAGCAATGCAGGTGAGTCCCAGACCAGAGTCCAGACCAGGATCCAGACCAGAATCCAGACCAGGATCCAGATCAGGATCCAGACCAGAATCCAGACCAGAGTCCAGACCAGAATCCAGACCAGGGTCCAGACCAGGGTCCAGACCAGAGTCCAGACCAGAGTCCAGACCAGAGTCCAGTCCAGGGTCCAGACCAGAGTCCAGACCAGGATCCAGACCAGAGTCCAGACCAGAGTCCAGACCAGAGTCTGGACCAGGGTCCAGTCCAGAGTCCCGACCAGAGTCCAGACCAGGGTCCAGACCAGAGTCCAGACCAGGATCCAGACCAGGGTCCAGACCAGAGACCAGACCAGAGTCCAGACCAGGATCCAGACCAGGGTCCAGACCAGAGACCAGACCAGAGCCCAGACCAGGGTCCAGACCAGAGTCCAGCAGACTGTTGGGACCATTTTGGTTTTAACAAAGAGTCTAAACCAAAGTTTAAGCTGCTTTCTAACTCAGGTTTTTCAGGCAAATTTCAAATGAGGTCCAACACGAATAATACCCATGTTTTAACCAGAAAAATACCGTTTCTGGTGATGACTCCCGTACCAAGTTAGTGTAATAGTTGTAGAAACACAATACAGCAAGGATGAGTCTGTATTTTTTTTATTCGTCATGAAAATACAGATTTGTACAATATAATTTAAAACACAACGATCTCCGTTTGTTTCGTCAGGTCACTTTATATTTTTATGAATGATATGAGTGTTTGGCCGTAGATGCAGTACAAACAGGCTTTTTGCCCCCTGGTTGCCTAGCAACGGCCAATGTTTGTAAACGGGAAAACCATCTACAGAGAGGCTGCTCCGTCTCTGCCATTTAACTGGATGAACACCGAAGGCCGACTCAATGTAATATCTTCCCAGGGACTCAAAGTGATGCAGAAACTGAGTAAATGCACGTATCCACTCCTAGAAATAAGGTCCAGGTTGAAAAAAGAGAAAGTTCTCCTTTAACATGAACACCAGAGTTGTTCCAACACTAGTGAGGAATGTAGTTGACAGACCTGGATCTGCTGAGTTTGTAACACAGAGCTCACCGTCAGAAGACGAGTTGATAAAATAAATCAAAAGTCTGTATTGTTCGATAATCCATACATGGTGGTCATGGTTCGATACACAGCTGTATTGAACGGTTCGATACGAATACATGTACAGTATTGTTGCACCCCTAATCCATGTATATATGCAGTGCATACATAAACACATACATACATTACCTATGTAAAAGCAGGCAAAATATGAAAACAAAGTATATCTGTAGACAGACAGTTCACAGAAAAGCGAGTGCATGTAATCTCTGCAGAGAGGCAGCAGATGGCATGAAGTGCAGGCAGGTATGTAAAGACGGCCTGTATGCCTGAACGTAAAGAGCAAGTCATCACAGGAAGTGAAGCCAGTTCATCAAGCTCACAGCTTCTGGGAAGAAGCTGATCTCAGCCTCCACGTTTGGGCTGTGAGAGGGGGAGGGGGGCAAACAGCCCTGTGCAGGATGGGTGGGGTCCCTCATAATGGAGGAAGCTTTGCTTCTGCGTCTGCTGATGTGGGTGTCTTCCAGGGTGGGAAGGCAAACGTAGCATCTGCAGAGCATCAGCTAACAGACTATCACAGAAATCTCACAGGAATCAGTGTAAATGCAGAAATCAGCTCCTGCATGTCTCCGTTCCCTCATACTGAAGCGTCTCATACGACCTGCTGCTGTTTGTGGAATCACAGGAATCAGTGTAAATGCAGAAATCAGCTCCTGCATGTCTGTGTTCCCTCATACTGAAGCGTCTCATACGACCTGCTGCTGTTTGTGGAATCACAGGAATCAGTGTAAATGCAGAAATCAGCTCCTGCATGTCTGTGTTCCCTCATACTGAAGCGTCTCATACGACCTGCTGCTGTTTGTGGAATCACAGGAATCAGTGTAAATGCAGACATCAGCTCCTGCATGTCTCCGTTCCCTCATACTGAAGCGTCTCATACGACCTGCTGCTGTTTGTGAAATGGGCTGTAAACCAGACCAGGCCTCTATGACATGGTGTAATTACTACTGAAAGCCACAGTGCTTACATGGTGCAGAGCATGGTGAGACGGCGGTGCTCATTAATATTTATTTGCTCACTCCGACAGCCTTCACGTCTGCTGGAGCTATAAAAAGTTAGAGCAGGTCGAAGGTGACTGCATGAAATGAGCATATTTTCAGTGAGTAACTCAGAAATTTAGCGTCTCAAATTAATCTTGACTGGAGAGAAATGTGTAATGATGGAGAGGACAGAGGTCCGTGCTGTGAAAACATGAGCCTTGTATTATCTGTAAGAACAGCAATATTTTAAATCTTCTCATTCAGACCGAACGGAAACACGTTTTCACACACGGCTGCAACGATCAGCTCGCACTGTCCAACTTGCATGTGTTTATTTGCAACGTTTCCGTGCCAGACCTTCATCAGGCAAACATTTCTGGTTTGGCAGATGCCATCTTAAATAGGAAGTGGTTGATTCCCCACAACCAATAACATTCCCCACGTAAAACCAGAAGGAGCAAATTATTATTCATCACAAATACCAAAATACACAGCAAAGAGATGAAAAACATTTAGAAGTGACATCCTTCATTTAGTAGCTCAAGAAATCTCAATAAAACAGTACAAAATAATAAATAATACTCAAGGGGCAAACTCCGCCTCAGAACAGTGAAGCTCGCTTCCTTGTTGCAAATAGTGTAATATTCCTTCATCCACTAGGGGCTGGCTCCAAGAGCGAGCAAATCCCCATAGACTCCCATGTTAAAAACGCCAACTTCACAGCAGAAATAAACAGGTTTACAGCCTGGTTCAAAAAATCATTTTAGGTTTATTAGGTCAAGTTTACCTTCATGTCAACTGTGAGGGGGTGAATTTTTTTATAACTCATTCGTTTAGATGTTATTTATTCTTCAAATTACACATAATTAAGGGCGTGTCCTTTTGACTGACATGCGGCAGACCGGAAGCTCCGCCTGCCGACCGGAGGCTCCTAGTTAGCTCCTTCTTTGCTCTTAATAAGGTCTCAGTTTGTTACAGAGTCGCACAACGGCGGTGTTTAGTCAGCGAATTGCAAGTCTAAGCATGTCTTACCTTAACCATGCCGCTTAGGGGGCTTATCTTTGTTAGCTCCTCTTAGTTTCGTGTTAGCTCAGTTAGCGTTTAGCCCACAGTACGTCAGCTGTCAATCATTTGCCCCGCGGCCGCGCTGTGCCCATTTTAGTATTTTCCTGGAGTGACGACGTACGTGACACGGCAAGATGGCGACGGTAAGACACGCCCACCTGGCTTCACATTTCTCTATTCAGAAGAGACCGGAAGCTACGTCCAGTAATTATATACAGTCTATGGTAATACTACATATAGTCCCAATTTAACTCAATACAGACACATGAAACTACAAACCCTCAAACTTCATGTTACAATGACACATCCAGTAGTCTCTTCAAGAAATACATTTAATTCATCATTCAAACCTTTGGGAGCCAAAACTTGAATCCAGTCACCCTGGCGTTGCTTGAATAGCTCGTCATGGTCCCCTCCTCGGTGGCAGGTTTACCTGTTCAATGCCACAAAAACGTGATGAGGAGAGATCATGATGAGCATCATTAAAATGCACAGCCACGATAATCCTGGTCATTCCTACGTATCGAGCTCTGGTGTTCACTGATCCTTTGTTTAGGATTTTCCCACACAGGCGAGACCACACGGACAGCGTATCAAAGAAATAACATGTAGATCAGAGAAGTCAAAGTGATTGCTGGTTTTCTTTCCAACCAAGCAGTAGCAGACCAGACTCCACTCATCTCATCAAGTCTTCAAGTTAAGACTGGACTCTCTTGATGAGATGAGTGGAGTCTGGTTTGCTACTGCTTGGTTGGAAAGAAAACCAGCAGCCACACGGCCCTTTCTGGAATCACTTTGACGCCCCTGATGTAGATGCACAAGTGATGACGCTGTTATAGGGAATATCTGCCTCTGTGGGGACGGGGGAAATGAGGGGGCTTTGTTGTGTTATTGCACTGCGCATAACTCCCACAGCGGTAGTTCCCAGTTGGGCGGGGGGTGTAAATGTTTCTGCGTTATTGAGTTAGTTTTCGTTTTGTCCTCGAAATTGGCACGGACCAAATGATCCCTTATGTTTCTCCCTCTGTTGTTGATAAAGGGAGGAGGGTCCTTGAACAGGGACCTTCGTTCCGGATCTGATTTCAAAATGTGCCAGTGTTTTTGAAAAACGGATCTAATCGCAGCAGAGAGGGCAGAATACTGAGTAATACATGTGACAGAGAGTTTCATGAGGGAGGAGCTTGATGGGAGCCATGTTTGACACAATCGTCTGAGACGGAGACATATTTATGCCCCAGATCATCTGATACAAAACTGAGGTTCCTCATCTCTTTTATTCAAAGCTGTTATAAAGCTGCTTACCAGCTTTCCATCATCACGATCATTTGTATCACGGAACGTCTTGTTTACCTTTTGTTGAAGTACACCTGGACACTTTCGTGGACAGTCCGTCTTTGTCCGTCTCTGATTTAATGACCCTGTATCCCTGGGGGGGCGTCGTCTGGGGGGTCCGGTCCTCCTGGGTTTCGGTTGGGCCGCCCGGGTCCGGGGGGGGGGGGGGGGTGGCTGCTCCTGGGCGCTTGGGCCCTGGGCCCGGCGCTGTCTCCACTCCGGGGGACGCCCGGCGCCCGGTGGGGTCGGCAGCTGCTGGTCTTGGTCCGCTGGGGCCTGGGCCTCCAGACTGCGGGGGCTCCGGCTGGGGCCGCCTTTGCCGCCCTTCGGGGGGATGCATGTCCGCTCTTTGGGGGGGGGGGTAGCTGGGATCTGGGCCTCTGGGTGGCTGCTGGGGGCCTGGGTCGTGAGCCTTGCGGGCTTCCTCCTCCTTGCAGAGACGAGGCTGCATCTGCATGACTGTATCACCACGGAGCACCCTTTATTATGCATGTTGACACTGTGACACTGCTTCCCATTGCGATGACTAGGTTGTACCTCTTCTCTACTTCCCATTGCGATGACTAGGTTGTACCTCTTCTCTACTTCCCATTGCGCTGACTAGGTTGTACCTCTTCTCTACTTCCCATTGCGATGACTAGGTTGTACCTCTTCTCTACTTCCCATTGCGATGACTAGGTTGTACCTCTTCTCTACTTCCCATTGCGATGACTAGGTTGTACCTCTTCTCTACTTCCCATTGCGCTGACTAGGTTGTACCTCTTCTCTGCGTAGTTCTGCGTGTGTTTGTGTGTGTTTGTATGATCTGAGGATATTTAAGCCACCTGCAGGTCCTCCTGTAGGGGATTGCTTGTTTTGTTTTCCAACAGAGACCTTGGTTGTTTAGGGATCGCGGTACAGATGTACCAGTGAACTGTGTAAGTGGATTCATGTTTTCTCTCCTCTCTCTCTTCCTCTTCCTTACTCCTTTCTCTCTGTTTCACTTTCTATCATTACCTCTGTTAACTTTCATTTCTCCCTTGTCAGGCCCAGCAGTATGAAATGGAATGGTGTAATAGACAAATGTTTAAATAAAGAAATAAAATGAATAAACATGATATCAAGTGGAGCCTTATGTTCATAAAGCTCCGCTTGATAAAGCAAAACTGTTCAACAGAATAAAGCAATCAGATTTCCATTCTGCTTGCTTCGATGCTGGACAGGACAAGTAAAAAAAAAGAAGAAAAAAAAAAAAAAGACCCTGTATCCGGTATCTGGGTCATTAAATCAGTATAAATAATCACTTTTGGGGGGGCGCTAGAGAGCCGGCGATGTGGTAAGGTGTGTTTTCATCAGCTCCTCCACTCCAACTTGATAAAAGTATTTAACACTCATCATCTCCCACTTTTTGACGGTGAGATTCGTTTATAAGACCTCAAAAATGGGCAAGCCAAAGAAACTGGCACAAAAAACACTCGAGTTTCTTCCAGGGATCGAAGACAACCCGCCGAACGAGCCTGCTAATGCTAGCTCACCTGGTACGACCAGCCCTGAATGTGCTCAAAGAGACGCATCAGAGGACGATGTCTCCCCATCGCCCATCCTGGGAGCCATTAGACGGATGGAAAACTCTATGAACGTGAGGTTTGACAGCCTGGAGACAACTCTCGCTGGGGTTAAAAACGCCGTAGCCTCCAACACCTCCCGCATTAAAGACCTAGAAGACTGGCACGGAGATACTGATAGGCGCTTGACCGAATTGGAAAGAAATCACGACGACCTGCGTGAACAAAACAAACTCCTGAAGGCCAAAGTGATCGATCTAGAGGGCTGCTCAAGGCGACCAAACATTAAAATTGTGGGTCTGCCAGAGAAAATTGAAAGAGGCTCTCCGACTACGTTCGTGTCTGATCTGCTGCCTAAACTCCTGGGAGCTGAACACTTTCCTCGAGGAGTAAAAGTGGACCGTGCCCATCGTATCGGCGCCCCGAGCAGCCGGCCACGAGTCATGATCGCTAGGATACATCACGACGCCGTGAAGGAGAAGATAATCCGGGTGGCCCGCACCGCTGGTCCGCTCAACTACGAGGGGCTGCGCATCAGCATCTTTCCGGACCTCACAGCAGAGGTGATGAAAGACCGCAAGGAGTTCGATGGAGTTCGGCTGAAACTTAGAGAAGCTGACATCCGACATGGGTTTCTGTTCCCGGCACGTCTGATTTTCACCCATGATGGTCAAACCAAAATATTCGAGTCAGCAAAAGAGGCTGCTGTCTATGTTGACAAACATTTACAACCCCCGCCACCTGAAGGCACCGGCTGAACGGTCAAACGAGCTCCGACGTGACGGGATGTGGTATGATTCACACAGGCTTGCCTGCACCTATATGTAGCTACTCATTTTTGTTATTATGGACAAATGGACTAAATGAATGATGAGGCAATAGTGACAGATGTTTTTCTTTCGTTTGCAATAATTATAGAACTCGGACAAAATTGTGTAACATTAAACAGCCATTACTGTTATTGAGGCTGACACCGGTTACAAACACAAAGGAAAAGTGAAGAGGAAAAAGGGGGAAAAAAGAGAGAGAGAGACAGTAAGAACTTGACACCAGTCGCAAAAAGTTTGTAAAAATGTGTTTAGTTATTTTTTTTTTCTTTACTACTTTTTGCAATTAATATCCTTTTTTAAATTTTTTTATATATCTTCTTGAAAATACAAAAAGGGTACTAGAAAGCCATTTGCCAGATATAATAAGAGTGTTGATAATTAAACTTCAGAAGGGTGGTCAGGGGCTGAGACATAGGATGAGGTGTTCAATTGCTTTGTTGGGTGACTCTTTACTACATGCGCCGACTCCTTTCTCAGCAGATCTGCTTTCATATGGGGTCTATATTACCTCTCTTCGTAAGGGTAGACAAAGCAGGAAGTTTAGGGGGCATTTTTTTCAGTTAAGTTTATGCTGTACGAATATTTTATATGTACATAATGACATCGTGTATCTCTACACCTTTAAGGTACCATGAGTGGCACAAAGAACAACATTAGAGTAAATAACATTATTAATCTAACTTCTTGGAATGTCAGAGGTTTAAATAATCCATCAAAGAGAGCAAAGATATTCTCTCGTTTGAATGATTTGCATGCAGATATTTTGTTTTTGCAAGAGACACATATTAAACACACGGAGTCCCTAAAACTTAGATGTAGCTGGATAGGACAGATTTACCAGTCAACCTTCTTAACCAAAGCACGTGGTGTGGCAATTTTAATTAAAAAAAATATCCCCTTCCAACATATTTCAACTAAAACAGACCCAAATGGTCGCTTCATAATAGTGACTGGCACTATCTTGACTACCCATGTTACCCTCCTTAATATATATGGGCCAAACTTTGACAATCCAGGCTTCTTTCGAGGCGTTTTCCAGCTAATTCCTGACCTAGCAACAACCAATTTGATTGCAGGTGGTGATTTCAATTGCGTTTTGGATACTTTTTTGGACAGATCCTCACCCCGTCCAGTCAGCCCTTCAGACTCTACAAATGTGCTCAATAACTTGATAAAAACATTAAACCTCGTTGATATCTGGAGGATTCATCATCCTACAGAGAAGGAATATTCTTTTTTTTCACAAGCTCACAATACATACACAAGGATTGATTATTTTTTAATTGATTCTAAGCTAATAGCAATCACTAAGTCAGCTAAATATAATAACATTTTAATCTCAGATCACAGCCCAGTCTCTGTAGGCATGGATTTTGGGTGGAAAAAAAACCCCTTATAATTGGCGATTTAATCCAAATCTTCTCAATGACAAAACGTTTTTGGAAAAATGCTCACTTTCAATAAAGGACTATTTAGCTTTTAATGATACAGGCGATGTTTCAGATTCAACATTATGGGAGGCCTTCAAGGTTGTGATAAGAGGCTTTATTTTGTCATATGAAGCAGCACAAAAAAAACAGAAAAGACAAAGGTTATCTGCTATAGACCCACAGCTTGCCCTTCTTGAAGAACAGTATCAAGAGGCTCCATCTCCACAGTTATTGAAGGAAATTGTTAAGTTAAAGCACGAATATAACAGTATTCTCTCACAGCAAGTCAATACCATGCTGCTAAAGGTGAGGTTTAGACAATTCGAGTTGGGCGATAAACCTGGCCCTCTTCTCTCAAGGCAGTTGCGAGGGACACAGGCTAGCAGGGCTATCCATGAAATTAAAAGTCAAACGGGCTCCAGTGTGACAGACCCTGTTGAAATAAATAAGTGCTTTAGAGACTATTATGAAAATTTATATAAATCCCAAAGCCCTGCACTGGAAGAAGATATTCTTCAGTTCTTACGCTCCCTCCCAATTCCTAAAATTGGCTGTGACGCGCAAAATGATCTAAACGCTGAAATTACGTTACAAGAGGTTGTTACGGCCATAAAAGAACTGCCGAGTGGAAAGTCACCTGGCCCTGATGGCCTTAGCTTCGAATTCTATAAAATATTTATTGATGATGTGGCTCCTCTACTATTAAGAGCAATTAGAGAATCAATTAAGAACAAAAAATTACCCGAGACATTATATACAGCAAATATTTCTTTAATACTGAAAAAAGATAAAGATCAAACTGATCCAGCATCTTATCGACCTATTGCCCTTCTTGGTAGTGACCTCAAAGTGATTTCCAAAATTTTAGCGAATAGATTGAACAAACACGTTGCAACCATCATACATCCAGACCAGGCTGGGTTTATCCCTGGGAGATTTTCCTTTTTTAACGTTCGTAGATTATTAAATATAGTATATAACAAACAAAACAAAACCAAATCTGCAGTGCTTACACTTGATGCAAACAAGGCCTTTGATCAAGTGGAATGGAAATATATGCTGTTGACAATCAGAGAATTTGGCCTGGGTGAAAATTTTGGTTCATGGGTAGAAATGCTATATGTGCACCCAACTGCATCTATTCTCACCAACTCAGATAGATCTCGCCCTTTTAATCTGTATCGTGGCGTTAGGCAGGGCTGTCCATTGAGCCCGCTGCTGTTTGCGCTATGTATTGAAACTCTTGCAATAAGTATTCGGTGTAATCCCAAAATTACTCCTATACATCTGGGCAAAATAGATCATTATATAGCATTGTATGCGGATGACGTAGTTTTATTCTTGTCGCAGCCTGAAAAATCCGTTCCACCATTATTAGATCAAATCAGAAATTTTGGAAAACTATCAGGTTATACTATTAATAAGCAAAAATGTGAATTTATGCCTCTATGCGAAGACTTAGACCCTGATTTTCTCAGGAATCTACCCGTAAAAGTGACTACCCACATTAAATATCTCGGTACAACAATCCCCAAACAATTTGATCAACTTTATGCACTCAACTATAAAGCTCTGCTCGATAAACTTAAAAGTGATATTGAACTTTGGCGAACACTTCCTATGTCAATGATTGGCAGAGTTAATGCTATAAAAATGGTGACCCTACCCAGATTTTTATACATATTTCAGAATGTGCCCATTTTCCTTACTAAATCTTTTTTTAAAGAATTAGACTCAATTATTATGCCCTTTCATCTGGGGGTATAAGCCACACCGCATAAGCAAAAAACACCTCTGTAAGCCAAAAGAACTGGGTGGATTAGCTCTCCCTATATTCCAACATTATTATTGGGCAGCTAACGCACGAGCACTTGTATATTGGCAACAAGCCTATCCTGCAGAACCTAATGAGACTACCCCCTCGTGGTTGGCCATAGAACAGGATATCACTGGTACTTCCTCCCAGCATTACTCAACACAACGAGGAGAAACCCTGCATCATTTAAAGGGACTGGACCTTTAGTTAAGCATTCATTAAAGGTGTGGTATCAAATCAAGAAAAGATTTAATCTAACAAACACCTCTATTTTTGCCCCCATCTGCCACAATCATGCATTTCACCCCTCTCAGATAGATCCTGTTTTCTGTATCTGGAAAGGGAAGGGTCTGATTACAGTGAAAGACTTGTATATTGACAATGTTTTTGCCTCATTTAACCAGCTTAAAGCCAAATTCAATTTACATCCATCTCATTTTTTCAGGTACCTGCAAGCTAGGAACTATGTTAGAGCTAGCATTTCAACATTTGAAACCTATAACCCACCAGACGAAATTTACTCTCTCCTGGCAAAGAAACCTGAGACCAAAAAACTGGTATCAATGTTCGTAAATGTATTTGCAGCTCAAACTGTTCCAGGTTCACAACACCTGAGAGAATGTTGGGAGAAAGAAATAGGTATCACCATCTCAGAAGATATGTGGTGTAAATGCCTCCACAGCATATATACATGTTCAATTAACTCAAGACACCAGCTAATTCAATATAAGGTTATACATAGACTGCATTATTCGCGTACTAGACTGCATTCATTCTTTCCATCCACTTCACCACTATGTGTAAAATGTAAGCAATCTGATGGCACGTTGGCACATATGTTTTGGTTCTGCATCAAACTGCGCAAATTTTGGAATGAAGTCTTTCACTTTTACTCTGAGGTCTATGGATATGATCTTCATCCAGACCCAGAGACGGGCATTCTTGGCTGGTCACACCAGCTCGAGGCTCTCAGCCTTTGGAGGGCTTGGTCGATACAACATGGAATAGTAATTGCTAAGAAAATCATTTTGCGAGTATGGAACAAAGATACATCCCCCAAGGTTTGAAGTTTGGTTACTAGAACTCGCAAATACTTTGTATATGGAAAAAGTCAGATTTGAATTATCAGGGGAAATCAGACAGATTTTATCAGACATGGCAACCACTTCTGATTATATTACTGCGCAAAAGAGACCCTCATGACACCTCAACGTGTTGGTCACATTTGTACGTTTACTTGCCTATATCTTTTTCAAGTGTAATATTATCATACTTACAGATGACATTAGAAACTGTTGGTACAGCTCTTACCCTTTTTTTTTTTTTTTTTTTTTTTTTTTTTTTTTCTCCCCAACCTGCTTTGAGGGGGGGGGAGGGTGGGAACGAGGGGGTAATTGTTCGGGTTGTTCTTTATGTTCTGTAATGTTTTGAAAATGTAAATGGATAAAAAAGTATTTAAAAAAAAAAAAA